>JAFJYJ010000167.1:32500-72500 GCA_019022615.1 Acacia melanoxylon | reverse complement strand
GGAGGAGGAGATCCGGGTTCGGTGTATCCCTGGATTTTGCCACTTTTGGAGGCGACGAGGCCGTGTCTGACACATCATTCCCTCCATTCGTGGCATTAGCGTCCGGGATATCCTCAGGCCGCGGAAGCCCTTGAGTCTGCTGTTGTTGACTCGTCTCGGCCTGCGGTGGATTTCCACGGTGATGGTCCCGACTGCTGCTTCTGGTGTTAGTCATTGTTGGTCACAGGGATCGAAATTTAACGTCCCCACGGTCGGCGCCAATGTTCCGGTGTAGAACACGAATGTCCAGCCCAGTAGGCCGGTGCATTGATCTTGGATCGAATAGCTTAGCCAGAATATCTATGAGACAGATATCCTGGAGAGCGGATGATCACTGTACACTGGTTTGTAGGCTTTTCGCCAAAGGGGGAAGGGGGTATGTGTTCAGTGGGATCGTGCACAGTGATACTGAAAGTAAATAGAGTAGGGTCAGAACGTGTGCACCTTAGGGTTCGACCCTTGTATATATAGGGTAGACCTTGGTATCCTAACTGCCAAATCTATCATATCCCTTGATCCTAGATATGATAGAGTGCTCCATGATTGTAGGCGAATCTAAGTATTTGATATATCTCTATTGGGCCGTCCAAGAGTTGGGCCTCGGGTTAGGTTCGTAACACTAGATAAATTCTACAATATATAATGTTCAATGAGTTGTGAGATATTATCTCCGATCCTAAATATAGGACAAAGTTTGTAATGCAAATTGCATTATAAACTTTGTCACTATATTAGAACCGGAGGTAGTACTAGATTAATTAACAGCATCATAAGGTTTATTTGTATAAACTTAAAAGTTTAATAAAATCAATTTAATATTGAATTTTAAAAGAAAAACTATCATAATATAATCTAATTTCGATTTTGAAAGTTCATACTTCATAAATTTTCGCCTAGCTCCAATCTACTAATCTAGCAAGTGTGTGTGTGTCCGTAATTATTAGTTTGCTGAAGAGCCAAATGAATTCTGTTTAGCCTGATTGACGAACAGAATTATTAGAATTTAGTCTATTTAATTACTTATTTATGGTAGAAAAATAATGTTTTTTCTACCATAAATAAATAATTAAATTCATATTATTCTTTTGACACCATTATATGTCAGATCTTAGTTTTATCGGTTTTGTAGGATGGAATGCTAAAACATAAAGGTACATATGAAATCATATGCGCTGAGGATGTTGGGTTCGAAAGAGTCGACAAAAATGGAATCGTACTGGGCAAGCTTAGGTGTGCTTTTCAACCAACCGACATGTTTGTGCAATCAATCAACCAATTAATTAATGTGTTTGCTCGTTTATTTTGATGCAGCGGACGTAATGGCTTGAGAAAGCGACTTGAAGAGGTCTGTGTGTGTTTATATTTACTCTGGTCATATTCAAACATACTGTGTCACTGAAGTTATTTCTTTATTGCTCAAGCTGGGCTACGAGCTTGAAGATGAACAAATGGAGGACATGTTCTGGAGTTTTAAAGCATTGGCTGAGCAAACAAACAAAGGTAACGAAGGTATTTTTTTATAAAATGACAATATATAAATATTAAAAAGAAATTATAGTTTTACATCAACAGGGATTGGAAAAGGAACCTATTAGAAAGCAACTAGTTAAGTGTTTGTCTAGGACAAACATGTCACTAAAGATATTTTGGGAGAATTATAATCTAAATGTTTTGGCCACCGAGATAAGTAGACTTGGTGGAGGGATGGGAATGTGCACGAGAACGTCAAGAATATGAGAGATCGTTTTAAAGTCATACCTTGTGCAACAATGATGAAAATTGGGAAAGGTACGTGTGATTAAAAATGAGACTAAGAAATCCGTGAAGCTCACACTACTACATAAAACACTTTTAACATATATTATTTTGACATTTACATGTTTGTTTTTAGAGGGACATTAATGTGAGTGACGTTGTAAGTTTCTTATCAACGTCCATTTTGTAATAGACAAAGAAAGTATTTTCCATGTTCGTTTTTTAAAAAACGGATGTGGAAAGTATGATTTACCACTTCTGTTTTTTCAACACACTACTACAGAAAATGGCTTTTACTTCCCTAATTGGCGTCCTATTATCAAAAAAGGAAGTAAAAAAAGACGCGGTGGCATTTTTGTAATTATCGGGTGACTTTTGGCGTCTAAGTTTTATACTTAAACGCCAAAAGTCTAGCTCTAGCGCCAAAAACAAGCGAAAAGTGCACCAAAGCGAAAATTGCGGCATTTTTGGAGTCTAATTATAATTATTAGACGCCCAAAGGGAACACTTTTTGGAGTCTAAGTTTTTTTATTAGACGCCCTAGACAATTTTTGGAGTCTAAGTATTTTAATTAGACGCCCTAGTTATTTGTTTTTCACCCTAAAACATACCCTTCCCCGCATTGTCTCCGCGTTTTCGTCGATTCTCATTCTCTCGGATTTCCTCTCAACCCCAGGGTCGCCTTGTCTTTTCTCTCACTCCACCGTTGCTCCGTCGTCCCCCTCTCCATCATAGCTCCGTCGTCTCCTCTCCACCATAGCTCCTCCAATCAACGTCCTCTCTCTCATCGTCCTCCTTGCCTCCTCTCACACCGTCGGACCTTCGTGGTCCTACCCGTGGTTGTCGCCGTGGACATGACGAGATTTGCCGTCATCTCCCAAAATAACCGATTAGAAAAGGATTTGCGGTATAATGTAACTGGGTCGTTTCCCAACGAATTCACGATCGGTTCGATTCGAACACCAATAAAAATGAACGAGTAACAAATTGGGGGTTTTTGATTTAAACGAGTTAAAAACGAAAACAAACGAAACGAACGAAATATGCGAAACATATTAAAACGATCAACCCAACGTTTAGATTCCGAAACTTCCTTCATTGAACGAAATAAAAACAAACTCGCGTTTGGTTCGACGAACCGAAATCTCTGCGTTCGTCCGAAATCCCTCAACTAGACGATCGCCTAGAATGCGTCCGAACGTGGCGTCTCCTTTGTGCGATCGCACAGCAACACTTTAACCTAGTTCGAACTCAGTCCTTGGGATGAACCAAACCGAATATTAAATCTAATATTCGAACTATTTCCAGAAATCGAATCTGATAAGATTAAAACTGAAACGAGTGAAGTTACCGATTAAGCACAAGTTCTCTGGACGAATCATGGAATCCTCAACGTTGGGTTAATCACAGAAGTTTAACCGAACATGGGCTGGGAAAAATGAAGAAAAGATGAAGAATACGAAGAACACGAAGAACATTTGAGAGAATTTGAAACTTCGTATTTAATCCTAAACGAGTAAAAAAAACGTGTGTCCAATCTGTTTGTGGCTGCGCCACACTTAACCTAAAATGGAAAAACAAAAATGGGGCTCCAATCCACAATTCGGGCTCAAAACAGAAAATAAAAAAAACGGGCTTTAATTACAAATTCGAGCCCAAATAAAAATCTGACTTCGGTTCCAAAATCGACCGCTCTCTTGTCCGAATTTTCCCTTCATGTCTCGCATAAGAATTGTAGCTCTCGAATCATCTGAAATATGAAACAAAAATGAGGCAAATCCGATGTCTAGTTCAAGAGTTATGGTAGGAATAGTTAAGCAATATAAAACTTGAATTTTATTATTAAAAATGGCTAAAATATAATCAAAGGCCCAAAGCCCAAATAAGTATAAAAGTCATTGTTTATTAACTAAAGAGTCCTAAATTATTAATCAAGAGATAAAAGAAGTGTATGAAACATTCAATTATCAAATTCCCCACACTTATCTTTTTGCACTCCCGAGCAAAATTCAAAGGAAAAAGACCTAAAGAATAAACTCTTCGTTTCTAACAATTGCTAACAATACAAAAATTGAACAAGGGACACAAAGCTCCAAAAGACCAATCAATCAAGACCAAAATCCCTTCATCTCAAATTACAATTCATGGTAATCTCAATCAATGATGCTAATCACAAATGATGGTCTCTCAAATGATGTGCTCAATCAATCCATCTCTCAAGTGTTTAAGGTAAATGAGTGTATCGCTCAAATTCTACTCAAGAAAATTGTTCTACCATAAGCTTGCTCAATTTCTACGTCTCCACTACTTATAACACATGCATGCACAAATCAAAAGAGCTTATTATTAAAGGTTGTAATGGGGTTAGGGTGAAGGTAGGTAATAGTATGGAATGAGAGGCTAAGCACCCAAGAAATTAAAAAGAGCATTGATTAACACAATCATTCTCTATAAATAAAAAATTTAATTTTACTCATAAATTTCCTTTCTTTCTATGCATTTTCTTTCTTCTTCTTTTTTTCTTTCCTTCTTTCTTTCCTTTGTCTTTCTTTCTTTCTTTCTTTTCTTTTCTTTTTTTTTTTGTTTTTTTTGTGTGTTTTTTTTAAGAACTATATACATAATCACAATGACAAAATCAAATATCTCCCCCCCACACTTAAACTGTTGCACTCCTGAGCAACACCCACACTTAAACACAAAACCAAGGTGAAACCAATGCTCAATAAATTTCCAAGGTGCGGAATAAAATGGTTTTACGCTTAGGCTTGTAATGTGGCTTAGAAAAGAATGAGTCGAGAAGGCACAAATAGGCTAGCAAAGGAAACATAATGCAAGGGAAAGCTATTCGGCCAAAGTGGGGAAAATAAAAGAAAGAAAACAAGCTTCTATCATATTTATGCATGTAAGTGAAAAATGTAGTTTCAAAAAGAAAAGGAGCAAGTTCTAGAGAACACAAATCGGAGCGAGATGTACACATGAAAGAAAGAATGGCAAAAGATGAATTCCATTCATGTAGGCCCAAAACCTCACAAGGTCAATACCAACTTAGACAATCAACAACATCAAATCAACTACCAAGACATGCAATCGAAGAGTCGGGAATTGCGAGACCAATCGAAATGATCCATTAAAACCAAAATGTCCAAGTTCATAATATATAGCAATCATAGAAAGAGAGACTGTATTTATTTTCAAAAAGCAAAGTAGAAAAAGGAAAACAAATAAACGAGATAGAGGGAGAAGAAAGAAGAATACTCCCCAAGGGTTTAAGGAGGATAAGTGGCATCAATGAGGAGAATCTCTGCTTCCTCGAGTACATTCTTTGGGATCCCTCATGAAATTGCTTGAGGCGATGCCCATTTACCTTAAAGGTTCTTCCTGTGGGTGGATCACATAGCTCAACAGCACCAAATAGAAAAATGTTAGTGATCTTAAAAGGGCCATCCCATTTAGATCGAAGCTTACCAGGCATAAACTTCATACGGGAGTTGAACAGAAGAACTTTCTGGCCCACAGAAAATTCTTTCCTCAGAATATGCTTATCATGGAATGCCTTAGTCTTTTCCTTGTACAACCTTGAACTCTCATAGGCATCCAATCTAACCTCATCCAACTCTTGCAACTGCAGCTTCCGTTCCATCCGAGACTTAACCAAATCCATGTTACACTGCTTAATGGCCCAATAGGCTTGATGCTCTAACTCAACCGGAAGATGACATGCCTTACCAAAGACAAGCCGATAAGGAGACATCCCAATCGGAGTCTTGTAGGCGGTGCGATATGCCCACAAAGCATCCTCTAATCACTTACTCCAATCTTTCCGGGTAGAGTTAACGGTTTTTGAAGGATTTGCTTAATCTCTCTATTTGAGACTTCGGCTTGGCCGTTGGTCCGAGGATGGTATGCTATGGAGACCTTGTGAAGCACTCCATACTTGCGTAACAAGGCACCCATGCTTCGGTTGCAAAAATGGGAGCCACGGTCACCGATAATAGCTCTAGGAATGCCAAACTGCGAGAAAATGTTAGACCTAACAAAATCCACCACAACGAAAGAATCATTAGTCCGAGTGGCTTTCGCCTCAACCCATTTCGATACATAATCAACGAGATAGTAGTATGTAAGTATAACCATGAGAAACGGAAATAGACCCATAAAATCAATACCCCCGGACATCAAATATCTCACAAAATAGTATAGGGTTTTGGGGCATCTCATGCCTACGGAAATACTCTACGCCTCCGACGGTTATCACAAGACTTACAAAACAAATGGGAATCATTAAATAGGGAAGGCCAAAATAATCCACTATCTAACACTTTCCTAGTAGTTCTTTGGGGTCCAAAGTGACCACCACGACGTAAGCATGAGCAAAATGCAATATAGAGTTAAACTCATGATCAAGCACACATCTCCTAACTACTTGGTCACTACAAAATTTCCACAGATAAGGGTCATCCCAAACATAATATTTAGACTCACTCTTCATTTTAAGAGTTTGGGCCCTAGTGGAATCTACAGGAAAAACACCAGCTACCAAGTAGTTAACCAGATCAGCATACCATGGAAGCTTACCTTGCAGCTGTAGAAGGCGCTCATCGGGAAAAATCATCCCGAATAGAAGAGGGTGAGAAGGAGAATGGGTGATACGACTCGAGTGGTCGGTACCCGGTTTGTGCTCCACTTCTGTCTCGATTCTCAATATCAAACTCTTGGAGCAATAACATCCACCGGATGAGTCGTGGCTTAGCATCTACCTTTTTCAAAAGAAACTTTAAAGCAGCATGGTCAAAGAAAACAATTACTCTACTAGCTAGCAGATATGACCTAAACTTATCAAAAGCAAAGACAATAGCCAACAACTCCTTTTCAGTAGTGGTGTAATTAGGCGGGCGGGATCCAAAGTCTTGGAGGCATATGCAATCACATGAGATGCTCTATCGACCCGTTGTGCCAAGATAGCACCAACCGCATAGTTGGAAGCATCACACATCAACTCAAAGGGGATGAACCAATCGGGGGGTGGATCATCAAGGGTTGTAGTCGAACAACGCTTCAAATGATCGAAGGCCGCCTTGCAAGCATCATCAAATACAATGTTAGTATCCCTATGCAGAAGGTTGGACAAGGGTCGGGCAGTCTTGCTGAAATCCCTAATGAAATGCCGATAGAAACCTGCATGACCAAGAAAAGAGCTAACTTCCCGCACAAATACGGGGTAAGGCAAAGCAGTAATCACATCTATCTTAGCAGGGTCTACCTCAATCCCTTTCCTAGACACTATGTGTCCCATGACTATACCTGACTCAACCATAAAGTGACACTTCTCATAATTCAGCACAAGATTAGACTCAATGCACCTATGCAAAACTCTAGACAAATTAGCTAAGCATGCATCAAAATCAGACCCATATACGGTGAAATCATCCATAAAGACCTCCATGTAGTCCTCTAAAAACTCGAGAAAATACTCACCATACAACGCCGAAAAGTACCGGGTGCGTTACGAGAGGCTAAAGGCATCCTTCGGTAGGCATATGTTCCAAAGGGGCATGTGAAGGTCGTCTTCTCCCGATCCTCGGGAGCAATATGGATCTGGAAGTATCCCGAGTAGCCATCCGGAAACGATAATGAGACTTGCCGGCCAATCGCTCTAACATCCGATCAATGAAAGGTAAAGGGTAATGATCCTTGCGAGTGGCTTGGTTGAGTCTCCTATAGTCAATGCAAATTCTCCAACTATTCGAACTTGAGTAAGGATGAGCTCATTCTTCGATTGGCTACCACGGTGACTCACGGATTTCTTAGGAACCACACAGGACCGGGCTAACCCACCGGCTATCGAAATGGGATAGATGATACCGACTTGTAGAAGCTTAGTGACCTCCTTCTTTACCACATCGGGGATAAGTAGATTAAGGCATTTACGAGGTTGCCTCACCACCGCTTAGAGTTCTCTTCCAACGAATCGATGCATGCACATGGAAGGGCTAATGCCAACGATATCGGCTAATGTCCACCCAATGGCTTTCTTGTTCGACCTCAATAAGCTTAGCGGCACTGCTCTTCTTGGTCGGGAAGAAGATTATTTGCCACAATGATCGGCAACTGTTTCATCCACCTCCGAAAATGCATATTTCAAGTGAGCTGGAAGGGATTTCAACTCAAGTTTTGGTGGTTGCTCAGTAGATGGGAGAAGCTTGGGTGATTGTTGCAACAACTCTGATGTCATCACACTGGGAATGCCTGAAACCACATTCAAAGAAGTAGAAGAACTGTGTCTATACAGCTCAATGTTAACATCAGAATTCAGCTCATCAAAATCAGAGTTAAGTTCATCTAAATCAGAATCAGGATACACATCAGGATCAGGATGAAGCTCAAACTCAGAATCAATATCAGAATCCACAAGTAATGCAAAATCACCCGGCAAGTCGAAATCACCAAATAATGCGGCATTAACCAAATGAGTGCAAACAGAGCACCATTCATTATCAGCACATGCACAAATGGCAGAATCACTCTCAAATGAAAAATTAGGATAATCAGCACACCAATCAACAAGAACATCATCCACAGCATCATCAATCACATCAATACAGACAGAATGCTCTTCCCTAGGATGTTTCATGGCATCAAAGATATTAAAATTCACAGAAATATCACCAAACTCCATGGAAAGAGTACTAGAATACACATCTATCTTAGTCCTAGCTGTTTTCATGAAAGGCCTCCCTAGAATGATTGGTGACCTACTAATAGAAGACTCATCCTCCATATCTAAGATGTAAAAATCAGCAGGGAATATCAATTCATTAACTTTGACTAATACATCTTCAACTAAACCAGAAGGATGGGCATTACTCCTATTAGCTAATTGAACAATAACACCAGTTGGACGCAAGGGACCAAAACCAAGAGATCTATAGATAGATGTAGGCATGACATTTATAGAAGCACCTAAATCTAGCATGCAATCGTCAAATTTATAATTACCAATAAGGCAAGGGATAGAAAACGTCCCGGATCCTTGCACTTGCGAGGCATGGTAGGCCGGATGAGGGCGATACATTCTGGTTCAAACTCACTCGTTCATTCCCCTTCAGTCGCCTCTTGTTGATGCATAACTCCTTCAGAAACTTGGCATATTTAGGAATTTGTTTGACTGCATCTAAGAGAGGAATGTTGATCTCTACTCTTCTTAATGTCTCAAGTATATCCTTCTCTTGTGCTTTTTCTGCCAACTTCTTGGATCGAGGGGCTCTCTGAGGGAAAGGAAGAGGAATGGGAATGTCTTCCTCTTCACCTTGCTGCATTGCCTTTTTGTTTTTAGAGTCAATCTTCACATTATCTGACTCTCCCTCTGATGTGGAAGTCACATCCGTAGGCGGTTGAGATTCCTCCAATTGCTTGCCGGATCGAAGGGAGATAGCACTCACATTTCCTTGGGATTAGGAATTGTTTGTGAAGGAAGAGTGTTGGATCCACGAGGTTGAAGTTGATTCAATGATGTTGCCAACGCCCAATTTGTGTTTGCAAACTCGAATGGAAGTGTCGGTTCTTTGTTGGGCTACATATTGGCTATGACAAATTGCTTCATCATATCCTCCAATGAGGAACCACTACTACTAGTACTAGCTCTGCTTTGTTGTGCCTCACCGTGGAGGTGCACATATGGCTGGTCGAGGAGGTGTGGCTTTGGCAAAGGCAAAGGAGGTGCGGGCTAGCTTTGGAAATTACGTGGTGCATCTTTGTCTCTCGTTAGTAATTCCCGAATTTTGCTGATATTGGTTACCACTGGTTCGATTCGGTTCCGGCGGAAATTGAGGTGATTTCTCCGTCACGGATTGTAAGTATTAGAATAAGCTATTTTGCTGGTATTGTGGCTTTCCTGGAAAAACACCCATTGCAGCTACCGACTGGTCTTGATAAGCAGGATCATGCAAAGTAGGGCAAGAATCAGTAGAATGACAAGGGTCAGAACAGAACCCACATGAGTACCCAATCTGAGGAGGGGAAGATTGTCTTGTCTGGTCACTACCAAGCGCCTCACAAGGAAGTCGATCATCAAGTCTATTTTCCAATCTCACGAGAATCGTCTTGGACCGAAGGTGTTTGAATGCGGTAAACGGGAGTACCATTGGCCCTGGTGCCAAATTGCTTTGAGAATTAGCGACCATAGTAGATATCAACTCTCGGGCCTCTTCGGGTGTCTTGCTATCTAAGGCCCTACCACTAGATGCATCCATGAAACTTTTATCCATCGATAACAAACCGGAATAGAAATATGTAATTAGGAGTTGGTCTGAAATCTGGTGGTGTGGACAGCTAGCACATAATCGCTTGAACCTCTCCCAATACTCATACATGGTCTCCCCGTTGATTTGTTTAACACTAGTGATCTCCTTCGAATAGCAATGGCTTTTGAGGAAGGAAAGAACCTCACTAGAAAAAACTTACGCATATCATCCCAACTCCCAACGATGTTGGTTGCAAATTGTATAGCCAATCCTTAGCCACGCCATCTAGGGAAAATGGAAAAGCTCTCGGCTTAATGTGGTCCTCATCAATTGCTTGAGGTTTCATCGTGCTACATACCACATGGAACTCCTTTAGATGCCTGTGTGGACATTCACCTGCAAGACCATGAAACTTGGGCAACAAATGGATAAGACCATATTTTAGTTCAAAGTTAGCAGCAAGTTCAGGATATTGAATACACAAATTCGATTGCCCATCGTCGGGGTGGCTAATTCTTTCAAAGTTGGACGAGCTTCTTGCTCGCCATAATTTCGAGTTAGCAAAATTGCTACTAGAATCAGTGAAAACAACAAGACTATCAGAAGTACTATCAGAGTCAAGATCAACAGAATGGACACAATCAGACTCAAGTTCAATGTCCAATTCAGTATCATTCCCACGACTTAGCCTAACAACTCTTCTAGCAGTAAGAATTGTTCTTTCTATTTCGGGATCAAATGGCAACAAGTCTTACGGATTAATAGTACTCCTAGTACTCATGCGGCATAATCACAAGCGAAATTTGCGAAAAATCAGAATTACGAAAATGCCACCCGGAAAAGAATTACGAAAATGCCACTAAAAGTGGTAAAAAGTAGAAAACACTAAGATGATACACAAACAAAAACACGAAAGCAAAAACCTATGTTGGAATTTGACCAAAACAAGTCCAAAACAGTAGCAAATGATTTTTAAAATTTATGGGACTTGGACAGGGTAACTCCTAGACCATTGGGGAACCCAAAAATGGAATAAAAAAACTTCAAAAATTGAAAAAGTTGTCTAAACGATGGAATTTGGCGAAAATAAGAATACCACATGGAAAATGAGTTAGGCCATTTTCTATCACCTTGCCAAATTTCAGACCATTCGGAGATACTCCAAAAATATGACCTAGTAGAAATCACAAAATAGAAACTTAAAACAGCGAAAAAGTGGTCTAAACGTTGGAATTTGAGGAAAATAGGTCAGACCTCATTCCAAAGGAGAGTGACTCTTGTTTAGAATGCCCAATTCCTTGTGAATAAGACCTGGTTTGAGTGATCTGGGTCAGAAAAATTTTCTGTCCGGTCACCCGAACCACGTAAAACTACTTGTTACTAACAAAACCGATCACGAATTCCACCGCAACGCGCCATATTTTGACAGAGATTTGCCGTCATCTCCCAAAATAACCAGTTTAGAAAAGGACTTGCGTATAATGTAACTGGGTCATTTCCCAACTAATTCACATCGGTTCGATTTGAACAAAGCAATAAAAATGAAAATTAACAAATTGGAGGATTTTTTATTTAAACAGATTAAAAACAAAAAACAAACTGAAACAGAACGAAATATGCAGAAACATATTAAAATGATCAACCCAACGTTTAAATTCCAGAAACTTCCTTCATTGAACGAAATATAAACGAACTCGCGTTTGGTTACGACGAACCGAAATCTCTGCGTTCATCCGTAAATCCCTCAACTAGACGATCGCCTAGAATGTCCGAACAGTGGCGTCTCACTTTGTGCGATCGCACAAAGAACACTTTAACCTAGTTCGAACTCGGTCCTTGGGATGAACCAAACCGAATATTAAATCTAATATTCGAACTATTTCCAAAAATCGAATCTGATAAGATTTCTTTATCATCAAAAAAAAAATATAGCTAACATTTAGATGAGAGAAATACTCACAACTCATTGGGATTGACCATTCCCAATTCTCTTCTAATGAAATTGAATTGTTCTTTAGCTAGAGGCTTTGTGAAGATGTCGGCAAGTTGAAGATGTGTTGGGATGAACATAACTTTGACATCTCTCTTCGAACATGATCCCTTATGAAATGATGCCTCACATCAATATGTTTGGTCGTTGTATGTTGAACTGGATTTTTCGCCAAACTAATCGTGCTAGTATTATCACATAGTATTGGGATCTCCTTGAGTGATTCCCAAGTCGATAGTTGTTGCTTGAGCCATAAGACTTGAGCACAAAGAACTAGAGGCGACAACATATTCGGCTTCGGTGGATGATACGGCCACACTTGTTTGCTTCTTCTGCGAACCGGAAACAAGTGACCCACCGAAAAATTCGCATTGGCCACTTGTGCTCTTCCTATCGTCTTATAGCCAACATGGTCTCGAATCTGAATATGCCACCAAATGTTCGGGTTGACCTTTGGGAAACCATAAGCCAAGAGTCTTTGTGTCGGCAAGGTATCTCAAGATCCTCTTCACATTCTCGGCATGAGATTCCTTGGGAGCGATTGAAACCTTGCACACATACCCACACTAAATTGGATGTCTGGGCGACTTGCTGTGAGATAGAGCAATGATCCTATCATTCCTCTATATTTCGTTATGTTGAAGTCCTTGCCCTCTTCATCAGCATCCAGTGAGGCAGTAGAACTCATTGGTGTGTCAGCTCCATTGCAATGATCCATCCCAAACTTCTTCACGGATCATTGAGGTACTTGGTCTGAGAGATATGAAGATTCCATCTTTTCTTTGCTTGATTTGCGAGACCAAGGAAATAGTTGAGTTCTCCCATCATGGACATCTCAAACTCTCCCTGCATACTCTTAGCAAAATCTTCACACAAATCATCATTAGAAGCACCAAATATAATGTCATCAACATATATCTGGACAATTAAAATTTCACTAAGCTTATTACTCTTTATGAAGAGAGTTGTATCTGCTTTTCCTCTAATAAATCCTTGATCAAGAAGGAACTTTCTTAATCGCTCATACCAAGCTCTATGAGCTTGCTTAAGACCATATAATGCCTTTTTGAGACGATAAACATGATCTGGATGATGATCATCTTGAAAACCAGGAGGTTGTTCTACATAAACTTCCTCTTGAATAAAACCATTTAGAAAAGAACTTTTTACATCCATTTGATAGAGCTTGAATCTTTTGACACAAGCAAAGGCTAGAAGAACTCTTATGGCTTCCAACGTTGCCACTGGAGCATAAGTTTCTTCATAATCAATTCCTTCTTCTTGATTATAGCCTTTAGCAACCAATCTTGCCTTGTTACGGACAATGATTGCTGATTCATCTCGTTTGTTTTTGAATACCCATTTGGTGCCAATGACCGGATGGTCCTTGGGCCTAGGTACCAAATCCCAAACTTGATTTCTATCAAATTGATGTAACTCCTCTTGCATAGCTATTACCCAATCATTGTCTGAAAGGGCTTCATCTATTTTAGAGGGTTCAATATGAGATATGAATGCGAGAGAAAATTACTTCATTTAAAGTCTTTGTTTACGGTTCTTACCCTTGACTTGCATCACCTATTACTTGGTCCAAAGGATTATCCTTTATGAACTTCCAAGCTCTAGGTTTGAGACCGATCAGGATTTTCGAGATTGTTTTGGGGATCAGCCTCAAAAATATTTTCAGGATTTTCAATAGATGCGGAGTGGTTTTCGAAAAGAATTGATTTTTGAAAACATTTCCTTCTTCATCATCCAAGGATTTATCAGTTTTGGATTCACAAAAACAACATGCATTGATTCTTCAACAATTCGAGTATGAGTATTAAAAACTCTATAAGCTTTACTCCTATTTGAATAGCCTAAAAATATACCTTCATCCGCCTTGGGATCGAATTTTCCCAAGTTATCCTTACCATTGTTGTGGATGAAACACTTGCATCCAAACACATGCGGATGAGCTAGATTTGGCTTTCTTCCTTGTACAATTCATAGGAGGTTTTGCCCAACTTCTTCCTAGAGATATGCCCGATTTGAGATGTAGCAAGCGGTGCTCATTGCATCAGCCCAGAACACTTGAGAAGTGTTGTTTTCGTTCAACATAGCTCTTGCCATCTCGGTAAGAACTCGGTTCTTTCTCTCCACAACTCCATTTTGTTGAGGAGTTCTCGGGGCTGAGAAGTTATGATCAATTCCCATGTTATCGCGAGAACTCGGCAAATGCATGGTTCTCGAATTCTCCTCCATGATCGGTTCGAATTCACGAAATAGAAAGACCTTTCGTTTTGAACCTTCTTGGCAAAAACGACAAACGATCAAATGTTTCATCTTTTGAAGATAGAAATATAGTCCAAGCAAATCTAGAGAAGTCATCAACTATGACCAAAGTATATAGATTGCCACAAAGGCTTTTTACTCTAGCTGGTCCAACTAGATCCATATGAAGTAGTTGAAGAGGTCTATTAGTTGAAATTTCATTTTTAGATTTGAAGGAAGATTTGGTTTGTTTTCCTTTTTGACGGCATCACAAACCATGTCGTTTTTAAAATGAAGTTTTGGAATACCAATAACCAAATCCTTTTTGAGTAATCTGTCAAGTTGGATCATATTGACATGAGCTAATCGCTTGTGCCATAGCCAACTATCATCTAGATTACTAACAAAACATTTTTCGAACAGAACCATTTCTAGAGAGATTAAGTGTATAACAATTTCCATCTCTAGGAGCTCTGAATAAGGCTTTTGATTTAATATTTTCTAAAGAGAGAACATCCTTGCTTACTATCAAGCATTCCTCAGAATCAAAGATAACTAAGTTACCTTTATCAGTGCTTTGGCTTACACTTTGAGGAGATTGTGGCAAAGTCCTTCAACAAGGTAGACATCTTTGATTTGTGGTCCTTCATTATTGCCAATTTCACCAATTCCAAGAATCTTTCCAGTTGGTTGCCACCAAAGGTCACCTTGCCACCATCTTTGGGCTTGATTGAAGCAAACTTAGATTGGTCTCCGTCATATGTCTTGAGCATCCACTATCAATGTACCACTTGTTGGGATTTGATGCTCTTAGACAAACCCGCAAGACAAAACAGATCAAGTCTTAGGTACCCATCTTTTCTTGGGTCCTTTGGGGTTAGTATGTGTCTTAGGAACCTTGTAGGATCCCTTAGGCACCCATTGATAGTTTCCCATGGGCTTACTCTTTCTTTCCTTCTTATGAAAACAGGAAGAAGTGGTATGACCCTTTCGATTACAATAATTGCAATGTGCAAAAGGATTTGAAGAATGAACAGATTTTTTGAAATATTTCATATAATTCCTTTCTCCAAATTTCTTTTTCCCTTTTCTTTTATCAAAACTTGGTTTGTAACCAATTCCCGATCTGTCATTTGTAAATCTTTGTTCTTTCAAGATGACATTGAGCATTTCACTTCCTCTAGTGAATTTCTCAAGTGCCTTTGTAAGATGTAAATTCTTTTTCTTTAGATCAGGACATTCTTCACAAACAACATTTTCAAGATGGGAAAGCTTTTCAACTTGCAGTTCAAGAGTTACATTCTTCTTTTTCAAAGCAAGATATTTTTCTCGCAAGTTTTTCAAATTGTTTGTTTGAACAACAATGTATTCATAAACAATTCATCGTAGGATGGTTTTGAACTGTATACCTCATCATTGCTGTCATGTTGCTCTTCTTCTTCTTCAGCAACTAAGCAAATGTTTGCTTTGTCTTCCTCATCAGCTTCATCTTCATCAGATGAGCTATCTCCCCAAATAGCTGAAACATAGGCTTTCTTTTTGAATCGGTTGAACTTCTTCTTTTCTTTGTCCTTGTTGTTCAGTGGGGGCACTCGATTTGATATGACCAGGCTTTTCACACTCGTAGCAGATAATTGGCTTCTTTGTCTCAGTGCTGGAGCTACCTTTGTGAAACTTCTTGTATCCCTGATCCTTTCGATAGAATCGCTTGAATCTTCGAACAATCATGCCCAGTTCTTTTTCTTCGTCTTCCTCTTCATCATCTGTCTCTTTAGCTTCTTTGATAGTCTTAAGAGCTATGCCTTTGCTCTTACTATGGATTTCATCAAGTCCCTTTCTGAACTTGATCTTGCCTTCATATTCTGATAGGCTACCAAATAAAGCTCGCTTTCTGATTGCATTGATACGCCATGAGCTTCTTCAATGGCGGTAACCTTGGCTTCCCATTCCTTCTTGAGAATGTTCAAAAATTTTCGACTTGAACTGGTTCATCATAGATTTTTCCCAATGCGGCAAGTTGATTGATCGGATGAGTGAATCTAAGCCGGAACTCATCAATAGATTCCCCGACTTCATACGAAGAAGGTCGTACTCGATCATAAGGGTGTTAACTCTATTCTCCTTGACTCAGTGGGTTCCTTCGTGAGCCAACTCCAATGCGTCCCACATTGCTTTAGCGAAGTCTTGGAGCATATTCGAAAGTATTCACTCGACTTAAGGCACTTTGGAGCATGAGAATGGCTTTCTTTGTTAAGAACAATCGCCGTCATTTCTCATCGTATTCTTCTTCTCGCTTTGGAGTTTTTACTCCATCTTTAGTAGTTGAAGGAACATAGTCTCCTTTTTCAAACACTCTCCAAAGACCATATTCAGAAGCCATTACGAAGACTTTGAATTTGTTTTTCAAGAATGAGTAATGCTCTCCGTGAATCCGGTGGTCGGTTGATCGAAGCTCCATCGGGTAGAATACCTTCCATAGTGATCCTTCTCGAGATGTTAATCTCTTCGGAGAGACAACACAGCTCGATACCAAATGAAAGTGGAGCTAAATCACCAAGAGGGGGTGAATTGGGGATTTTAAAAATCTTTTTCGAGAATAGCTCTGTTTTTGAACACTAAAACGAGAGATGAGCTAAGATGAGAGTAGAAGAGCAAGACACAAGGATTTATACGGTTCGGTCCAATCTCTTGACCTACGTCCGGTCCCGGACTCTCTGGGTTTTTCACTATTTCAAAAGATTACACACTCGTACTCAAGAGTAATTCTCTCACTAGAACTTACTCCCCTTACAAGTTGTAATCAATGAACCCAATCACCAAGTCCCCGGACTTGTGATTCCTTACAATAAATGCTTTTCAAGAATGAAACTCTCTCTAAGAGTGTATTATGATAAACACCGAAGCTTTGTATCAAAAGTCACTTTCACACGAAGAACTAGAGAGTAGTTGAGAGCTTTGAATGATTTTCATTTTTCAGCAGATGTGTGTTCATTGGGAAACTTGAATGCTGCTCTATTTATGCTCAGAGATCATTTAATGACCGTTGCCAACTTCATGTATCCGTTGAGGGATTATTCTAGCTGTTGGAGGCAATTCTGGGCTTTCTCTCACTAGTCTTCATTTAATCCAGCTGTGTAGGAGGTCAGAGTTGATTTCAGACAAATCAATCCGTTGGTGTAGCAGAAGCTGGAAGTGGAGAACATTCTTTAATGCTTTGCAAGCGTGTACAGATGGATTACCAGAAGTATGCAACTTTTCTGGTTGAAGCATTTAATGTTCTGACATGCTTTTTGCTTTTCCACTAAATCTTCATTTAATCTTGTTTAAGCAAGTGAAACTTACTAACACGGTGGTTAAACATAGCGGGAATATGCAAGAATGATAATAGAAAGTATTAGGATCAATCAAGAAGGATTCACAGATTCGCGATTTGAATTTTAAACTCGTAATGAAAACTCGAGTTTTGATTTCAAAACTCGAGTTTTGGACTTTGATGAGTAAAATTGATTTAAGTCCAAAACATCAAAATCGGAGGTTTATTTGCAAAACTGGAGGTTTTCAAAACGTTGAAGTGTATCAAACTTTACGTCGGCCAAAACTCGAGTTTTGATATCAAAACTCGAGTTTTCATTTAAACATGAAAACTTGGGTAAATTTGCGCCAAGACAAAACTGGAGGTTTTAGAAGAAACGACGGTTTTCAAGACTCGAAAAATTCAAAGACTTTTCTGTCAAATCAAAACTCGAGTTTTGAAATCAAAACTCGAGTTTTCACTTTACCGTGTGAAAACATTGTTAAAAACCAAAACTGGAGTTTTCTTGAGAAACTGGAGGTTTTGAAAATGTGCCAAAGACGAAAGCTTTCGCCAACTCAAAACTCGAGTTTTGCCTCAAAACTCGAGTTTTCACTTGGTGAAAACTTGGAATATTTCAAGTTAATTTGAAAACGAAGGTTTTAGCCAAAACTGGAGGTTTTCAAAATCTCAAAATGTAGGAGACTTTACGTGAGTCCAAAACTCGAGTTTTAATTGAAAACTGGAGTTTTGACTTTCTCAAAAATATTGAGAAGTCTCTGTAGTTAAAACTTGAGTTTTGAAAGAAAACTGGCGGTTTTGCTTTGATAAGAGAATTGGTTTCTTCTCTCGTAAGGTCAAAACTCGAGTTTTGAATCCAAAACTCGAGTTTTGCTTTGATGATAAGTTTTTTTTTAATTTACAAAGCAAAACTTTATCCTTTGCTTACAACTTGTTGGTAATCATCAAAACCTTTAGAGAACTAACATTCTCCCCTTTTTTGATGATGACAACAAATGTAAACAAGCGTAATTTGATTTTGAGGTTAAGTTTGCGAATATCGGTAGATTGCATTTTGAAATTCAGAATTGTAAAGCCGAGAATGAATTTACACAAAAATGACAAAGATGAGCAACGAAGCACGAAATCACCGGTTGTATCTCATACCCAAAGTTCAATCATAAATTGCACTTTGAAATACAACTAACAAACATAAGGACGGAAGCATGGTTAACATTAAAATTTGCAAAATACCAAAGATCAAACATCATAGCTATAACTTAATCTCTCAATTACTTTAACTTTGGTCTTGGCCTGTCGCTTTCTCTCCCCCTTTGTCATTTTCAAAAGAGAGTGGAGCTGAGAGAGAGGATTCATGGAGAGTGAGTATGGGAGTAGGAGGAGGTGAGGCAGGGTGAAGAACCTCAGTAGATGGGGTGGTTGGTGATGGTTCGGGATGAAAGGGTTCGATTCTTTGGGGTAGTGGGAGATGGAGAAGGAAGAATCTCAGTGGCTGGGGTAGATGCAGGGACAGGTGAAGAAAAGATTGGAGTGGAGGGAACAGGTGAAGAGGTGGGAATCTGAGGACTGGTGAAAGTGAAGGAAGGGGATGAGGAACCGAGGAGCGGGGCTGAAGTGCTTGGACCAGCGAGAGGTACCAATATGGAGATGCTTTAAAATCTTATCCACTTTTCACCGAGATCCAAGTTGGAGACAAGCCGAGTAGAGAATTTGGCATCAAGATCCTCGGCCTTGCTCTTGATTTCAAAGAAACCGCTCAAAGAACCCCTTCAATCGAGTCTTCATTTCTTCCCGAGCATCCACCATTTCGTGGTTCCCACTTCGACTTCACCACCGGCTTACCAATTTCGAACTCTAATCGATTGACAAGGAAGCAAGTGCCTTGTCCACAATATTTTGGATTCTCGAATCAAAATCAAGCAGCAATGATGACCGAGAAGGCGGAGGAGCAGATTGAGCTTCCTGAGCTTGGGAGTGGGCTCTAGCTTGTGATGCTCTAGGTTGAGACCTTGAAGGTGCACGAGATTGCTCAGATCCCTCAGCTTCAAAGGTGATGTGCATTAAATTCAGTTGAGCTTTCCCAAAGAATGGAGGGTACTTGAGAGTCTTTGGCAAAGACCTACATACCAAATCTTGTGATAGAACATAATGACCGAGATTAATGAAGGAAAAGGTATGTGAGAAAGCCTCCGACGAGCAAACTTGAACTTGGTCATTTCTTGGAAGATCCGGTGGCCGAGATTGAAAGGCACTTTATTGACAAAGGCGGCGAGAGGGTAATCTTTTTGAGCAAAGTGGGTATAATTTCCACCTTTCTCGGATGAAATTTCGTGAATAGATATACCACAAGACTCGATTTGTATTGGACATTGACCCGGGGTTGAAAGTGAGCAAGTGAAGCCGATCTTGAGGAAAGGGCTCATTGGGTCCGAGGGTCCCAAATATTTCCGATTGCTATAGGAAATGTCGGGAATAGGAGGTGGATTGTCAATCTTTAAGATATTGTTGAGAATGGTAGGAGACAAAGTGAATTTGACACCCCTAACGGTAGTAGTGATTCGTTCCTCAACTATGTCACCACTAGAATCCAATTCATTGTCATATTCCATATTAAAGTAAAATAATCTGACAAGATTGGTAGCAAAAGGAGCAGATATAGAAATGAAAGACTCATAGGGTTTTAGCCAAGGAGATAAGTCCAAATGACATTCCTTGAGAAAGTCCGCAAGAATGACAGCTACTACGGGACAAAATTCTCTTTTCATATATTGTTCCTTGAATTTGTTGTTTTGTTCAATGAAAAGACCATCGAGATGATTCTAAAACATGGAGGTGGGGAAGGATGAAGATAAATATCGATATGGCATTGGCCATGATTGGAAAGGCTGGCTTTGCTTCTTGGTGATTAGAAGAAGATGAAGGAGCTTTGGATGAAGATTGACCGGGTTGTGATACGAAGCTCTCTTTGTTCTTGCGGACGTCATGACCTTCTTCTTTACGGGCTGAGAATCTTCAGAAATATTCTTTCCTTTGCCCTTTGGTTCAGGTTCCTTTCTCTTCGTTGCTTGCGACGATACAGGGTCCTGAAATGACACGCCTTTGGACTTGGAGGAACCAGTGGGAGCTTTCTTTTTCCCTTTTGAGAGAGGCGAATCGGAGGAAGGAATTTCCGGGCTAATTCCTCGATTGAGCGATCTACCCCTTGATGAAGTCGCTTGGGTACCGCCTTCGCCCTCGCGGGTCGCGAGGTGGAGGAGGTGGAGGTGGAGACCATGATTTTGAACCTTTGTTGCTCGAATCGGTGTCGGAATCCCCAAGAGAGTGTGATTTCGAGGCCATGAGAGATTTTTGAGTAAGGGTTTAGGTTGAGAGATGAGAGAATCAGCAATATGAGAGAAACCCTAGATAAAACTTGAGTTTTAGGTCGAGTTTTGAAGAACTTAAAACAGTGACCTATATATAACCTTGACAAAACTCGAGTTTTCAATTCAAAACTCGAGTTTTGATAGTCACTTAGCGCTTAATCGGATGACGGTGTTATGTGACCCTTTGAGTTTCCATGGCCAAAACTCGAGTTTTCACTTCAAAACTCGAGTTTTCAATTTTTATTTTTTTATCCCGACTTACCAAAATCAAAACTCGAGTTTTGATATCAAAACTCGAGTTTTCACTCTTTGACAATGAAACTCGATTTTGATTTATCCCGCATACAACATGTCTAGACACTCCGATGCTCAAGTTAGTTCTTTATCATCAAAAAAAAATATAGCTAACATTTAGATAGAGAGAAATACTCACAACTCATTGGGATTGACCATTCCCAATTCTCTTCTAATGAAATTGAATTGTTCTTTAGCTAGAGGCTTTGTGAAGATGTCAGCAAGTTGAAGATGTGTTGGGATGAACATAACTTTGACATCTCTCTTCGAACATGATCCCTTATGAAATGATGCCTCACATCAATATGTTTGGTCGTTGTATGTTGAACTGGATTTTTCGCCAAACTAATCGTGCTAGTATTATCACATAGTATTGGGATCTCCTTCGAGTGATTCCCAAGTCGATAGTTGTTGCTTGAGCCATAAGACTTGAGCACGGCAACTAGAGGCAGCAACATATTCAGGCTTCGGTGGATGATACGGCCACACTTGTTTGCTTCTTGAACCGGAAACAAGTGACCCACCGAAAAATTCGCATTGGCCACTTGTGCTCTTCCTATCTGTCTTATAGCCGCATGGTGCTGAATCGAATATGCCACCAAATGTTCGGGTTGACCTTTGGGAAACCATAAGCCAAGAGTCTTTGTGTCGGCAAGGTATCCGAAGATCCTCTTCACATTCTCGGCATGAGATTCCTTGGGAGCTGATTGAAACCTTGCACATACCCACACTAAATTGGATGTCGGGCGACTTGTGTGAGATAGAGCAATGATCCTATCATTCCTCTATATTTCGTTATGTTGAAGTCCTTGCCCTCTTCATCGATCCGGTGAGGCGGAAACTCATTGGTGTGTCGGCTCCATTGCAATGATCCATCCCAAACTTCTTCAGAGATCATTGAGGTACTTGGTCGAGATATGAAGATTCCATCTTTTCTTTGCTTGATTTGCGAGACCAAGGAAATAGTTGAGTTCTCCCATCATGGACATCTCAAACTCTCCCTGCATACTCTTAGCAAAATCTTCACACAAATCATCATTAGAAGCACCAAATATAATGTCATCAACATATATCTGGACAATTAAAATTTCACTAAGCTTATTACTCTTTATGAAGAGAGTTGTATCTGCTTTTCCTCTAATAAATCCTTGATCAAGAAGGAACTTTCTTAATCGCTCATACCAAGCTCTATGAGCTTGCTTAAGACCATATAATGCCTTTTGAGACGATAAACATGATCTGGATGATGATCATCTTGAAAACCAGGAGGTTGTTCTACATAAACTTCCTCTTGAATAAAACCATTTAGAAAAGAACTTTTTACATCCATTTGATAGAGCTTGAATCTTTTGACACAAGCAAAGGCTAGAAGAACTCTTATGGCTTCCAACGTTGCCACTTTGGAGCATAAGTTTCTTCATAATCAATTCCTTCTTCTTGATTATAGCCTTTAGCAACCAATCTTGCCTTGTTACGGACAATGATTGCTGATTCATCTCGTTTGTTTTTGAATACCCATTTGGTGCCAATGACCGGATGGTCCTTGGGCCTAGGTACCAAATCCCAAACTTGATTTCTATCAAATTGATGTAACTCCTCTTGCATAGCTATTACCCAATCATTGTCTGAAAGGGCTTCATCTATTTTAGAGGGTTCAATATGAGATATGAATGCGAGAAAATTACTTCATTTAAAGTGCTTTTTTCGGTTCTTACCCCTTGACTTGCATCACCTATTACTTGGTCCAAAGGATTATCCTTTATGAACTTCCAAGCTCTAGGTTGAGACCCGATCGGGATTTTCGAGATTGTTTTGGGGATCACCTCAAAAATATTTTCAGGATTTTCAATAGATGCGGGAGTGGTTTTCGAAAAGAATTGATTTTTGAAAACATTTCCTTCTTCATCATCCAAGGATTTATCGGTTTTGGATTCACGAAAAACAACATGCATTGATTCTTCAACAATTCGAGTATGAGTATTAAAAACTCTATAAGCTTTACTCCTATTTGAATAGCCTAAAAATATACCTTCATCCGCCCTTGGGATCGAATTTTCCCAAGTTATCCTTACCATTGTTGTGGATGAAACACTTGCATCCAAACACATGCGATGAGCTAGATTTGGCTTTCTTCCCTTGTACAATTCATAGGAGGTTTTGCCCAACTTCTTCCGGAGATATGCCCGATTTGAGATGTAGCAAGCGGTGCTCATTGCATCAGCCCGAACACTTGAGAAGTGTTGTTTTCGTTCAACATAGCTCTTGCCATCTCGGTAAGAACTCGGTTCTTTCTCTCCACAACTCCATTTTGTTGAGGAGTCCTCGGGCTGAGAAGTTATGATCAATTCCCATGTTATCGCGAGAACTCGAAGAATGCATGGTTCTCGAATTCTCCTCCATGATCGGTTCGAATTCACGAAATAGAAAGACCTTTCTCGTTTTGAACCTTCTTGGCAAAAACGACAAACGATCAAATGTTTCATCTTTTGAAGATAGAAATATAGTCCAAGCAAATCTAGAGAAGTCATCAACTATGACCAAAGTATATAGATTGCCACCAAGGCTTTTTACTCTAGCTGGTCCAACTAGATCCATATGAAGTAGTTGAAGAGGTCTATTAGTTGAAATTTCATTTTTAGATTTGAAGGAAGATTTGGTTTGTTTTCCTTTTTGACGCATCACAAACCATGTCGTTTTTAAAATGAAGTTTTGGAATACCAATAACCAAATCCTTTTTGAGTAATCTGTCAAGTTGGATCATATTGACATGAGCTAATCGCTTGTGCCATAGCCAACTATCATCTAGATTACTAACAAAACATTTTTCAGAACCGAACCATTTCTAGAGAGATTAAGTGTATAACAATTTCCATCTCTAGGAGCTCTGAATAAGGCTTTTGATTTAATATTTTCTAAAGAGAGAACATCCTTGCTTACTATCAAGCATTCCTCAGAATCAAAGATAACTAAGTTACCTTTATCAGTGCTTTGGCTTACACTGAGGAGATTGTGGCAAAGTCCTTCAACAAGGTAGACATCTTTGATTTGTGGTCCTTCATTATTGCCAATTTCACCAATTCCAAGAATCTTTCCGCAGTTGGTTGCCACCAAAGGTCACCTTGCCACCATCTTTGGGCTTGATTGAAGCAAACTTAGATTGGTCTCCGTCATATGTCTTGAGCATCCACTATCAATGTACCACTTGTTGGGATTTGATGCTCTTAGACAAACCTGCAAGACAAAATAGATCAAGTCTTAGGTACCCATCTTTTCTTGGGTCCTTTGGGGTTAGTATGTGTCTTAGGAACCTTGTAGGATCCCTTAGGCACCCATTGATAGTTTCCCATGGGCTTACTCTTTCTTTCCTTCTTATGAAAACAGGAAGAAGTGGTATGACCCTTTCGATTACAATAATTGCAATGTGCAAAAGGATTTGAAGAATGAACAGATTTTTTGAAATATTTCATATAATTCCTTTCTCCAAATTTCTTTTTCCCTTTCCTTTTATCAAAACTTGGTTTGTAACCAATTCCTGATCTGTCATTTGTAAATCTTTGTTCTTTCAAGATGACATTGAGCATTTCACTTCCTCTAGTGAATTTCTCAAGTGCCTTTGTAAGATGTAAATTCTTTTTCTTTAGATCGGACATTCTTCACAAACAACATTTTCAAGATGGGAAAGCTTTTCAACTTGCGGTTCAAGAGTTACATTCTTCTTTTTCAAAGCAAGATATTTTTCGCAAGTTTTTCAAATTCTGTTTGAACAACAATGTATTCACAAACAATTCATCGTAGGATGGTTTTGAACTGTATACCTCATCATTGTTGTCATGTTGCTCTTCTTCTTCAAAGAACTAAGCAAATGTTTGCTTTGTCTTCCTCATCGGCTTCATCTTCATCGGATGAGCTATCTCCCCAAATAGCCGAGACATAGGCTTTCTTTTTGAATGGTTGAACTTCTTCTTTTCTTTGTCCTTGTTGTTCAGTGGGGGCACTCGATTTGATATGACCGGGCTTTTCACACTCGTAGCGAGATAATTGGCTTCTTTGTCTCAAATCTTTGGAGCTACCTTTGTGAAACTTCTTGTATCCCGATCCTTTCGATAGAATCGCTTGAATCTTCGAACAATCATGCCCAGTTCTTTTCTTCGTCTTCCTCTTCATCATCTCTGTCTCTTTAGCTTCTTTGATAGTCTTAAGAGCTATGCCTTTGCTCTTACTATGGATTTCATCAAGTCCCTTTCGAACTTGATCTTGCCTTCATATTCGATAGGCTACCAAATAAAGTCGCTCTGATTGCATTGATACGCCATGAGCTTCTTCAATGGCAAGAAACCTTGGCTTCCCATTCCTTGAGAATGTTCAAAAAATTTCGACTTGAACGGTTCATCATAGATTTTTCCCAATGCAGCAAGTTGATTGATCGAGATGAGTGAATCTAAGCCGGAACTCATCAATAGATTCCCCTGACTTCATACGAAGAAGGTCGTACTCAGTCATAAGGGTGTTAACTCTATTCTCCTTGACTCCAGTGGTTCCTTCGTGAGCCAACTCCAATGCGTCCCACATTGCTTTAGCGAAGTCTTGGAGCATATTCGAAAGTATTCACTCGACTTAAGGCACTTTGGAGCATGAGAATGGCTTTGCTGTTAAGAACAATCTGCTTCTGGTCATTCTCATCGTATTCTTCTTCTCGCTTTGGAGTTTTTACTCCATCTTTAGTAGTTGAAGGAACATAGTCTCCTTTTTCAAACACTCTCCAGAGACCTTATTCGAAGCCATTACGAAGACTTTGAATTTGTTTTTCCGAAATGAGTAATGCTCTCCAGTGAATCCGGTGGTCGGTTGATCGAAGCTCCATCGGGTAGAATACCTTCCATAGTGATCCTTCTCGAGATGTTAATCTCTTCGAGAGACAACCCGGCTCGATACCAAATGAAAGTGGAGCTAAATCACCAAGAGGGGTGAATTGGGGATTTTAAAAATCTTTTTTAGAATAGCTCTGTTTTGAACACTAAAACGAGAGATGAGCTAAGATGAGAGTAGAAGAGCAAGACACAAGGATTTATACGGTTCGGTCCAATCTCTTGACCTACGTCCAAATCCCCGGACTCTCTGGGTTTTTCACTATTTCAAAAGATTACACACTCTTTGTACTCAAGAGTAATTCTCTCACTAGAACTTACTCCCCCTTACAAGTTGTAATCAATGAACCCAATCACCAAGTCCCCAGACTTGTGATTCCTTACAATAAATGCTTTTCAAGAATGAAACTCTCTCTAAGAGTGTATTATGATAAACACCGAAGCTTTGTATCAAAAGTCACTTTCACACGTAAGAACTAGAGAGTAGTTGAGAGCTTTGAATGATTTTCGTTTTTCAGCGGATGTGTGTTCATTGGGAAACTTGAATGCTGCTCTATTTATGCTCGAGATCATTTAATGACCGTTGCCAACTTCATGTATCCGTTGAGGGATTATTCTAGTCATTGGAGGCAATTCGGGCTTTCTCTCACTAGTCTTCATTTAATCCAGTTGTGTAGGAGGTCGAGTTGATTTCGGACAAATCAATCCGTTGGTGTAGCGTGTGGAAGTGGAGAACATTCTTTAATGCTTTGCAAGCGTGTACGGATGGATTACCGAAGTATGCAACTTTTCTGTTGAAGCATTTAATGTTCGACATGCTTTTTGCTTTTCCACTAAATCTTCATTTAATCTTGTTTAAGCAAGCTGAAACTTACTAACACAAAAGGTTAAACATAGCGGGGAATATGCAAGAATGATAATAGAAAGTATTAGGATCAATCAAGAAGGATTCACGATTCGCCGATTTGAATTTTAAACTCGTAATGAAAACTCGAGTTTTGATTTCAAAACTCGAGTTTTGATTTCAAAACTCGAGTTTTGGACTTTGATGAGTAAAATTGATTTAAGTCCAAAACATCAAAACTGGAGGTTTATTTGCAAAACTGGAGGTTTTCAAAATGTTGAAGTGTATCAAACTTTCGTACGGCCAAAACTCGAGTTTTGATATCAAAACTCGAGTTTTCATTTAAACATGAAAACTTGGGTAAATTTGCGCCAAGACAAAACTGGAGGTTTTAGAAGAAACGACGAGTTTTTCAAGACTCGAAAATTCAAAGACTTTCTCGTCAAATCAAAACTCGAGTTTTGAAATCAAAACTCGAGTTTTCACTTTACTTGTGAAAACATTGTTAAAAACCAAAACTGGAGTTTTCTTGAGAAACTGGAGGTTTTGAAAATGTGCCAAAGACGAAAGCTTTACGCCAACTCAAAACTCGAGTTTTGCCTCAAAACTCGAGTTTTCACTTGTTGGTGAAAACTTGGAATATTTCAAGTTAATTTGAAAACTGAAGGTTTTAGCCAAAACTGGAGGTTTTCAAAATCTCAAAATGTAGGAGACTTTTCGTGAGTCCAAAACTCGAGTTTTAATTGAAAATCGGAGTTTTGACTTTCTCAAAAATATTGAGAAGTCTCGTGTAGTTAAAACTTGAGTTTTGAAAGAAAACGGCGGTTTTGCTTTGATAAGAGAATTGGTTTCTTCTCTCAAGGTCAAAACTCGAGTTTTGAATCCAAAACTCGAGTTTTGCTTTGACATAAGTTTTTTTTTTAATTTACAAAGCAAAACTTTATCCTTTGCTTACAACTTGTTGGTAATCATCAAAACCTTTAGAGAACTAACAGTAAACACAAGTTGAAGTTTGTCTTTGGTAAGTTGAAAAGCTTACTGTCAAAGGCAAACTCGAGTTTTGAAAGCAAAACTCGAGTTTGGACTTGACAGAGAGTAGATCAAATTTATAAAGTAATGAAAACTCCAGTTTGCTTGGGCAAACTTGAGTTTGCAAGTCACAAAAAGCACTCAAGCTTTTCACATCAAGGCAAACTCGAGTTTGGGTTTATAAACTCGAGGTTGTACCATACGAAGAACTTCAAGTTTCTTGAAGAATGCAAAACTCCAGTTTTCAACTACCATAAAGTTTGTAAAAGTTTTCTCTTATGAGGAAACTTGAGTTTGGGTTTTACAAACTCGAGTTTTGGTCATACAGAGAGCCCCCAAAGTTTTGAACTTGAGAAAACTCCGCCATTCCAAAACTCCAGTTTACACCAAACGAGAGAGTTAGTCAAGTTTTGTGAACTTGACCAAACTCGAGTTTGTGTTTTCCAAACTCGAGTTTGGGTTTGGCGAGAGTCTAAATATTTTTCATCTTTTGCAAACTCCAGTTTACATTTGGAAACTCAAGTTTGCACTAGCCAAGCATTTTCTAAGTTTTCAAAAGTAATCAGGAAACTCGAGTTTTGCCTTGACAAAAAGTTAACATGTATTATCACTTTGTGAAAACTCAAGTTTGCATTTGAAAACTCCAGTTTTCACTTGACAAAAATTTTCAAAGGTTTCCAATTTTAAGAGGAAACTCGAGTTTAGTTTTGGAAACTCGAGTTTGTGTCTTACCGAGAGCTTTGCTCATTTCATCATTTTGGAAACTCAAGTTTGCAATTGGAAACTCCAGTTTTGAGCTTTTGGACTTAAACATGTTTTCACTATAAAAGTCCAAAACTAGAGTTTGGATAAACAAAACTCAAGTTTGTGTCGCTGGTTTTGAAAATCAACTTGCTCGAATTTCTGAAATCTTCCTGTTTGATCTTAATACTTCTTCTCTGTTGGAAATTATGCCCTAGGGGCAAGTCATTGTACTTTGAACGTTTATGTTATTTAAAGTATTTCTCCTTTAGTTATCATTTCATTTGCATGTTTATAGTGATAACTGTATCCTTGGATATATCTTATAGATTATCCTAAATGTCCCTGGTCGATCATCTACGCGGGAGCGAAGATGAAATAAGACATGTATGACTTTGATGAGGTATGGAGATACAAATCAAAGTCATAGGAATTTGTAAGGGTACAAGGTGCTGGACCGACCCACTATGAGAAAGCTGCATGGATTTAGTCATAAGCTTATCTCATGTATAACCGCGTCACAATACCCTTTGACCTGAGATCATCATGGATTCCTACATGATGAGTCGCTGATCTTTGACCTAGTCAAAAGTTACCTTTGACCGGGTGATGATAAAGGCTTTGATCGGGATCAGTGGTTTTCATGCGGAGGAATGTGAATGGTCAAGATGGAATTTGTCCCTCACATTTGTAGAGAGATGATACTGGGCCTCTCGATGAGTAAGTCTGAGAAACGTATGGCCATACTACGATGGAAAGGAGTTTCCATTTCAATTAGAGTACTCGAGAATCGAGAAAGTAATGGTCAAGAACAGGAAGTTGACATCATCCATGCCTCTTCCTTGACCAAATTATCGCGTGACAAAAGGGACGTGACATGGTTGTACGATAGGTTGTATTGTATCATCGATCCCCATATGAATTGGGTAGTTGCAATGTCTTGCTAGAGGCCGCTTGCGACTTGTGGGCTGGTACAGTATTGGCCCACCGCCAATCTCATGTGGGCCTGCAGGGTCACACACAAGAATAGTCCAACACGAGTATTAGTGTCCAGATTCATTGAATCTTAGATATATCTAAGATTTAATGAATGCAACGTTTAATCTAGGAAGGACATATATATATATATATATAATTTGAAATTAAATGTTATTTGTTTTGTATTTAATTTATTTAAAATTAAATACCTAAAATGAATAGAAATATAGTATCTCACATTTAATTTTTGAAGAGAGATATTATATCTTAGATTTAATTTAATTGAGATACAATATCTCAGATTTTTTTTTTTTGATACAAGGAAAGATAAACAATCAAAACTTAAACAAACGAAACAAGAAAAACTAAAGCGATCAAATTCTCGAGCCTCTTCTCATATGACGAACTCTCGCGATCAAAGAACAAGGAAGCAATGAAGACCAAAGGGGATCCGAGAAATGTGCATCGTCCGGAGTCTCTACATGCCTCAAAGCAAAGTTAGCCAACCAATCCGCACACCGATTCCCCTCCCTTAGAACATGGCAAAATTGTGTAACCCACTGTTGGGGGTGATTGCTCGTATCCGAGCCACCAGATGGGACTCACGAGCTGCATTACCTTGTTTGGATAGTAATGCAATGACTGAATGACAGTCACTTTCAACAACTATATGCCTCCAACCTGCCTCCCATGCCATCTCTAATCCTTTCAAAACTCCCCACAACTCAGCTAACATCGCCGAGCATCTTCCAAGTCGTGAGGCAAAACCTCCAAGCCACTTACCAGAGAAGTCACGCAACAAACCCCCACAAGCCGCCACCTGTTCTGCACCCTTTGAAGCCCCATCTGAATTGAGTTTCACAAATGGAACTTCTGGAAATGTCCACCAAACATTCAATTGATTTTGTGCTAGTTGCTGAAACCCCCTTCCTCACCTCTAGTTTTTAATTCTCCCAATAACATAATAATGGGCCTCAGACAATATTTAAAATGAGCATCCTAAGTGTTATGAATAAACTCATTTCGCCATTTCCAAATAAACCACAAGAGATAAGGAAAAACTCATGCCAATAAAATCCGCCAATAGTAATTACATCACTCATCCAATTCTCCGTTACCCATTCAATCCAATCATAGCTAAAAAGGAGAGGGAAAGATCAGCAGTACTACCTCATACCGTAAAACATGGACCACACGACAGGTCTCTAAACGCATGTAAGCTAGATTCAGCTTCTTGATGGCAAAGTGGGCAAAGGCCATCGTTGTTAGATATATATCATATCTTAGATTTAATTTATAATGATAAATTAAATCACAAGGCTTTTAATTCGGATTAAATGAATAGATTAGATTAGATCTGTTGGATGATTTAATGGATATATTACTTAATCCAAATTCGAATTCAACAATTAATTAAGATTAATTTTGAATATTTTAATACGGCTCATTAGGGTTTTAGAAACTCTATAAAAGGATGATGATCTAGTCGTATTAAAAAGCCGAAAACGAATTGAGACAAGCCGCAAAAAAAAAAAAAAAAATCCTAGAGAGAAAAACGTGAGACACAAAGAGAAGGCGCTAGCACGCTGCCGTACGTGTTGGAGAGCTGTTCGGTGTGGATACTTGGTAGAGGAGGAGACTCGAAAAGGCTGCGCTTCGTTTGATCGAATGAGATGGCACCACGTTCAAGACGTACGACGGTTGAGGCGCACGAACAAGGAGATATGCACCAGACCGGATCGAACGAAACTCTCAATCCCTCGCATAGGTATGGTTTACTAACGAACCTTGATTTAAACACAGTTTATAGATCCTCTTCTTGGGATTCGTAAAGTTTTTTTTTAATTCCACTGCGTGTACGAGTCCCAACATTCTCAACATTCACTACTATTCTTAACTATGTTTAATCAGTTTGTTAGTGAGTTTCATATAGTTTAGAAGATATTAAATGAATATTTGAACAAAAGCAAAAAGTGATGTCAGCACATTAAATGCAAAGTTCAGAAAACTTGCATCCTTTTAGACAATCATTCTACACACATTGCAAAGGGATTAATGTTTCCTTTCCACATCCAGTAGCTGCTCTTCCAACGGATTAATATTCAAGAAGTCAACCATAAACTTCGTAAACCGGATTAAGCAAAGAGTAGAGAGAAGAAGACCAAAGCTTCACCTAATCCTTCCTTAATGCTGGCAACGGTCACATTGAAGATTACAATGGTCATTTAATGCTCTCTTAGTATAAATAGAGATGCATTCAATTCTTCTCAACAACCAATCTGCTGAAAACGAATTGCATTCAAGTTTACCAACTACTCTTCCAGTTTTCACTTGTAAAGTATCTTTTGATACATTGATCTTCAGTGTTTATATTTATCCACTCTTAGAGAGAGTTCATTTACTGTGAATCATTTCATTGTAAGAATCTCAAGTTAGGGGACTTGGAGATTGGGATATTGATTGCAACTTGTAAGGGGGAATAAGTTCTAGTGAGAGAATTACTCTTGAGTTACAGAGGGTGTAATCAATTGAGATAGTGAAAACCCAAAGAGTCCGGGGACCTGGATGTAGGTCAAGAGGTTGGACCGAACCAAAAGATAAATCCTTGTGTCTTGCTCTTCTTCCCTATATTCCGCTTAGCTCTGTTTTAGTGTTCAAAAACATAGCACTTAGGAAAGATTTTTAAAATCCCCAATTCACCCTCTCTTGGTGATTAAGCTCCACTTTCATTTGGTATCAGAGCAAGGTCTTCTCTGAAAAAATTAACATCTTGAGAAGGATCATTATGGAAGGTATTCTACCTGATAGAGCTTCGATCAACAGACCACCGGATTCAAAGGGAGAGCATTATTCTTTCGGAAAGCCAAATTCGAGTCTTCGTCATGGCTTCGAATATGGCCTATGGAGTGTGTTCTAGATTGGAGACTACAACCCAACTGTTCTCGAAAATGGCCTCGAGTCCAAAGCTTGAAGAGGCTTATGATGAAAATGACAGGAGAAATATCACACTCAACAGTAAAGCTATCCTCATGTTGCAAAGCGCCTTAAGTCAACAAGAGTATTTTCGTATTTGCACATTGCCAACTGCTAAAGCCATGTGGGATGCTCTGGAGATAGCTCATGAAGGAACTGTTGGAGTAAAGCAGAATAGGATCAACACTCTCATGACAGAATATGATCTTCTTCGTATGAAGCCTGGTGAATCCATCAGCAAATTTCAATTAAGATTCACTCATCTGATCAACCAATTTGCTGCATTGGGCAAAGAATATGAGCAACCTGTCCAAGTGAGGAAAATTATCAATATCCTCAACAAGGAATGGGAAGCTAAAGTCACCGCGATTGAAGAAACTCATGGTGAATCGATGGGATCTATGGTAGCCCTATTTGGCAGCCTTTCTGAATATGAATCCAAGCTCAAGTTCAAAAAGGGACTTGATGAAGCAACTGGCAAGAGTAAAGGTGTTGCTCTTAAAGCTGTCAAAGAAGCTAAGGAGACAGATGATGATGATGAAGAAGAAGAAGATGGGGAGTTGGGCATGATTGTCTGAAGATTCAAAAGATTCTACAGAAAGGATCAAGGATACAAAAAGTTTCAAAAAGGTAGCTCCAAAGACCGAGGCAAAGAAGCCAATCATCTCGCTACGAATGTGAAAAGCCCGGCCACATCAAGTCGAAATGCCCCCACTGAAAAACAAAGACAAAGACAAGAAGAAATTCAATAAGTTCAAGAAGAAAGCTTTTGTCTCAAAGCAATATGGGGAGACAAATGTCCGATGAAGATGAAGTCAAGAGGAGGATAAAGCTAACATATGCCCCATGGCTCAAGAAGAAGAATAATCGAAAATATTGATGAGGTTTGTCTAAGAGCATTGAAATCCAACAAATGGTATATTAATAGTAGATGCTCTAGACATATGACAGGAGATCAATCCAAATTTGCTTCAATCAAGCCCAAGGATGGTGGCAAGGTGACCTTCGGTGGAAACCAATCCGGAAGGATTGTTGGTATTGGTGAAGTTGGAAACAATGAAGGACCACAAATCAAAGATGTCTACCTCGTAGAAGGACTTTGTCACAATCTCCTCATTGTAAGCCAAAGCATTGATAAAGGTAACCTAGTTATCTTCGATTCTGAGGAGTGCTTGATTGTAAATAAGGATATTCTCTCTTTGGAAAATCTAAAATCAAAAGCTTTATTTAGAGCCCCTAGAGAAGGAAACCGTTATACACTTTGCCTTTCTAAAAATGATTATGTTTCGAAAAATGTTTCATTGGTAACTTTGATGAGAGTTGGCTATGGCACAAGCGATTAGCTCATGTCAATATGATCCAACTTGACATTACTTAAAAAAGATTTGGTAATTGGTGTTCCAAAACTTCGTTTCAAAAATGACATGATTTGTGATGCTTGTCAAAAAGGACAACAAACCAAATCATCTTTCAAATCTAAAAACGAAACTTCAACTAATAGACCTCTCCAACTACTTCATATGGATCTAGTTGGACCAAAAGTAAAAATCCTTGGTGGCAATCTTTATACTTTGGTCATAGTTGATGATTTCTCTAGATTTGCTTGGACTATATTCTTAACTTCTAAAGATGAAACATTTGAACAGTTTGTTGTTTTTGCCAAGAAGGTCCAAAACGAGAAAGGCTTCTCTATTTCGGAATTCGAACTAATCATGGAGGAGAATTCAAGAATCATGCATTTGCTGAGTTTTGTGACAATATGGGAATTGACCACAACTTCTCAGCCTCGAGGACACCTCAACAAAATGGTGTTGTGGAGAGAAAGAATCAAGTCCTCACCGAGATGGCAAGAGCTATGATGAATGAAAACAATACTTCCTAAGTATTCGGGCTAATGCAATGAGTACGGCTTGCTACATCTCAAATCGGGCATACCTCCGGAAGAAATTGAGCAAAACTCCCTATGAGTTTTACAAGGAAGAAAACCAAATTTAGCTCATCTCGCATATTTTCGGGTTTGTAAGTGCTTCATCCACAATAATGGTAAGGATAATTTGGGAAAGTTCGATCCCAAAGCGGATGAAGGTATATTTTTGGGTTACTCAGATAGAAGTAAAGCTTATAGAGTCTTTAATACTCGTACTCGTATTGTTGAAGAGTCTATGCATGTTGTATTCGTGAATCCAAAGCTAATAAATTCTTGGATGATGATGAGAGGAAAATGTTTTCAAAAATCAATTCTTTTTTAAAACAACTCCTGCCTCTATTGAAAATCCTGAAAATGTCTTCGAGGCTGAGTCTCAAAATAATTTAGAAAACCTCGATCAATCTCAGCCTAGAGCTTGGAGGTTCATTAGGAATCATCCTTTGGACCAAGTGATAGGTGATGTAAATCAAGGTGTAAGGACCAGAAATAGTACTTTGAATGAAGTGACTTTTTCTTCCTTTATATCAGAGATTGAACCCTCTAAAATTGATGAAGTCCTCTCAGACAATGATTGGGTGATAGCAATGCAAGAGGAGTTCCATCAATTTGATAGAAATCAAGTTTGGGATTTGGTACCTGGGCCTAACGACCATCCGATCATTGGCACCAAATGGGTATTCAAGAACAAACGAGATGAATCAGCAATCATTGTCCATAACAAGGCAAGATTGGTTGCTAAAGGCTATAATCAAGAAGAAGGAATTGATTATGAAGAAACTTATGCTCCAGTGGCAAGATTGGAAGCAATAAGAGTTCTTCTAGCCTTTGCTTGTGTCAAAGGATTCAAGCTCTATCAAGTGGATGTAAAGAGTGCGTTTCTAAATGGTTTTATTCGAAAGGAAGTTTCGTTGAGCAACCTCCTGGTTTTCAAAACGATCATCATCCAGATCATGTTTATCGCCTCGAGAAGGCCCTTTATGGCCTTAGGCAAGCTCATAGAGCTTGGTATGAGCGATTAAGCACATTCTTTCTTGATCAAGGATTTGTTAGAGGAAAAGCGGATACAACTCTCTTCATAAATAGTAATAAGCTTGGTGAAATTTTAATTGTTCAAATATATGTTGATGGCATTATATTTGGTGCTTCTAACAATGTTTTGTGTGAAGAGTTTGCTAAGAATATGCAGGGAGAGTTTGAGATGTCCATGATGGGAGAACTCAACTATTTCCTTGGTCTACAAATCAAGCAAAAGAAGGATGAAATCTTCATATCTCAGACCAAGTATCTCAATGATCTGCTGAAGAAGTTTGGGATGGATCAATGCAATGGAGCTGATACTCCAATGAGCTCAACCATTGCATTGGATGCTGATGAAAAGGGCAAGGACTTAAATATGACAAGATATAGAGGAATGATTGGATCATTGTTGTAACATCCCATTTGAAAACGGTGATTTTTTTTTTAAAAAAACGTTTCCAAATATTTCAAACGAGTAATCGAGTAGAGCATTGGAGCGAGTAAGTAATTTACATTACATTCAAAATATGGACCATAGTGTAAATGTATCGGATTACATCATCCAAAATTCTCAAAAGTTAAAGAAACTAAAGAAAACGATAAATAATGTAGACACGTCTTGGCTACTCCACCGCTTGCCTCGATCGCCAAACATCGGTCCTCCGGACACGATGCTACGGTGAGATCCATTCCACATATGGATCTCGGTAACGGTTAACCTTATGCTCAAATAAAACAAAGATATACGTACAACGTATATTCATTTCAATACGGATATCATCACAAAAGCAAACAAATGGATGTATGATCAATAACATGGACGAACATAAGCACAAAGCGGTATGTAAAGTCTCTCTCGACTAGTTACGCACATATCCGGTGCCACGCCACTAACATGTCCTCGCGCTAGGAATAACTCAAACGGCATTACCAATACTATAATCCGTGGGTAAAGGCGTAAGTATCTCTAACGATTCTCAACAAACCTCGCCTATGAACGTATCTATAACGCAAAAGTATATAAGCGCATAGAGTTAGGGTTACGATGACGCGTCCGTACCTTAGTTGCGAGATATCCGGCTCTTCCGGCTAAAAACGGTACTTTTTGACGGCGTACGTAAAACGGTGAAACAAATGGCTCAACACGGCAAACGGCGGAACGATGGAATTTCGACGGGTTCGACGTCGAAGTATTCTAATCGAATAATAACACACTTATGAATATTTGGCAGCATAACGGGCATTTTAGGTGAAAAAGACCATTTTGCCCTACTACCCCTATTTGGCGGAATTTCGCGAACTTCGTTACTTTGACCTTATTCCATTTCAAAATTATCCCCACTAGGTTTTTACCTCGTCGGGCATCTTTCAATGCAATGAGGCTTAAAAACAAGTATAGGAATATATTCGAAACTTCCTAGATCAAAACAACGGTTCTTACTATAACTACCGAAAGAACTACGGAAACTAAAAGCCAAGGACGAAGAACTTACTCGGAGCTAGGCGGAATTTTGCAGAGCTTCTCTCTCTAGAACCTCTCTCTAGGTTTCGGATTTTGGGATGGAAATGAAGAGCAAGAGAGCTTGCTATTTATAGGGAAAAATAGGGACAAGGTGGGAATTTCCAAATTTGTTTCCAGGATCGGATTTCGGCCGTCGGATCGCACTTCGCCACGTGGCACTCCCTTGGTCCTTGGATGTCTTGGTCGACATCTCCCCCTTGTGACATCATCATTGATGATGTCACCCTAAACGACTCCCCGATCGTCTCCCCCGATCGGTACCGTTTCGCGCGATTTCGCGAAACTCAAAAATTCGGGCATGTAACTTTGAAGATCTTTTCATCCTCTTTCATATTATCTATTTTGATCCTCTTTTTGATCATATCCAGGTCTTCTCTCGTGCGTCGGAAGATATTCGGACAAACGCGTCGATTCTGGAAATCGCTTAGATAGAACCAACTTCGGACACAATAATTTGAATCCTAAAACGTCCGGTTGTTGCCTAACTTAATCCGTGTTTGAAAACAAGAAATTGTTTCTATAGGTTCTCACTTTGCCTACATGGCTCTACTCTATCTCGATCGACTTTCTCTTATTAGGAATTAGGGTTTTCGGTTGCGGAAATCAACGTCTGTAAATTCTTTCTTCGTGTAAAAATTTACTTGTTCTTAATTTGATCAGTCCGAAAAGACTTTGACCTCTGGTTTACCTGTATAATTTATTTCTGAATTTTCCCCTCGGTTTACGCCTATAAGGCGACTCACCGCATTATATTATTATTTTATTCTAATTATCATTTTAATTATTTAAACAATTCATTTTTATTAAAAATACCAAGAATTTCGCCCCTTCATTTTAAAATTCAGTTTTAATCATTTTTTCATAATTTTTTCCATTTTTTAAAAATATAATATTTTTTACCAAAAATTCTGTTTTACCCCCTTGCACTTTCGCCGTTAAGGCTTAATCAGCCTAAATTCTTCGTTTAGTGATCTTTTTAGGATTAGATTTCTTCATACATTTATCTCTACTAATTTTTTCCTTAATCCTTTTTATCATAATTAGTAAGTATATTTTATGCTAATTACCAGCCTTAATCTCTTAATTAAGGATTTTACCATAATTTAACTTTCTATATTTCTCTTGTTTTACTTTGAATCAATTAGCTAGTAATTATCTAATCATTCTCTTACCAATGGTTGATAATTTTATAATTTACAGTATATTATTATCTTACAAACTTTATAATTTACATTGTCATTTCATATCCTATGTAAAATATTAAAAATGTCTACACCATAAAGTTACTTTATGGTTCGGAATGCTTTTTAAACATTTCTTCATGTTATTTCCTCTGAAATAATTTATTAAATTCTTATAATTAAAGATAATACTCCCATAATTTTCTCATAATCTTTCATGATCTTTCAGTATTTATCATAATGTTTTTAGACCTTGTTTTTATCACCATTATTGCATTTTTAGTCATTCTGTTCATCGATTTTTACGAACTTTTTCGACAATTTACTTGACAATTATAACAATTTTCTATAATAGTTTTAAACTCATAAATTTGCTTTATCAAAATATTCATTAATTTCTCTTATCTCAAGAATTCCAGTTTGCTAAAATGGGTATTACAATTGCTCTACCTCACAAACGTCGTCCGACATCCAATTCAGGTGTGGGGATGTGTGCAAGGTTTCGATCTGCTCCCAAGGAGTCACATGCCGAGAATGTAAAAAGAATCTTCGAGATATCTTGCGACACAAAAACCCTTGGCTTGTGGTTCCCAAAAGGTCAACCAAAACATCTTGTGGCATATTCGATTCGATCATGCCGGATACAAGACAGATAGGAAGAGCACAAGCGGCCAATGTCAATTTCTTGGTGGCTCACTTGTCTCTTGGTTCAGCAAGAAACAAACCAGTGTGGCTGTGTCTTCTACTGAAGCTAAATATATGGCTGCCTCAAGCTATTGTGCACAAGTCCTATGGCTCAAGCAAAAAATATCTGACTTGGGAATCAACTTGAAGGAGATCCCAATATTGTGTGACAACACTAGCACAATAAGCTTGGCCAAGAATCCAGTGCAACACACCAGGACCAAGCACATTGATGTGAGACATTACTTCATAAGGGATTATGTTCAGAAGAAGGATGTCAAAGTCATGTTCATCCCAACTCATCTTCAACTTGCTGACATCTTCACCAAACCATTGGCCAAAGAACAATTCAATTTCATGAGGAGAGAATTGGGAATGGTAAATCCCAATGAGTTGTAAGTAACTCTCTCTCTCTCTCTCTCAATGTTAGTTATGGTTTTGATGATTGTTAGTTACTAACTTAAGCATCAGAGTGTTTAGTTATGTCTTTTGTAGGATGATTGAAAGACGAGGTTTGTGTCAAATGAAGCAAACTCGAGTTTAACAAACCAAACTCGAGTTTATCGAGGACGGAGAGAGCAACCTTTGGTTTTCGCAGAAGTTGAAAACTCGAGTTAGTAAGTTGGAAACTCGAGTTTCCATTAGACAGAGAGCAACTATGTTTAAAGAGAAGTGCAAACTCGAGTTTGGTAAGTGGAAACTTGAGTTTTGTAGTGGAAGTTCAAAGGTTCACCATACACCTTTGAAGTCCAGGTTAGTAAACATTAATGAAAACTCGAGTTTGCTATTGAAAACTCGAGTTTGTAGCGGCATTTATATATAAGTTGCTATGCTTGTTCGTCTACACTCTCCTCAAACATCAATTTTTGCCCTAGCTATTCTCTCTTCTCTCTGTCTCTCACCATTTTCGACCAATTCCTTTCTCCAAAACCCTCAATGGCCTCCAAATCCTCAGCTCAATCCACTCATGGCGCTGCATCAGAACAA
>JAFJYJ010000167.1:0-27500 GCA_019022615.1 Acacia melanoxylon | reverse complement strand
ATTAAAATTAGGTCGCTAGCAAAAACGGAGATCAAGTAATCCTAATCCCTAAAACAATAGGAATTAATATTGAATATGTGTACAAATACATTTTCTTCTTCTCGATTTGCGAATAGTTTCTTGCCAAAGTCGATTAATATTGATTATAGGTGCCTGTGCGTTGCTCTGATCGATTTTAGGTAATTGAATATATATACATATAATTCCTTTTCTCATTTTTTGTTTTTGTTTGTTTTATTGTTTGTTTCCTTTTTCTTTGCAAAGTCATTTGTGCGAGAAATATAAGCAAGCAATTGAAAACCTATATTACAACACCCACTCGTCTTAATTATAAGATATGCCTGAACGTTGTTGTTCCTCTGGGTTTCTAGATTTTATCAATTATAATATATTATGACCATGGGTTTAAAAAGGAATAATGAGTAGAGTCATGGGTTTAAAAAGTGATAATGAGTAGAGCCATGGGTTTAAAAAGGAATAATGAGTAGAGTCATGGGTTTAAAAAGGGACAATGGGTAGAGCCATGAGTTTAAAAAGGGATAATGAGTAGAGCCATGATGGTCATGAGAATTTCTCATGACAGCCTTATAGGAACCCATGAGTAAAATGGATAATAAGTAGAGCCAGGAGTTAAATGATGGTCATGAGAGCTTCTCATGACAACCTCATAGGAACCCATAAGTAAGATGGATAATGAGTAGAGCCAGAGATTTAAATGATGGTCATGAGAATTTCTTATGACAACCTTATAGGAACTTATGAGAATTTAGATGTGTATTAAAAATAATTTAACAGTGGGAAGATAGCTTTGGGATGGTACCTCCCAAAGTGATGAACACAACCTTTGGGCTTTATGCCTTCGATATTTATACGATGTGAAAAGATAGTATCCGTTCTTCCCAAAGTGGTGTCGCGGGGTTTCCGGGACGCTAGTAGCAACTTTGGGAAGATGTGTGCACACTAGGAAGAAATACTTAATGGCCAAATTTGATTAGTTGTGACTGGCAGGGCTTCCCAGGTCACAGGGTAGACTATCAGGGTTTCCCGGGTCTACCATGGTTCTCTTCCCACTAAATAAATTGAATAAAGAATAATAAAATTGTTTTCTTGGATGTATATATATTTATATATATGGAAGATATTTTATTATGTAAATATTTTGTTTTCTCTATATTGCTTTGTTTTATTAGGATTACCAGCAATTGCTGATGTTTGTGTTCATGGGCTGCGATGATCCTTCGGGGGAGCATAATTTCAGAGAAACAGGTGCCAAGAGTTGGGGCTAGCAGTGAGTAGTGAGGAAGAGCTTCAAGACCTCTAGCGAGTTTATTTTTTATTTTTTCTTTATTTTTTATTTTCTTAAATAAATCACATTTAACTGAGTTTGGATTTTCATTATGGTAATAAGTAGCCTTGCATTTGTCCTAGTACAAGTGCGACGGTAACACTCCCAAAGGTTGTGTAATTCGAATTTTTAGTATTCATTTATAAAATCATTTAAATTTTATACTATGGTAATTGTTAGAAATTGGGGGTGTTACACAAATGTAACACGCCAATTTCATTTTGAGTAAGGGTGGTAAGTTCGGAACTTGCTCGGGAGGGTCCAAGGGCAAACCACCCAAAATCCGACCGTCTCAAATCCTTGCCCGGACCCCCCAACCATGTGCATTGGGGTTAGGAAGAGTGGAATCACCGAAAAAATCGCAATTGTAACGCGCCGATTTCATTTTGAGTAAGGGTGGTAAGTTTGGAACTTGCCCGGAACTAGCCCGGAGGGTCCAAGGGCAAACCACCCAAAATCCGACCGTCTCAAATCCTTGCCCGGACCCCCCAACCATGTGCATTGGAGTTAGAAAAAGTGGAATCACCGAAAAAATAAAAAATGTAACACGCCGATTTCAATTTGAGTAAGGGTAGTAAGTTTGGAACGTGCCCGGAACTTGCCCGGGCAAGTCCATGGGCAAACCACCCAAAATCTGACCGTCTCAAATCCTTGCCTAGACCCCCCAACCATGTGCATTGGGGTTAGAAAGAGTGGAATCACCAAAAAATCGCAAATGTAACGCGCCGATTTCATTTTGAGTAAGGGTGGTAAGTTCGGAACTTGCCCGGGAGGGTCCAAGGGCAACCACCCAAAATCCGACCGTCTCAGATCCTTGCCCGGACCCCCAACCATGTGAATTGGGGTTAGAAAGAGTGGAATCACCGAAAAAATCGTAAATGTAATGCGCCGATTTCATTTTGAGTAAGGGTGGTAAGTTTGGAACGTGCCTGGAACTAGCCCGGGAGGGTCCAAGGGCAAACCACCCAAAATCCGACCGTCTCAAATCCTTTCCCGGACCCCCCAACCATGTGCATTGGGGTTAGAAAGAGTGGAATCACCAAAAAAATTGAAAATGTAATGCGCCGATTTCATTTTGAGTATGGGTGGTAAGTTCGGAACTTGCCCGGGAGGGTCGCAGGGCAAACCACCCAAAATCCGACCGTCTCAAATCCTTGCCCGAACCCCCTACCATCTGCATTGGGGTTAGAAAGAGTGGAATCACCAAAAAAATAGCAAATGTAACGCGCCGATTTCTTTTTGAGTAAGGGTGGTAAGTTCGGAACGTGGCGGAACTAGGCGGGAGGGTCTAAGGGCAAACCACCCAAAATCCGACCGTCTCAAATCCTTGCCCTGGACCCCCCTAACCATGTGCATTGGGGTTAGAAAGAGTGGAATCACCGAAAAATTGCAAATGTAACGCGCCGATTTCATTTTGAGTAAGGGTGGTAAGTTCGGAACTTGCCCGGAACTAGCCCGGGAGGGTCCAAGGGCAAACCACCCAAAATCCGACCGTCTCAAATCCTTTCTCGGACCCCCCAACCATGTGCATTGGGGTTAGGAAGAGTGGAATCACCGTAAAAATCACAAATGTAACGCGTCTAAATTCAGGGCAAATTAGGATAGCACACACACATTGAAACAGCAGTAGCATATTAGACCACAGATTAAAATAACTAATTCCCCCCACACTTGATTGCAACAATGCCCTCATCGCTACAACAAACTGAATGAGGGAGCTAAAAAGGCAGCGGAAAAGTAGTCATTGATAAAGGGAGTTTATTAATAGTCCGCACAGCCGGATACTCAGAAGCCAAAATAAACAAACTAAAAATAGACAAAATATGAAATGGCTAAGAAGAAGGTGGCCCTGAAGGAGACGGTGACCGTGCAATCTGTTTGATTCGGCTGCAGAGTTAGAGTTGATTCCTATCCAAATTGACGATGAGGGATTAGACGATGAGGTAGAAGTGATTTACTCTGATAGTGAATCTGAGTTCGACAACTATGAGACTCCAGAGGAAGGCGTGCAAGCAGATGTCGAAGAACAGGAATCGTCCGGTTGATTTGTGTTAGTTCTTTGTTTATGACGATCTGTTATACTACATACTCTGTTACTTTGCTACTGTCATATTAAGTAAATATCTTATTTTTATATATATTTTGACATAATGTTTATAAGTGTTCAGAGATGGAACATCCAGGAGGACGTTCAGGTAGTGGACGTAGTGGTGGTCGAGTCCGACCCCGTCCTATCAGAGGGGGTAGGGCAACGCCATCTGCTCCCTCTGTAGGCAGAGGGGGAAGAGGCGCTTCCCCAGAGGTTCCGCCATTTGAGATGTCATCTTCACCGTCAATTTATTTGTCATTGTCATCGTCTACTACCGACTCTTTTATGGGTGGTACACGTGTGCCGAGCGGGAACTTCCACGATCCACAAAGCAAAGGGGCGGAAAGGGTTTACTTTACCATTTCGATTGATTTACATATGTTTAGTTTTCTTTAACCATCTATGTACAAACATCGATCTTCACTAGTTCACATTCCTCCCTTCGGTATATTACGTCACCTCGAGCCGGTCGGGAAGGAGGTAGTTCCTCCGATACACCAATCTGGGGAGAGAAAGATCCTGCGACAGGGAAGCTTTGGATCCGTCCTATCGGCACCACCGAGTGAATCATGTAAAGTTACCAATAATGTTATGATTTTCTACCTTTAGTTTGTATGCTCATATTTGCATCATATCCTCCGTCTTCGCATTTGACCCTTATAATGAGGTGATTGATATCATCTCAAACCAAATATTCCGTAATTTCAATCAAACTTGGGGCAAGTGGACAAAGATTCCTAAGGAGAATCGGGATGCTTGGTTCAATGAGTTCTTGGTAAGTTAAGTGTTTTATGGTTATTAATTTCTTATCTAAATGCAAACTGATTAAGTACTTTTAAAATTTGGAGCACTAATTGTTCGTTATTGATTTTCAGGGTAAGTTTAGGGCGTTGCCTGAACATCGTCAAGATCTGAAAAAAAGCTTATAACCATAAGGGAAGCCGGTGGTTGACTGAGAGGTTTTATAAATTGAGAAAGGGTACATGCAAGCAAGATTAGAATGAACCTAAGACTGCAGACCAATTACTTCAAAATTGGGCCGTCGATGAGAAATTTAATAATAAAGTCGAAAAAATAAGCAAAATAGGGCCAAAATGGAAGGACCTTCATATCTTCAAGGCTCCATTCCAATGAGTGAGCATAAACAAAAAATTGTGAGTACATATTATTTTCTATTTAAGTATTCAATATTTTGTACTTTGAAACAATTTATTAACGGTCATCATTTGTATTTGCGAGCACCGTCTAGGGAAGTTCTGAGAAGATGTTGATTGACCGCCTTTGAGCACCCATTCCCGACGATCTAAAGGGAGTGAGAGGCGCCGGATTAACGCTAAGGCGCGGCAAGTAGCGGTGAGACATTTATATTGCATTTATTCTTTGTTTCGTAGACACCATGTTTATTTCATTTCACATGGCTTATTTGTGATGTATTTTTTTGAATGTAGGAAACCTATCAGAGGCTGACGCAAGAGAGAGACTCGCAGAGTGAGACCGACCTCACATCCTCTCAGTCTGATAACAAGAGTCTATTCATTCATGCTGCAGGAGGATTTAACAACAAAGGCAGAATATTCGGGTACAGTGCCTTTGCCAGCCGACTTAAGCAAACAAAGCGCTCCTCATCCGGCACCTTGAAGGTGTTTCTTTGAAACTAAACGTAATACATTTGATATTGATTGTTAAATTTTCATTCCCTGGTCCATTTAAATGAAGTACAAAAATAAACGTATTTCCTAATGTTTTTGCAGATGAGCTGAAGAAGATGAAGGCATTGGTGCAGGAGCAAGTAGCTGAGCTGAGCCAGACAAAGCATATAAAGATGGAGACAGCAAATGAGTTGAGCTGTTTAAGGCAACAACAAAAATGCGAGACAAAGAAATGAGCTCCATGAGACACGTGAGATGGTAAGGCAGATGCACCTTCAACTAATGTCCCTAATGAAAAACAAGGGTAAGGAGTCGGCTCCTGGTGGTGATGATGCTGATGAAGATGATCACAATGCTGCTGTTTAGACTACTTTTTAGTACATGTTCTTTGCAACACTATTATTTATTTATTTTTTTTCTATGTAAAACTCTTTATGATTGTTATTGTGTATATATATATGGTATACAGACTTTTTTATATATATATTTTATTATGTAATTTTTAAAACAAAATTAAAACAAAAAATTAAAACAAATTAAAAAAATATTTTTAAAAAATTTTAAAATATATATTTTTAAAAATAATAATGAAATTTGCAACGGATTAGGTATCCGTCGCAAATTTCAATTTTTGCGGCAATTGTGGAATCCGTCGCAAAAATTAGTATTTGCGACAGATACCTAATCCGTCGCAAATTTCAATTTTGCGACGGATTACAAATGCGCCGCAAAATGAGAATTTGCGGCCGGATTTTTCAATCCATCGCAAAATTGTGGAATTTGGGACCAATTTTCAAATCGCCGCAAATTTTGAAATTTGAGACAGAAAATTGGAAATCCGTCGCAATTGCGACGAGGTTTTTTGCGACGGAAAAACCCTTTTTTGCGATGGATTTTTTCCGTCGCAAAACTATTTTTTTTTGTAGTGCTATAATTGAATTCGGTGTGCAGGAACTCTTCGTCATTGCTAGATGGTTTCCGCCGTTTTTCCTCCTTCTTCTCGGGTCGGGGCCGGCTCCTATTTCGGCCTCCTTGTTTGCGTTTGTTGTTTTTCGCCCTTGAGTTTTTATCACATATTGGCGCAATTTGCCATATCGACAAATTTCTCAATAGCGTCCCCGCAGTTCATAACATTGATCTGTCGTGTGCCTCGGTCCATCATGAAAATCAAAAAACTTAGACTGGTCTGTAGTAGTTCGGTTTCTAAGAGGCCGGGGTCTTTTGACTTTCTCGAAGGCCGGATATTTTTGGAGTGTCTCACCATGTTGCTGTTTAATCTTGCTGAGAGCGAATGGGACTTCGGTACGCTTCTTACTAGTTGCAAAGTTCAACTGAAATTTACATTCGAGATCTTCAAAGTTTTGGGTTGAATTAGTTGGTAAAGTATGGAGCCATTTTTGGGCAGCTCCAGTTAGGGTGGCGGCGAAGATCCGAGGAACAACAGGTCCCAAAATTTGTCGCACAAACATAAGGAGCTCAAATGTATCGAGATGGGACCTCGGTTCTTGAGTTCCATCGTACTTTGGTAGGTCGACTAAGTCAAAATCTTCCGGATAAGGCGCACTCGCGATTTCATTAGAGAAGGGATTGCTGTTGTGTCCCATCGTGTACCTTATCTTATATTCTTTTGGAGAGCCTGTTTGTCTAGCTGCCCTCTGGACAACTCGGTCTTCATCGTCCAGGATCCTCTCAATGCGCAATTTTTTCAGTTTCGAGATGGGATCCTGGACTCATTCTCGTCTTGAACCCGTCTCTTGAGTAGCTGCGCCTGCATTACACTGTGTGGACCTCGGCTGCTCACTCCGAGGAGGGTTGCTAGCATCTCGCGTCGCCTTTTCCTTTCTTCCTCGCATGTCTTCCCGGTTTTCCTTTTGAGCCATCGTTTCAAATTGCTTGAAATGGTCCTCCATTATTTGTTGTATTACTCTAAGATCCTGCTGTTGGAACTCTTGCGCCACCGTCTTTTGAGGATTAACTGCGACTAGTGGAGAGGATACCGTGTCAGATACGTCATTGCCCCCATTCTTAGCATCGCGTTCAGGGATGTCTTCAGGCTGCGGTGGGTCTTGAGTTTGTTGATGTTGACTCGCCTCCACCTGAGTTGGATTTCCAGGCTGAGGGATCCGACTTCTGCTTCTGGTGTTAGCCATCGTTGGTCACAAGGATAGAAGTTTAACGTTCCCACGGTCAGCGCCAATGTTCTGATATAGAATACAGATGTCTAGCCTGGTGGGCTAGTAAGTTGATATTGGATCGATAGGCTCTACCTAAGTATCTATGAGGTAGATAATTAGGAAAGCGTGGGATCACTGTACACAGACTGGGCTTTCGCCAAAGGGGTGATGTGTGTGCACAATGTGACAGTATGTAAATAGTTCAGAGTTAGAACGTGTGCACCTCAGGGTTTGACCTATGTATTTATAGAGTGTACCTTAGGTTGAGACTTATGGGCCCTGTGATTCATAGCCCTATTATCATAACTACCAGATCTGGATTTAGATCTTCCTGGATTATAGATAAGATAGGATCCCCTTTATTATAGGCAGATCCTTATATGCGGTATATTCCTTGCTGGGTCATCCTGCTATTGAGCCTAATATAGGTACGTAACAATATTGTTGTTAATGCTTTGATTTAGTTGTTAATGATCTATTGATATTGTTGTTAACGTTTATGAAATAATACCAGAAAAGGTCTTGGTGCCTTTTTTGACATGTGACTTTTTCTTGGGCTTTTTTTGATTTTTTTTTTACTAATTTAGGCTCTGAGGTAGATTTTCCCATAATTCTACCCATCAAAGAACAAATTATATGAAAATTTGGTGATGATTCGATATGCTTGCACTCCACTCAATTTTGGAAGAACGAGTGCTAACTCCCCAAACTCCGAGGACCGGAATAAACGGTTACTTTTGGCATTGACTATCTTTGGTATCGGGAATCACTACTAGAAAATAGCAAAATAGCAACGCAATTTGCGACGGAAATAATTTCGTCGCAAAAATAAGCAATTTTGCGACAGATATAAAATTCTGTCACAAATTGAGTGATTTCCGAAGATTTTTCAATCCTTCGCAAAATAAGGAAAGCTTTTTGCGACGGAATTAGTTTTCCGTCACAAAAAGCTCCTTTTTGCGACGGATAATCAGTTTCGTCGCAAAACTTGCGACGGAACCAATATTCTGTCACAAGATGGTGGCCCTGAGGCCGCCAACTTGCAACGGATCTCTATTTCCGTCGCAATTTTTGCAACAAAACAAGAAACCGTCGAAAAAGGCGGACCTATGGCCGCCTTCTTGCGACAGATGAAAAGTTCCGTCCCAAGGTTTGCGATGGAACTTAAGTTTCGTCGCAAAATGATGAGTTTGCGACGGAATTAATTCCGTCACAAACTCATTCATTAATTCCAAATTCCTAGACTCTTTCATTTCGCGAAAACGTTCTCCCTCTCTCTTGTCGGTGTGCTCTCCGCCTCCAATCTGTTCTCCTTCTCTCTCGATCGCCGCCTGCCCTCTCCCCACATGCGCGCTCGCTTGGTCGTGTTACCGTCCTTTGTCCGCTTTGCCGTCCGAGCCTCCCCTTCCAGGTAAGTTTGAATTTTTTTTATTTAATAATGGAAAACACATGGCATTAAATAATTAATTAATAATTAATAAATGGAAACTCCCTATTACTCTAGATCCATTATTTGCAGCTTGACTTTGCTAACTATCTACGGTTTTAGGTGCCACGATTCCTCTAACAGATCAACGTGCAAATATTTAAAAATAATCATTATTTAGATGATTTTGCTGTTGATGCAATTAGTTACTTTTATTAGGGATAATCCAAATTAAGAGGGGCCACGTTGATGATTCGTTATTTATTGTTATTATTATTAAATATACTATTTAAGTGCAAATGGGGACACCAAAACGATAATATCTAGTTTGAGCCTCTTCAGGTTCAGGGGTGTCTTAGATTTCTATCGACATAAACTGCCAAATTAGAAGCAGACACGATTTCTAGTAGATAATTATTAATTATATAAGCTAGTTTCATGAACCTCACCCACAAATTAAGTAAATTATTCTTATTTATTTAGCTCACTAAGTATTCTAGTCAGCATAATAGTCATTCATCTTTAAAAAATGCTAATTATAATCATCACTATATATGCTTGTAATTTGGTGTGACGTATGGATATCTTCGGCTATTCTTTAATTTACCGACTAAGGAGAAACAAATAATACATCTACAAATGGTATAATAAATAATTTTATAATTATTTTTTATATCAATGTTAAAAAATAATATATCTATATATATATATATTACACAGAAAGTTTGGATCTTATTCCTCGATCAATCTATATTACTCTGCTCTTATAATCTGAATTATGAACTTTCTTGGGATGCAAATTATATATATGTTGTACAAAATGATGAATTAATATGAAGTATAATGCAATCTCTGAATAATCTGAATGGCGACGAAAGATGTTTCTCCCTCTCTCTCGGAGGATAGTCTCCAATCAACGAAGAAGGTCCGTATACACCTAGAAGGAGTAAAGGATAGCGAGGAAGGGCAGTAAGACGGACCTGACATAGAGATGACGGAAAAGGATGCGGGTGTGGCGTTATCCTATCGGGCCACGTTACTCGGCCTAGGCCAGACCGAGAAAGGCGATCATCCCCCCCGGCGAAAGGAGGTTGTGCTCTCGGAGGACGACTTTCAAGTTAGCAAAGAGGGGGAAATCCCTTCGATCGTATTCTCAAAGGAAGTCAGGGATGTATTAGTGAGAGGCATGGAGCATACTTTAGTCATCAAACTCCTGGGGCGATCGATCACATACCACGACCTACTTATGAAAATAAGAGATTTGTGGCAATCTAAGGGCTCCTATCACCTACTTGATATGGAAGGTGGCTTCTACATGGCTATTTTCGACCTAGAGGAGGACTATACTCATGCTTTGAATGGCGGCCCGTGGGTGGTTTTTGGGGCCTATCTGACGGTGCAACCATGGTCGGTGGATTTCGACGCTCGCCTCTTCGATTTCAAGAGTGGTTGCTTGGATCCGCCTTCCAGGGCTCTCTTTTTGTTACTATCATAAGAGTACATTGAGAGCGATTGGCACCTTGTTGGGCGAAATAATCAAGATCGACTACTTGACTGAGACACGGGGTATGGGGAAGTATGCTCGTCTTGCTGTTCTTATTGACCTGCAGAAGCCACTGGTCCCATGGATTAAGGTAGATGGTAGGACCTATGGCGTAGAATATGAAGGGTTGTCCTTAATATGCTTCGATTGTGGGAAGTACGGCCACGTGAAGGAGAAGTGCATGGCGAGAAGTCAACGGGGCACGAGAATAACGGTCGGGGCGAAGTCCATAACCGATCGGGTCCTAAATAGTGTTCATACTAATCAAGGGGCACTTCAACCCAAGGAGGCCGGCACACCAGAGACGCCATCGTCTCCGTTTGGTTCGTGGATGCAGGTGAAGTATCCCCGAAAAGGAAACAAGCAACAGTGGGGGAAGGTAGCGAAAATGGAGGGATCTAAAATGAATAAGGGATCTCGTTATAATGTCCTGTTTGAATCAGAGGAATTGGCGGCGCAAACTTCAAAGTCGGTTTTGACTAGGAGAGGGAGTGATAAGGCAGTTACTACCACAAGCCAAGGACTGGGATCAGGAAAAATGAAGTTGAAGGAGGCCTCTTTAACACAACCACAGGCTAAGCAGAAGGTGAAGACTGGGCCGGCCCATCATGCCCAGGTGTATCGACCCAAGGAGCAGAAAGAGGCCCTACCATTAGCAAATGCCCAACAAGCCAAGGAAACCCAACCAAAAACCACGAAGCCCCCAAATGCAATTGCCGGCGCTGGACCCAGTGCAATGTGTGTGGAAAGCTCAGTCGGTAAGATTGCGAAGAGCATAAGTCAGGAAAACCCCTAAATGTGGTAGTCGTGCCAAGCCCTGGTTTTACGTCAGTAGAGTGTACATCTAATCTGGATCGTAGCAAGCACATAGTTGTAACACTACAGTGTGAGAGGCCGGCACTGGAGGAGATTGAGATGAAAAGTTCCATTAATAGCAACGCTCCGACCACGTTGCCGTCAACTCATCGCACGAAGGGGGACGGTAAGGAAAATTCAGCAATGTTCGCCAAAGCTAAGAAACAGGAGTGAAGCTCCAATCAAGCTTGGGAAGGAATTTGAAGGTCCGAAAGAAAAACCGGGTAAACACATATCGAGGGACGCCTCGAAGCTCTCAAGGAAGAACTTGTTCTACCGTAAGAAGGAAGCACCACCGCGGTATGTGGATCGATGTTGGATCGGACAATGTCTAGAGATGATGAGGATCCTTCGGGTCGGGCATGACGCTTGACCTCCCCAATTTGTGATTATGGTTTTACAACTTTTTGTTTGGAACTGCCAAGGGGCAGCTAGTAGGAGTTTCTTCAGAACCTTTTTACAACTTATGACAGAACATAAGCCGGCCTTAGTCGTTTTGGTTGAACTGCAGATTTCTGGAAGGCAAGCATATCGTTTTGTTCGGATGTCTGGGTTTGACCGTTCATATAGAGTGGAGGCACAAGGCTTCTCGGGTGGGATATGGTTGCTGTGGAAGGAGAATCTGACTGTTTCGATTGAAGAATGCCATCCACAATGCATACATATGATGATTGAGGCTCATGGGGGAGGGGACCTTTTTGTTTTTGGCAATCTATGGAAGTCCGAACAATACCTTGCGAAAAGAACTATGGCAGACACTAACGGCTAAGGCATCGACTGTAGAAGGGCCGTGGCTTATCGCGGGCGATTTTAACGCCATTCTAAGTGGTGATGATCAAGTAGGAGGAGCGGAGGTGAGAGGTCGGGGGTGCTCCCTTTTCCGTGAATTCATGTTCAGCTGTGGCCTTGTAGACTTGGGGTTTTCAGGTCCCAAATTTACGTGGCGCTGAGGCACTCTCCTTTAGAGGTTGGATCGGGCAGTGGGTAATACCCAATGGTTGACTGATTTCGACTCATCTCAAGTCAAGCACCTCCCTAAGCTAAGCTCGGATCATAGGCCTTTATGCATTGAGGTTTGCGATGACGTAAGACCTACCCGCCAGTAGGCCCCCTTCAGATATCTGGCTGCGTGGGCCACCTCAGACTCCTTTGAGAGTATGGTTAAAAACAATCGGTCAACGTCGGCTTCTATCGCCTCTACTATTAGTAACTTTGTGTTGGCGGCGAAACAGTGGAACAAAGTGGTCTTCGGAAATATCAACCGAAAGCGTCGTATCTTGGCTAGGCTTAGAGGCATTCAAAGAGCTCATGAAACCCGACCTTCAAGTAGATTGGACCAGTTAGAGGGAGAGCTAAGGAAGGAATTTGAATTGATCTGCGAACAAGAAGACCTTACTTGGGCACAAAGAGGTAGGAGTGACTGGCTTAAGTTTGGGGACCGCAACACAGCGTATTACCATGCAAAGTCTGTCCAACGAAGCCGCTGGAAGTCCATTTCTACTCTCAAGAGCGACACAGGTGAGTGCTGTTCTGACCAAGATACACTTCGTGGATGGGTGTTTAATTTTTTACAGGAATCTCTATTCGCGCGATGAAGAAGCAGCCCCACTCTATCCAGGAAGGGGTCTTTTCCTAGTAATCGGGCCAGGAATGGTAACTTCACTTAGTGCATCTATATCTCTGGGTGAGGTCCATTCGGCCCTGTTTCAAATGGAACCCCTAAAGGCCCCAGGAATTGATGGCTTGCATGCGGCCTTTTTCCAAATGCAGTGGAAAACAGTAGGGAGTTCACTCTTCAAAATGGTTACCAATTGCTTTAAAGAGGGTATCCTTGAATATGAATTGAACGAGACTCTAATCACTCTCATCCCGAAGGTACCCGCCGGAATACATCAAAGAGTTTCGCCGTTAGCTTATGCACGGTTTTATACAAGACGATCACCAAAGTCTTGGCAAACCGTCTCAAGAAATGGTTACCGCGCTTAGTCCTACCGAATCAGGCCAGCTTTGTAGCCTAAGACAAATTACGGACAATGTTATAATTGCTCAAGAAGTTATACATTCCATGCGAGGTAAATGTGGCAAGGATGGTTGGATGGCTATTAAGGTGGATCTAGAGAAGGCGTATGACCGTTTGAGGTGGGATTTTATTGAAGAAACTTTATATATGACGCAGCCTCCTTAAAGTTCATTCAAGTTGTTATGTTATGTGTAAGCACATGTCGGATGAGGGTAATTTGGAATGGAAATCGGTCAGAGTGCTTCTCACCATCGCGGGGTATTAGGCAAGGGGACCCCCTTTCCCCCTACATTTTTGTGTTGTGTATGGAAAGGCTGTCTCAAATAATTACCCAACGTGTGGCGGCGCTTCAATGGAAGCCGGTGCGGATGGGAAGGGGGGCCCTCCTTTATCCCACCTTTTTTTCGCTGATGACCTGGTTCTTTTTAGCTCCGCTAATGAATCGCAGGTGACTCTCATCCAGAGCATTCTCGATGATTTCTGTGCAAGCTCAAGGCATAAAGTAAGTAGCTCTAAGTCTACGATCTTTTTCTCTAAGGGTGTCCCCCTTAGAATTCAAAATCAGGTGAGTGAGGATTTGGGGTTCAAGAAAATGGATGATTTGGGTATGTACCTTGGCGTACCTCTACTGCATAAGAGAGTTTATTCAGGGACCTATGGTTACTTAGAGGAGCGAATTGTTACCAAGCTTTCAGGGTGGGCAGCAAATACTCTCTCCCTCACTGGGCACATTACATTTGCTAAAGCGATGCTTGCAACTATCCTGTGTATGCTATGCAAACCACAAAATTGCCATCGGGCCTATGTCGGCGGTTGGAGCGTCATATCGGAATTTTGTTTGGGGAAGACAACAACCGAGAGACGACCAACTTTAGTCAAGTGGGAGGACATGGGTCTCCTCAAGATGTGGGAGGAGGTGGCTTCGGAAGTTAGAGGTTTAAAACCAGGCTTTCCTCATGAAGCTAGGGTATGCAGACGGGTCTCATCCAGGCCTCCTCCGGGTCAAGGTATTACGAGCGAAATATGGATGGAATGATTATAATGGCCCCTACCGTCGAAATCGAATTGTTCTTACCGTGGCGCCATTTAAAAAAAAAAAAAGTATGGGCAAATGTTGCGCTGGGTACACGATGGAGTCTAGGGAATGGTGCTTGTGTTCGTTTTTGGTCGACAATTGGGTCCGGAGGTGGGCCGCTCAAGCTGCGGCATTTAGAGAAATTACGGTGAAGAAGAGCTCTTACCCATTAACCATTTTGTCTCTTCGGATGGGCTTTGGAGATGGGGTTTGTTCGATGACTTACGAGATCAAGTTCTAATGCGTATCTCTCGCTCAAGGTCCCGGAGCCGGGGACGTAGACGCCCAATGCCTCTAGGATATGTCTTCGGATAGTCGTTTTTATGGTGTCTTCGGCCTATGAACTCCTCTCGTGAGGATCAAGAGATTGAACCGGCCGAATATGGGAAGTGATAAGGAAATGGCGTAGGGCCTAGCGAGTACAAACTTTCCTTTGGCTTGCAAATGTGTCGATCCTACTCACCAACACACGGAATGTCGAAGACGCGGATGACGGAAAATGCTGGTTGTATTAGGTGTGGTGTAGGGTATGAGGATATGGATCACGTACTGAGGCACTGCAAGACTGCAAAAGATGTATGGCGACGAATCCTACCTGCGCAACAGTTATGTAACTTTTACCAGTCTGAGTTTCAGGCCTAGCTCTTACAGAATCTTGAGCAAACAGGGACTAGACGTGATGATAATGGTACGTGGACGACCCTCTTTGGCCTAACCTGCTGGAAGTTATGGGAAGCACGTAACAGAGAAATCTTCCAGCACTCTCATACCAATCCGGAGGGCCTGGCAAGGGAGGTAGGGATACTCGCGGAATATAGTGCTATAGCTTTTGCAGGCATGGATGCGTCACAGCGAGGGCACCAGCTGAAACAGAGTCGCTCAATATCATGGCCAAAACCACCCACCACATCGGTGTCCCTTAACTGTGATGGGGCCAAGAAACAAGAATCCATGCGTGCGGGGCGGGTGGTTAATTCGGGACCACGAAGGTAAATGGTCAAGGTTGGTGGCTACCGTAATATAGGTATCTCTTCTTCTCTTCAAAGGCGAACTATGGGCACTCATGGATGGCCTAGAGCGTGCCTGGATTTCGTGTTACGGACGTGTTGGTACATGTAGATTGCCTAGTGGCCTTGAGCCTTCACTACTAGAAAAATGTAAAATAGTGACGGATTTTGCTACGGAAACAATTCCATAGCAATGGGACGGATTTTGCTACGGATATTAAGATCCGTAGCAAAAAGGGAAAAAAAGAACGGATTAAATAATCCGTCACTATTCGGGACGGAATTAGCGACGGATCACTGATCTCCGCACTGGGCCTCAAAATGGAGGCCATTTTTGCGGATCGCTGATCCGTCGCAATTATTTGCGACGGATCACGTCTGTCGCAAAATGGCGCGCAAAGGCCGCCATTGGACAATTTGCGACGGATCGGTGATCCGTCGCAAATGCGGGACGATCAGCGATCCGTCGCAAAATGGCGGCCAAAAGTGCCGCTATTTGTGGCCATTTTGCGACGGATCGGTGGATCCGTCGCAAAGACACGTTTTTGCGACGGATGGGATCCGTCGCAGAAATTTGTCGGTGACGGTTGCGACGGATCCTGCATCTGTCGCAAACCCGAGGTCTCATTTTATGAGACCTCCCTTCGTCTTCCCCCCCACCGTCCCCTCTCCCCGCTCCGACCCCCCTCCCCTCCCGACCCTCCCCACCGTCCTCCCCCACCGTCCCCTCTCCCCGCCCGACCCCCTCCCCGCTCCGACCCTCCCCACCGTCCCTCCCACCACGTCCGACCTCCCCCCCCATCGTCCCTCTCCCCGCTCCGACCCCTCCCCCCGCTCCGACCCATCCCCACCGTCCCCCCCCCACCGTCCCCTCCCCCGCTCGACCCCTCCCCCCGGGCCCGACTCCCCCACCGTCCCCTCCCCACGTCCGAGGCCACCCCACCGTCTCCTCTCCCCCGCCCGACCCCCCTCCCCCCACCGTCCCTCGCTCCGGCCCCGAGCCGACAGACCCCGGCCCGCCCCTCCCGCTCCTCCTCCTCCACCGACCCTCCTCCTCTCGCGTCCCCTAGCTCCTCCACGACTCTCGCTCGTTGTCCTCTTTCTCCGATCCGATCACCGGTGTCGGGTTGGTCGATGTATTTTTTTTTTTACTATATGGATATATCTATGTTATATTTTCTTTATGTCATAATTTAAATATGCATGTTAGTAGAAAATAATTCTTCTTTTGTATTTTAGTTTTTCCTTAGCTATTAATTACATAATGATCTTGATAGTTTATGAATTTGAATTATGCTTATTGTTAGTAGGAGATTCCATGATTTTTTTAATTGGGTTTAGTGATTTTTATTAATAATTTTTTTTTTTAATCTTGTATTATTTTTGGGACGAAATGTATGTTAGTAGAAGATAAATCTTAATTTTTGTTTTGTATTAGTGGAATTTACTATTTGATTTGGGCTATTATAAAAATGAGTGTTAGTAATTTGTTTAAAAAATATTCCATTAAAAGTTTTTATTTGAATCTATCTTTAACAAGTTATACAATAAATTTAATTAAGTGTTAAATAATCTCTTTGATCTAGCCATTATATGTTAGAAACTCCAAAATACTTAGTATTCTATTCTTTGTTTTCCCCACTCCACATGCATGTCCCCATGTTCTGGTGTGCTATCCACTCATTTCTCTGTTGCATTCTTGGAATATGTTCTTTGTTCAATGCATGTGTTTGTTTTTCGTTTCTTGATTAAGTGGCAATTGGTATAAGAGGTGACTTATATATATTTGTGGTATGTTGAGAAGTTAATTAGGGTAGAAGCTGAACTAGCTAGAAGTATGGAAGGCAACCATGATAGAAGTTGGATGTACAATCGCCTAACCGAGCGATAGAAGACAAGTAACAACGGCATTCTTCGGGTTTGGAAGAGTTCGTCCAATTTGCTTTGGCGAATTCAAATAATTCAAGAATGGAGATCGAGTGTCCGTGTGCGGAAATGTAAGTGTTTAAGATTTACGGACGGAGGCAGTCGGGAATTCATTTTGTGTCAAAGGGATTCATTAGAGATTATGAATGTTGGGAATTTCGTGGCGAAGTCCGGACGGACACGAAAGTGGTTATTACGGGGACGGTAGTCGTGAGAAAACCTTAATCAATATGAGCAAATGGTTATGGATGCGCGGGATCGTCGATCGGCCAATATTTTGATCCCATTACTCATGCGAACTTAGTCATACATGGGAGAGGAGACCGGTACCCATCCTCAACCATCAAACATGGAGTGATGACCCTCATCGGAAACCGCTAGGTTCTATAAAATGCTTCAAGAAGCATGGGTGCGTTATGGGAAGGTTGCGAACACTTTGAAAATAGTGAATATTCATGTTATCGCTACCCTAGCAACACTAAGCTTGAAGACTCCGTCACCATATGAGTGGAGAGGGAATTACAACGAAATGATGCGATCATGAGTAAGGTTGTTCCCAAAGACAATAATTTGCCAAGGACTTTACCAAGCCAAAAAAGGTGAAAAGAGCTTGGGCTTGGATGTGAAAAAATCCATTGGCCCCGAGCAGGATGTATGTTGTATTACAAGGATGATGCGGCGACAAATTGCAAATTCGTGGACATGACGGATACGAGTTGTGGGAAAGGAAGGAAAAAGACCGGTCATGCAATAAGCAAGATGTGGTACTTTCTCTCGGTGCCCGACTTACGAGATTGTATGCATCCGAACAAACACCGCTCACATGAGATGGCACCGAGGCATCGTAGGGATGAAGACTTTGTGACGCATCCATCGACGCCGAAGCTTTACGTAAATTTGTGAGGCGAATCCTTTCTTTGCTATGGATCCTTGTAATGTTCGTCTTGGTCTATGTTCGGATGGGTTCGCTCCTTTCAACAATCGGCAGGAATTATTCCTTGGTCACCACATGTGACTGGTACAACCTCCACCTTCTATGTGCATGAGAAGAGAGTTTTTCTTCCTTAACGCGTTAATCCGGGCCATCGAACCCAAAAAAGAAGATAGATGTGTACCTCGTGGCCTTTATAAGACGAGTTGAAAATGTTGTGGAGTGAAGGTGTTCTTTACGATGATATATCATTGTTAATTTCCCATCCCAGGAATGCCTTTAAATATTGGGCACGATAAATGATTTATACGATGTTGAGTGGTCGGCTAAACGTCCGGAAAGCTCGCATGCCGGTATGTCTTGAGCAGAGCATGGGTTTTAGCTTGGAACACGGTCGCAAGAGTCGGTTGGTTTGACGGGCATCGCGATTCCCACTACCCCGTCATCCGTTTAGGAGAAATAGAAAGACTTCACGCGGAAGGTTGTCGAACAAACAGATCCACCTTCGTTTAAGTGGACAGAAATATGGGACAGGGTCGACGCGTTCCGAGTGTCGAAGAGGCTGCTTCAAGCGAACATGAGGGGTACGGCATTGATCATCATTGGAACAAACGCGGTATCTTAAAGGAACTACCATATTGGAAAGATCAATTGTTAAGACACAACCTCGATGTCATGCATATTGAGAGGAATGTGTTTTGCAATATTCACAACCACTGATAAGTGATGGACACCAAGGGCAAGGCGAAAGACACGATCAACGCAAGATTAGACGTTGAAGCGATTTGTAGAAGGCACTGCTTTTGCATTTGGATGGACTGATGTACTGGACGAATTTCCAAACCCGCAGCGCGTACACATTCAATAAAGAGCGAGAATTTAGAGATGTTGCAATGGGTTAGAAGATCTAGAAACTCCACGCGGTTATGCGTCAAACTGGAAAAGATGTGTCGACATGCCGAGGTGAAGTTGAGCAAGATGAAGAGTCATGATTGTCATGTGTTTTCCGAGAGATTGTTGCGTGGGCCTTCAAGCCTATCGAAGCATGATGGCTCACTCCTAACGGAGTTGTCCATGTTCTTTAGAGAAATTTGTGCTTGAGCTTAATGTTGAAAAGTTACGACACACGGAGGCGAGCATGCCCATAACGCTATGCAAGTTAGAAATGTGTTTCCTCCCTGCTTGTTTGACTCAATGGAACATTTGCCGTTCACTTGGCCTACGAAGCAAAGGTAGGAGGCCCTGTGATATAGATGGATGTATCCGTTTGAGAGGTAATATATATATTGATTTGCTTATTAATTGACCTAAACATGATGCTTTTGCTCAGATATTCCATTGTAGGTTTTTACGCATAAAGCACAAGATAAAAAATACAAGATGCGTTGAAGGATCTATCGGCTGAAGCTTATCTAGTCGAAGAGGCCGCAAAATTTGCGTCATACTATTATCCCCAAATGATGTCAAAAGTCGCTGGAGAGGGGCACCCATGTGACAATCTTGCGACAAGACTGAGGATCAAAAATCAATATTTAATATTCCGGGGCGTCGTGGGAAAACGTTGAAAGTCAACTCTTGACGGAAGAGATAACGAGTTTAAGTGGTACATTCTAAACAAGCTGAAGAGGAAATTTTGCCAAAGTACCTAGAGTAAGTTTTTTTTTTGTTTACCCATACGGTAAGTATTAAAGTATTAACTTAAGTTTTTTTGTGTTACGATTACATCTCTAATTGGGTCCGATCGGGAAATCCTTCAATGTCGGTGTCCAAGTTGATCAATTCACTATCCACGAGTTTCCAAAATGGTTTTCGATCATATTTCTTGGAAAATCCATCGAGATCCCAATGAAGTTAGTGGGTTTATCTTATGGAGCTGCAGCATGTGATTCCGGCAACAAATATATAATCAATGGGTATCGATTTGGGCTAACCTGACGCTGCCAATCACGGTACACTATGTTGCAATTACGGTGTATGTTGTCGAGGTGACCAAGTTGACGGGGTGGAGGGCCGACTACTACGGGGAAGTTACTTGAGATAATTCAGTTTGGTTACCATGGATAAGGTGGTGACCCTTTTTAAGTGTGAGTGGTTTGATAACGATCCGCGTGGGACAAAAGTGGACAAACATGGAAATATTGAGATCCACCTGGACAGGAGATATTCGGTTGGTTATGACCCATTCATCCTTGCTCAACGAGGCGAGAACAAGTTTACTATACCATACCCTACATCTCGTCAAGGTGGACGGGAGTTATTAAAAACCAAAAAGCACGAAATATTATACCAAAAAAAAATCGAAAAGAGCAGAATCAAATGACGATATTTAACCTTTCCAGTGATGTGGAACATGTCTTGCCCATAAAATCTTCGATGACGAAGTACCAAGCAATCTCTTTGATTCTCGTGGAGTTAGAGTTGATTCCTATACAAATTGACGATGAGGAATCGAGATCAATGAGGATGAGGGCGAAATGAGCTTCTCGATGGTAGATCGAGTTCGGCGACTATGAGAGTTCGAATGAAGACATGCAAGTAGATGTCGATGAAACGGGAATCGTCGGTTGATTTGTGTTAGTTCTTTGTTTATGACGATATGTTATACTACATACTTTGTTTCTTTATACTGTCATATTAACTAATTTTTATATATATATATATTTTGCCATGATGTCTATAAGTGTTCGATGGAGCATCCGGGAGGACTGTTTTAAGGGTAGTGGACGTGGCGTGGTGAGCAGGCCCCGTACTATAAGAGGGGGTAGAGGCGGCGCCAAGCTGCTCCATATGGAGGCGAGGAGGGCTCATTTCTTACTCCCGGAGGTGCCACTTATTTGATTTTAAATCAGTCACCATCGGGATATTTGTCATCTTCACCGTCACTTTATACATCGTCGTCACCGGCTACCCCCGACGATGCACGGCAAAGGGACAACGGGTTACTTTACCGTTTTGATTGATTTACATATGTTTAGTTTCTTGAAACCATCTATGTACAAAAATCTTCAATATTTCACATTTCTTCCTTAGCATACTTAGGTAAGCCTCGAGCCACGTCGGGGAAGCGAAGTTCCTCCGATACACTATCTCTGGGGCTCAAGAGATCTGAGGGCAGGGTTTCTTTGGATCTGCGCTAAAGCAACGAGTAAGTCATGCGGTTACCTGTAATGTTACAATTCTCTTTTGAGATTGGTTTGTATGCTAATATTTGCACGATAATCTCTTGTTTTCAGATTTGTGCTGACTAATCCGGTGGCGACTTTCATGTCGACCCAAATATTCCGTAACTCAAAGCTTGGACCGCGTGGTGAAAGAGGTTCCCTCTGACAACGAGATATGTGGTTCATGAGTTCTTGGTAAGTTATTTGTTTTATGCGTGTTAATTAAGTACTTTTAAAATTTGGAGCACTAATTGTTCAAGTTATTGATTTTCAGGAAAAGCATATGACATTGCCGAGCATCATGAAAATCTGAAAAAAGCTTTTTAACCACAAGGCGTCTTTGAAGTGCGTCGAAAAGCTCTATTCATTGAAAGGTCGAGAGGCAAGACAGTTGGCTTCCACAGGGGACACTAAAGATGAATTATTTGGCACTTGGGAAAACAATGAAAAGTTTAAGGCCATAAGTGCGAAAAATAAGGAAAATAGGGCCAAAATGGCGGGACCGTCATATGCGGGGGCTCCTATCTATGCGAGCATCGACGCAAAGTTGTAACACACGTTATTTTCTATTTACGTATTGAATATTTTGTACTTTGAAGTAATTAATTAATGTCATCATTTGCGTTTGCGGGGAAGAGTGGGAAGCTCCACGGATCGGTTGAGTGGGTTACCTTTCGGGACCCATTCCAGGCTGATCGAAGGGAGTGAGAGGCAATGGATTAACCCAAAGGCGAAACAAATAAAGCGGTGAGACATTTATTGCCTTTATTACTTGTTTTATGCACGTTATTTTCTTATTTGTTATGTATTTGTTTGCTTGTAGGAAAACTTTGAGAGGTCGTCGCAGGAGAGAGCCTCGTGACGTGAGCCGGCCCCTCATCCTCTATATCCGAATGTGAGAGTCTCTTCTTTGAGGCTCGGCGATTTGACAAGAAAGGGAGGGTCTTTGGATACGGTGAGTCGACGGCCATTGACTCAACGTCGCGCCTCTCCGTAATCTGCGGGTTCCTTTAGGTAAACATAATACATTTGATATTGATAATTTTCATTCTCTTGTCCATTCAAATGAAGTACAAATAATAAATGTACTAATCAATTTTGTAGATGAGTCAAGAGGATGAAGTCGTTGGTGGAGGAGCAAGCGGATGACCCAGAACGAGGAGATGATGGACGGCAATGCGACCCCGGGAAACGAGATGATGATGGCGAATGGATGCTTATGGAACAACAACGAGATGAAGCGGGCGTTGCAGCGGCGAACGGAGATGATGACGGGGAGATGAATCAGCGAGTGATGAAAATATGCGGAGATGATGAAAGGAGATGCGGCTTCAAATGATGTCCGCCGAAGAGATGAGGTTTGGTCGGCCAGCTCACGGTGATGATGATGCGGTGAGTGATTTATGATCCGCAATCTTTCTTTTAGCCTACTTTTTTGTATTTGTTTGTTGCTACGGATTATATATATATATATATATATATATATATATATATATATATATTGTGTTTTTCACTATGTAAACTCTTTTTTTCGTTAATATATTCATGGTACATTATTTTACTATTTGTATTCAATTTTTCTATTAAAATTTTTAAAAAATATAAATAAAAAAAAAAAATTTGCTATAAATAAAATAATTCAAAAATTTGCTACGGAAAATAAATCCGTAGCAAATTCTTGAATTTTTGAAATTTGCTACGGATTTAAATCAAAATTTCAAATTTGTATACAGTTGTTTTAAAACAGCAAATTGCACATTTGAAAACATCCGTGGCAATTTGCTGATTTCTAATCCGTAGCAATTTGCAGTTTCACAATCGATACTTAATTACGGCAGAGTTTCTCAAATCCGTCCGCAATTGCGGCAACAATATTTTATACGGACAAAATCCGTAGCAAAATCCGTAACAACGTTTTGCTACGGATTTTTGAGTTTTTTTACTACGGATTTTTTCCGTAGCAAAATCTGAAATTTCTAGTAGTGCTTGTTAAACAAACGGAAGGGTGGCGAATGCCCGTTTAGATATCACCAACGAGTCGGAGAGGCTGCGGAGAGGGAGTGGCGGTATCTATTACCCGTGTATGTGACGGGAAGCTAATCGTTATCTTTGACTTCTTGGCCACGTTGCTCTATACGAAGATTGGAATATCACCTAGAGGGGGGTGAATAGGTGATTAAAACTTTCTCGGCGAAGAGAAATGCAAGTAAGATAAAGTGTGAGAAGAAAAATGGACACGAGATCAATTTATACTAGTTCGTCTAATATTTCGACCTAAATCCGGTCCCAAACACACCTTGGGATTTCCACTAATCTTCCAAAGACAATTACACACTCTGTAAACGAAGGATGATCCTCTCACTCTTGGACTGCTCCCCACTTACAAGTTGTAATTGATACACCCGCATAAGGTTCCACAACCTTAAGATTTTGACAACTAAAAAGAATTAAATGGTGTTGAGAACTCCTCTAACGATGTAGATAAATGTTAATCTGAAATGAGTAAAATATCCGAAGATATTAATGAAAAAATTGAAACTAACAAATTGTAATAAGTTTAAATTGAATGCACGGTGTTTCGGTAGTTGAAGATTTGAATGCTTCGGCTTTTATAGATGATAGCAATTAATGCCCAGTTGGAAGAAAACTTAAAGAGCCGTTGAGAGTAATAAATATATTCATTTACTCACGCTTTCTTCGTAATCTTGAGTTGGTGAATATACTTCGTTAACATTCTTTGTTCGATTTGTCCATTGAGACTCGGATAGAATATTGACTGGAAATATTTGAAATTCTTTGCGCGTGGCTCGGATATCCATATTCTACTTTCATGCTTCGTCTCTATTTTGCATTAAATGCATCGACACAAATTTACTTTATGGAAATTTGATGTTTAAAACATCTTAAATATATCAAAAGCAGCAAACCTGACAAAACTTGTTTAGAAGAAGTATAAATCAATAACAATAAACAACCAAGCATAATCAATGATTTAGATATTGCGTCCTCGAACGTAAATAAATAGGTAACAGCATTCTCGAGAATTGTTCGTATGGTTCTCGAGAATAGTAGAAGTAAACATGTTGATCCAGTTGAGTCTCGGCGATGCTCGAGAATCGTATCGAAGGTTCTTAATTCGAAGCACGAGTGATTTGTATATGGAAGATGTTTGGACATTCTAGAATTGATCACATTTCATTCTCAAGAATCACTCTTAATCTCAAACTTTGTGATGCGTGATGTCATAGAACATCTTTCGATCATTCTAGAATCACCAAATGATTCTCGAGAACCATTCTCGGAGTAAACAAGAAAACCATTCTATCTCAATGAGCATCGACGGACGCATCGACAATTCTAGAGAATCCTTTTCTTGATTCTCGAGAACCATTCTCGAGAATTTATTCTCATTCTCGAGAATCACGATAAAAATTCTTCTCAGAATGTGATTCGGACTTAGTCGTTCTCAACAATTACTAGTGCGTTCTCAGAACCGTTCTCGAGAATTGATTCTCAATTCTCTCGAAAATCATTTGTATAGAGAGCTTTGCGATAGAAAACTTAACTACCATTCTCGAGAATTGCTTCTTGAACATGAACGTTGATTCTCAATTTTAAGACACTTTCAAAAAATTAGACTTTTGTTATCATCAAAACATTGGAGCTAACACTATCTCGAATATGGAGCCAAATCTTCTTGAAGAACTACCTAGGAACGATCGGACTTCTCAGAGGATCGCGTCGGACTCACTTCTAATGTTCACGATCACCGTTGATCTTTTCCTTCCTCAACAAAATATATATATATATATATATATATATATATATATATATATATATATATATATATATGAAATATAATGCCATAAGGAAAATACTTTCTCCAACATATAAGTTTTCCTAATATCTTGTTCGCAACAGTAAATCAATCTTGATTAATATTTTGTAATAATTTCTCGTTGATCTTGTATATAGACTGGAGAACGAGGTTAATTAGTATATATTGATAAACAAACAGTCATATCTTCTTTATTGTTGTATATTTAATTGCATAACTTTTCATTTTAAAATAAAAAGTCATATTATTGATTCATATCTACTTGAGTTTTCAAATTATTTTATAAATTTGCAAATTAAATTTTAATCGGAACTGAATGATATATACTAAACTTTCATATTGCCTTTTTGCTTAATTAAGTTTAAGGTGAGCTGTACACGTGTCCCCAAGAATTACAACTATCATATATTAATTGGACAACCCTACGCTAAATATATATTCTGATTTCAAATATTTGTATATGATTCTAAAGATAGGCAGGTTTAAAGCTTGCATATAAGTTGTGGGAGAAATAAAATTTTTAGAGTTAGTTATTGAAAATTAGAAAAATTGATGAAATATCTTTGTTTGAAAATTTTATTAGACAAAAAGAGCACGAATTTGAACCAATATTGTTACTTTTATGTTTTAAATCAATTTTCTGTATATAAAAATATATTAGGTCCATTTGGTCAAATGGGAAGTAATGTAATTCTGTTAGATGACTTATTATGGATTTTCAATAACCCGGGAGAATTCCTCAATGTGAAGTGATTATTCTACTCCTCTCAATCCATAAAGGCACTTATATGGATGATTTCTTATGCCATAACTACATTAGCAATGTGGGACACTGATTTAGTTTGCTCAATATAATGGAGGTAATTATTTTAATTAAACATATATGCCAGTTTTGTTATGATTTGTACTTTGTTGAACCTTATTTTTTTATATGTTAAATTTTTTGTATAATATATAATATTGGTAGTTAGAGATATTTTAGGATCTAATCGGACTATGGAATTTGAATTTTGTAATTGCTTTCTGTTTTATAATTCCTAGATATTAGGATCTCGCTTTTATAATCTAGATATTTAGGATCGACCTAAACCGATCAGTAGAGTATGCGTGTATAAAATCAAGGCATATGAATAATAAAAATAAAAAACTCAAAGGATTTTATCATTTCTTTTTTATTTAAGTAATTTGTTTATAATGTTTTTAGGAATCGAGTTACAAGACGCAACTTAGCGGAATGACCATCTTGGTGCATCACCATGGTGGAGATAATGAAGCATATGCAAATTCTACTTGATCCTAATGAAGGACAAGGGTGAGGGTCGGTTCTTGGTGATGATGATGATCATCTATTTCATTGTTTACTGCTTTTTAGATCATATTGTTAGCAACATTATTATTTATATTTTGTTTTCTCTATGTAAATTCTTTATGATTGTTATTATATATTTTTTATGGTATACAGCTTTTTTTATATTTTATTTTGTTATTTTTGAAAAAAAAGTAGAACAATTTTTAAAAAATAATAATTAATTTTTAATTTTTTTAAAAAAAATGTCAAAATTTAAAAATCGCGAAATTTGCGACAAATCCCGAATTTGCGACGGATTAAAAATCCTTTATAATTTCGCGATTTTGCAACGGATTTTGAATCGTCACAAATTTATGACAATTCAAAATCCGTCTGCAATCCGAATGGAAAATTGGTTTTCCTTCACAATTGCGATCGCGGGTTTTGTGTGACTAGACGTGTCAATGTAAACTAAATTTGCGACGAACAATCTTTTTGCGATGGATTTTTCGTCGCAAAAACTGATTTTTTTGTAGTGAATCAAAGTTTACGATTCCCATTCGGCGCAATTTTAAGATAGAAGGAGATGTCATTTGAAAGAGCGGAGTGTATTGATATTGGATCCAATGATTTTCCTAAATATCTATGAAGAAGATACGAAGAGAATAATGGATACGAATAGAGTTAAAAAGGAGGTGGTGTGTGTACGCGGTGATGACGAGATAATAGTAAATGAGATTGAATGTCTCATGGGGTTTACGCACTTTTATAGAGTTCATTTAGGGTTAGGGTTTGGGCTTGAGCAATACACGTCGCCAAGTCCCAATCAATTTACATTCAGATATCGTATCAAGTAGATTGCCTTTTATCTAAAATTGGACCTCATATTATCCATAACACCCCTTCATTTATATCTGCAAGTCAATCCTTGAGGACAAGGATTACGTTGGGGGTATTGTTACGTAGTAATATCAGTTACGTACTTTATATCACCAAGGGTAGAACTGTAATTTCCTAGTCATTTAATTGGGTATTGGTCTTTTCTTACGTGGGTAGTTATTTTCTTTTGCATGTATTTGAGGACTCAGCACGATGTGATAATGCATAATGAATATTGCAGATTTCTCTCAACCTCTTCATCTTCGTAACCTCTGTAACTTCTGTTTCTTCTTG
>JAFJYJ010000163.1:0-108369 GCA_019022615.1 Acacia melanoxylon | reverse complement strand
GTTTTTTTAGGAGCAATGCTGCCTCCGTCACAAAAGCAACATCGTCTCCGAAAACTTCCTGTAAATTGGCCCTACATAGTTGTTAAAAATAAAATTCCTAACCCTAAAATAATTAGGATAGATTTGAGTATTTAAAATTCTAATAAACGAATTGCAGCCAAAATAGCATTGGGGAGCGGTCAGCGGTCTGCGAGTTGGGTTTGGTCACCGAACTGCCGATCTCCATTGTAACATCTGAGGATCTCTCCTTGCTTTAATATATCCATAAATCATATGCATTCATTGGCTGGGTAACTTGACATGAACTGTAATCTATGACCTTACCTCACCTGCCGCGTCCGCCCCCGGGAGGTAATGCAACTTATTTTTTTTTCCGTTCCCACTGTCCATCATCTCTTTTTCTCTGTCATCTCACAAAATTCTCTCTCCCACCATACAAGCAAAGCAGCTTTAAGGCTTTTTGCCTAGACCCATTTTTTGTGTGTGTTTCCGTGCGCTCTTTAATTGGATCTGCTTCACAATGCGTTTCTCTCCTCCAAAACCTACGGGCATTGCCTCTTGCGAGTCTTCCAATGCTCCGTCTTCTTCCTATCTAGTTGCAGATCGCTACTGTGGCTGCAAGCTCAAATTTTGGACCATTCTTAGAAGAATGATCTGGGAGCTTGGTTTTGCCTGCGTTGACCGGCCGTGCTTAGGTAAAAACGACGGCGACGGCGACGGTTATGAAAAGACGAATCTAGAGCACAACAAGGCGTGGTTGCTTGCGGAGTCTGGTGGGAGTGGAGCAGAGGTGATGAATGCTGACCCACAATCTGTTCACTCGTCTTTCCGTTTCAGTTTCTGTTCTCAGGTTGAGCTAGAATCCTCCTCGAGCTTGAATTCTTCCGCTGCTGCGACCGTTTTGATGGTTAATCTGGACGATGGAATGAATAATTCTCGAGCTCGAGAGCTGAAATGTCAGAGGATGGAGTCCTTAGAAAAAAGCATATCCCCTGTAGCCAACTCTTTGATCAGGTTCAACTACGGTGAAATTCTATCTGCTACTCACAGTTTCTCCAAAGGTAAAATTGGTCGGTTGTTCTTGCTTAACTTGAATATTATTCCAGGTAGGCGACTGTAATCCAATTTCTTTCTTGTTCTTTTGTCCCCCCCCCCCGGTAGGCAGAGTATTGGGGAGAGGGGCCTTGAGCTGTGTATTTAGGGGTAGAGTTGGGCTTTTGAGGACTGCTGTAGCAATCAAACGATTGGACAAGGAATCTACAAAGGCGTTCTGTAGAGAACTGATGATTGCCAGTTCTCTTCATAACCCAAACGTTGTCCCCCTTGTGGGTTTCTGTATTGACCCTGAGGAGGGTTTATTTCTGGTGTACAAATATGTCTCCGGCGGCAGCCTAGAGCACCATTTGCATGGTATTTCATTTTTCGCTGTCACTGAACCCTACTGTACGAGGTCTTCGGTTGAAATTTTGACGATATTCACTTATTCTAGCATCCCTGTTTTACAGAAAGGAAGGGTGTGAAGGGCAGTTCTCCACTTCCCTGGTCTGTGAGGTATAAAGTTGCGACTGGAATTGCAGAAGCCGTGGCTTATCTGCATAACGGAACTGAAAGATGCGTTGTTCACCGAGACATTAAACCCTCAAACATTCTCCTTTCCTCTAAAAAGACTCCTAAGGTGAGATGCATTCTTGCAGATCAGTTGTACTCTAATAACGAACCCATGCATGTTACGTATTTTGATTGTTCATCTTGTTAAATCACAGTTGTGCGATTTTGGATTAGCTACATGGACTTCTGCACCTTCAGTTCCTTTCCTCTGTAAAACAGTCAAGGGAACATTTGGGTAAAACCTACATGGACTTCTGTCCTTTTTTTCCCTCCTTATTTGTTTTCACATACAAATCAATGAGATAAAATTTGTGCTTTACCAACAGTTATTTGGCTCCGGAGTATTTCCAACATGGAAAAGTATCTGATAAGACTGATGTTTATGCTTTCGGAGTTGTTTTATTGGAACTCATAACTGGCCGGAAGCCAATAGAAGCAAAAAAGCCACCAGGAGAGGAGAACTTGGTCTTATGGGTGCGTTGATGTTCTAATTCTTGCAATGTTGCCCTACTTCCTGATTCTATGTTGGTTGAATTGATTCTTATTGTGGCTTGTTGAGAAAAAACGAAACGTATTGAGCGTAACTTTCTACTACTATCAAATAGAAGTCTTACCCATTAAGTTTCATCCGAAGAAAAGAACGCCTTTCAAATTGGTTTCTCGTTCCTCCTAGTATCAAATAGTAATAATGTATTTGTTAAATGGAACTTTCTTTATCCCCTATAAGATAGAGAAAACTGAAATTTGGCCTTTTATCTGGTACATCGATCAAAATTGCTTGATAAAAAATAGATTTCGATGTGTATAACTTCCAGAGTTAAGACAGTTTATATTTTCATTAGAAGTGATAGAGCGCAATGATTAATCGGGGAAAATATTGTTTGGCTTGTTCACTGGAAATCAGTTTAGAGACTTTATGGGTTGTATTTGCAAACAAGAGTGAAGGTAACCATGCACTTTGAAATCAATGAAGAACTCAATTATGTGCTTTTCTGTGCTGAAACTGCATTATGACTTTTCAGTAGGAAATCCCCATACAATATTTGGGTACATTTTTTGGTGGTAGTTCAGGGCCATGAAATTCGGTACTATGGGAAATTGTCTTGTTGACGCACATATGCAATCTGAAATTAGATGGTACAACCCTTGCTACAGAAAGGGAAGGGCGCCATTGAAGAGTTGCTGGACTCTCGACTCAAATTGCAGTTGAGATTCTCAAACCAGATTGCTTGGATGATAGAGGCAGCTGCTGCTTGTGTTAAAATGAAGAATCTCGGAGCCTGGAATTGAAGAGATTATTGCAATACTGAAGGTCACGAAGAACGTGTCTTGCCTAAAAGGAAGAAGTCTGGTCTACTTGGGAATGGGTTGGTAGTTGATTGCAACCCTCAACTACCGCAAACAAATAACGAGATGAAAAGACACTTGGCTTTGGCAATGTTTGGAGTTTTAGAGTTTGAAGATGATGATTTATCTATATGGCCGTTGAAACACGACAAGCTTGACAAGCTTTAAATATGTTGGTTTTCTAATTGAAGGCGTTAGATGTGAAAAAATCTTGAAATTGTAAATAGAAAATGAAACTAGATTGTTTTTGTGCGTCTACCTTACAGGGTAAAAGAGTAAATATGGTGTCCGTTCAAATCTTGTAAGTTATGGGCTCTCGAGATCAACAGTGCATGTTTTTTGACAAAAATGTAAAGATTTTGATTTGCAAAATTCTTGTGGCATCATGTATTAACAGGTAGAACGCCAGGCAGGCAAGCTGAAAATGCATCAGCTAAATATAAAAATGAGTTCCGGTGAGAGAATCTTAAAGGAAAAATGTTTATGATTGTATATAGAGGAGATAAGACATGCACAAAACAACGTGTTGTTAATTCAGAAGGAGATTCTCTCCAAACCCTTTTTCTTATTTTCTCCCATCAGTTCTATATAGTTAAAAAATGAGAATATGATTTAGAGATTATGAAGGATGATGAAAAAAGATGATGGCCAACTTCAAAGAAGAAACTAAGAAAAGATTGAAATTAAGGAAAAATAAGTTAAAAAATCTTGGCAACATCCTTGATCAGACCACGATTGGCTCTGGCGAACTCTGTGAATTCTTCATAGGAAATGAAGCCATCTCCGTCCGTATCAATCTCGTCCATCATCGTTTGGATTTCCTCTGCAGTAATTTGCCCCCAGTGATTTTTAGGGATTCGGCGAGCTCTGCCGCTGAGATTTCATCGCCGTTTGTGTCAAAAAATGCTTGAATATTAGATCTCTGTCAGCAACATCTTGGGGACCATCAGCCATGCTGTAATTATGTATGACACCAAGTTTTTGCCTTTGGAGCGACAGTGAAATGGGTGAGATTGGGAGATCCAAAATAATAAGGGGTTTCTATTACTTTTTTAAGGGCATGTGCCTGCAAGGCCATCCTTCAACATCGGACAACCAACCATCAAGAATAAGTTTCCAAAATTAATATCCATCGTTCCCCATAGTTTTACTGAATTTAGTGAGGCTATAGGGTTGAATTTGATATTACTTTTCTTTTTCTTTCTTTGATTTTTATCTTTTTTTAAATTGCGAGATCGTGCACTTGTTGTTATAATTCATTTGTTTCCATTCCTTCAATTCACGTGTTATCGTCACAAATTTAGGAAAAATGGTCTATCAAACTTCTGAATTTTGATTTGGTAAAAAAAAAAAAACTTCGACTTTTGATGGAAAATTGAAATTTGCAATAGTTTCCGGGATGGGATGAAGAGGCACATTCACGTTGTTATCTACTTTATAAACCTATAAAGTATAAATCAAGGACAGGATGAAGATGCATTCTTGTATTATTTAATATATGATATCTTTGATTAAATATAAGATATATTTTATAGTATCATTTATGGGGTTTAAAGCTATTATTTAGCGTAGGGGAAGAAGATGGCACACACGTGAAATAAGGGGCCACATATATATATAAGGGATTTAAACTTCTACGTCAGTATTTAGCGTAGAAGAAGAAGATTATAATAATAATAGAAATGGTGGAGACACACATATATATATAATCTTTAATTATATATATATGTGGATCTCTACCATTTCATTATTATTAATAAAACACGTGGCTTACTCTCCTACAACATTGAGAAGTGTTTTCCCTATATATAATGCTAATTATATATATATGTGTAAGGTCCCACCATTTCATATATGTGTAGCTTAAAACAGCTTTTCCTATAACATACTTGTGAAGTGTTTTTTAATAATTTATATTATAAATTATGTTTTGTATTTAGGACACGAGATACCTTTTTCTTTAAGAAAAAAATTTAGGGTTTTTTCTTTAAGAAAAAACTTTAAACTTTTACTCATATCATATAAAACCGTATATTAAAAACACTAAAAAAATTATAAACCTACTAAAACAATTAAGGCACGTTATATTTTATTGAGAGTTTATTTTATAGATTTAACAGATGAAAAGATGATTTTTTGATTTCCCTTTTTTAAATTTACCCTTTCTTTAGCCCTTTTTTTCTTAACAAAAAGCCAATTTCAACTTTTCATGGGAGAAACGAACCGTGTCTCAATCTGAAAGCTTCAAGCTTTGAATTTAAAAAGGGGAAATTAATATAGAGATCTTTATAGTTTCACTTAGTTAATCGGGTCATTCTTCTCTCAATCCACCACTGAAGCCCTCAATCCTTAAGGAATTCAGCCGATCAGCTTGTGCACGAAAATTTACAGATTATTACCAAGATCACTGCCAATCGAGTCATTTGTAATGCCACAGAAAACACTTCCCTACCATGCTAGTTTCATTAAATGGAGGAACATCACATTTAGATGATAAATGATAAAATTGGATGGATGACTATTGAAGTGAATCTAAAAAAAGTGCTTGTTCAACTTAGCTGGGATTTTATTGTAGATACTCTTGAGGAGGCTCGGCTGCCAGAAAATATTAAGGAATTCATCGTGAAAATGTATTACATCCTCCACCATGCAGGCCCTTTGGAACGGCAAGTTATTTGAGCCTTTTTAGTCTACATCGGAGAATTAGACAAGGGATCCATTGTCCTTTATATTTTCGCTCTTTGTATGGAATGACTATCACAGGCCTTTCATAAGGAAGTGAAAAACGGAGCATGGTTCCCTATAAGAATGGGAAGAGGAGGTCTACTACTATCCCATTTAGTTTTTGTGGATGACTTAATCATGTTCAACACAACAGCTCCATCACAGGTCAATCTCGTCCATCGACTTTTGGGCTTCCAAGAGACGGAGCATCTTGGTCACTATCTGAAGTTCCCCTGCCTCACGGTAGAGTGACTAAGGATACATATGGGTATATTAAAGAAAATATTCAGCGTAAACCTGCGATGTTGGAAGGTGCAATCACTTTTGTTTTCGGGATTAATCACTCTAGTCAATACGTTACATCAGCAATGCCCTTTACGCCATGCAATCCACACGGCAACTAGCACATCGACCTTTTTAAGCTTCAAGGCTTTGTTTGTGAGTTCTTATTTTTGGAGGAAAGGGAAAGGGAAGGGGGAGGGGGATTACTAAAACCCTATCTTCCCTTTCCTTTCCCTTCAAATTAAACTTCCAAACAAAGCCTTAATGTGTTTGGTTTGAGGAAGGAGTGGAAAGTAGGGAATTGGAATGAATTAAATTAATGAAGGGAATATTTTTTTGTTGAGAATATATTTTTTAGAATATTGAAAAGTTTCTGGACTTTTGGTAAAAGAAGCTAAAAGATTAGCCCTCCCCCTCTCACTCCCTCTCCCATCCCTCAAACCAAACTAGCCCTTACCGCAACTTTGTTTGGGAACCACAGAGAACCGTAAAAGTATTCACCCTCACAAAATACCCTTAACCTTTTGCCAACCTAAGGATATTATGGGGGTTATCGGCTCAAGGACCTTGAGAAGCAGAATGAAGCATTTCTTATCAAATTGGCTTTTGCCTTCTTTTCTGAACCTGATCAGCTATTTGGGTCAAAATCCTCCGTGCCAAATATGGTTGGAGCTTTGCAGAATGCCTCATTTTTGGTGAAGTCTGGCAACCATTTGGGATGATGCAAATTTTGGTCTAAAATGGAGTGTAGGAGATGGATAACAAATCCGCTTCTAGTTTGACCATTGGGTTAATGGGAATTTTTTGTCAAATCAGCTTATCGCCTAGCTATGGAGAATAACTGGAACCAGGATGGCCATCATTGGCATCTAGCCTAGCGTTGGCTTGGTTCGCAAAAGATTAGAGCGTTCCTTTGGTTGGCAATGAGTAATAAGCTCCTTACCAAATAGTGAGTGTTTAATTTGACCACACCCATAGGCATTGCATCGTTGCATCTGAGTGCTGGCGTTTAATCATTCCAATCAGTCACCTTCCACACTTTTACTCTAACACCTTCAATGATTAGCTTCTGGGAAATCTTAGGTAAGAAAAAACCCCTTCTGGTGTATTACGTTTGGAATCCTATGCTGGAAGTTGTGGAGTGCTTTAACTGCAAGCTCTTTAGGCAAGAATAATCTGCTAGCTCATCGCCTTGTAAATGAGGTTCTATCATTGCTTTTGTATAAGTAATGATATTGGGAAGGCGATGTGCTTATTTAATGGATTGAGAAAGAATGGTGTCCTACTAGAATAAGCCGTAGCTACAACACACTTATTAGTGGACACCGTAAGGCAAAGAATAGTGAATTTGTTCATGGTAATGAAGCGGCGGGATTGCCCACTCCCTAAGATCTTATAAGTACCAATTATTTTAAATTTTTAATCACATGATAAAGTCTGAAAACATTAAATAATATTTATTATCATGAGTACCATAAGAGTTATGGGTTCTCATGATAACCTTATAGGAAGTAAAGCCAAAAAGGGATAATGAGTAGAGCTTAGGGTTTAAATGATGGTCCGAGAATTTAAAGTGACAATCTTATAGGAACCTGTGAGTATTTACTTTATAGTTTAATTTGGGAAATCTCATGATAAAATAGAAACAAAATTTAATTATTACATTTGGGAAAACTCACGGCGCTCGTAAAGAGTTATAGCTTTGGGTTTATGAAATTAAGATCCATGCTCTCCCGTAGGAGTTATGGATTCTTATTATTATATATATCCGATTACACATCTTTGAAAATGGTCCGGGAATTCTATTATGCGTGTATTTGAAATAATTTAACGGTGGGAGGATAGCTTTGGGATGGCCTTTTAAAGTGATGAACACAACCACTTAGGCTTTATGCCTCCAATATATTATATGATGTAACGGATATTATCCAGTTTCTTCCCGAAAGTGGTGTTTGGAAGGGTTTCTAGGACAGCTGATGGCAATTTTGGGAAGAAGGTGTACATATTAGGAAGAGATGTTTTATGGGCAATTTGATTATTTGTAGTACCGGGGGGTTTCTCGGTCACGTGAGCGGTGACAGGTTCCCTGGTCTACCATGGTTTTTCTTCCCACTAATTAAACTTAATAAAGAATAACAAAATTGACATTTTTCTTTTGTTATATATGAATGATATTTTTATGTAAATATTTCATTTTTACTATATTATCTTTGTTTTGATTAGGATTACCGACTTTGCTTAATTTTGTATTTAAGTGGCTGCGATGATGCTTCGGGAATAGATTTTCGATGAAACAGTTCCAAAAGGTTGGAAATTTGCTTGAAGAAGTGAGAAGATTATTGATTAATTCTAGCTAGTTTTTTTTTAAAAAAAAATTCTTTTTATACTATGAATAAAATATATTTATTTAAGTTTTGGATTTATGTTAATGTAATAAGTTTGCCTTAGACTTCATAAGATGTCTGAAGTGCGGCCCAGAACTATTTCCCAAATTTGGTTATTTTGAATTTCAATAATCATTCATAAAAAATATTGCAATTTTATATTATTATAATTGTTAGAAATTTGGGAGTGTTACAAATATAATATAATATAATATAATATAATATAATATAATATAGTAATAATAAAATTAAAATTTTTAATAATATTGGTATCCGAGTATTTTTGTAATTTATAATATTGGTATTCGGTACTGTGTCTCCCTTGGTCCAATTATAAACTTTTTTTATAGTGTAAATTGCACTAAAAAGTGTTCCTATAATTGGGACCAGGAAATAAGATAGTAATTAATAAAAATGAGTTGATAATAGTCAAAATAATAAGAAATTAAAAGAAAAGAATAATAATAATAATAATAATAATAATAATAATAATAATAATAATAATGTAATACCCCAGATTATTATGAATAATAATGCATTTAAATAATAAAATATAATAGTAAAAGTAATAGATTTATATAATAATAATAATAATGATAATGATATAATAATACCTCAGTTATTAATAATAATAATAATAGATTTAAATAATGAAAATAATAGTAATAGATTTAAATAATAATAATAATAATGATAATGATATAATAAATAGCAAAATCTAAAAATTTATAATGGTTGTATTGTTAATTTATTAATTAGGAATAATTAAAGGGCCCGACCCCAGGCTAAAACCCTAAAATTTAAATTATAAATATAAGTTAGCCGCTCCAAACCTAACCTAGAAAAACACTCGTTACTTTTCTCTGTAGTCTTTCATCAATTACTCTCCTAGGAATACCGAGTGGGTTCTTCTCCTACCCGTATCGAATAGAACATCTTGAACCAAATCTTCTTCATGTAAAACCCTTTATTTATATCGGTAAAATCATACGGTTTATGAAACCATGTGCTATTGCTCGAATCCGTAGTCAATCCTATTTCCGATAGGAGCGCTTATTGACAATGGTTAGCAAAACGGAGACCAGGTAATTCTAATCTCCATATCAATAAAATCATTTGTTCATAGGATTGTATTTCCTTTAATCCTAAACCACTAATATGTTTTTATGAGTAGATCGTAGAATTTCCCCAACATGACAATCCTAAACCACTAATATGTTTTTATGAGTAGATGTGGGAATTTCCCATGAACATGACAATCCTAATCCGTGAGTCTTAGGTAAATTTTACATGAATCTTGATAGGTAATTCTAATTCCCGTGAGTTTAGGTTAATTTTAGATCTTGATAGGTAATTCTAATTCCCATGAGTTTAGGTTAATTTTAGATCTTGATAGGTAATCCTAATTCCCATGAGTTTAGGTTGATTTTAGATCTTGATAGGTAATCCTAATCCCTATGAGTCTTAGGTTAGTTATATATAAATTTTGATAGGGTTCTTATATATGAAATATATTATATGTAATCTATTACGTGAGTAACTTTGCAATCCAGTTTCTCGAATGCTGAATATGAATTGAATACACTTGACAATTGTTTTATTGTTTCGCCTCGATCTTTGTGCTTGAATCATATAATCCTTTCATTCGTGTGATACCCAATTTGGATGACTTGAGCATATCTCGGGATGTGTTTTATTTTTGTTTTCTTTCTTTTGCCTTGGATGCCTCGGCCTTCGTGTTGGGAATTATATATATATACACATACATGTCTCATGCTTTTTGTGATTGAACCTCACGGGTTTCTAGATTTTATCAATTATAATATATTATGATCATGAGTTTAAAGAGTGATAATGAGTAGAGCCATGGGTTTAAAAGGAATAATGAGTAGAGTCGTGGGTTTAAAAATGGACAAAGGGTAGAAGCCATGAGTTTAAAAAAAAGGATAATGAATAAAGCCATGATAGTCATGAGAATTTCTCATGACAACCTTTAGAAACTTGTGAGAATTTACTTTATATTTTAATTTGAAAATCCATTTTGTGTTATATATATATATATATATATATATATATATATATATATATATATATATATATATATATGCATGTTGTTGGTTGTTGGTTGTATCAACACAACAATTGTATGTTGTGTTGATTACAATACAAAGTGTTTCAAACACATATTAGAAATAATTTGGGATTAATTATATGTGTACTTAAAATAACTTAACAGTGGGAGGATAGCTTTGGGATGGTACCTCCCGAGGTGATGAACACAATTAGGCTTTATGCCTCGATATATTATTTGATGTGAACCGATTATATCCGTTCTTCCCAAAGTGGTGTACGCGGGGTTTCCGGGACACTAGTAGCAACTTTGGGAAGAGGTGTTGCACACTAGGGGACGAAATGTTTTTATGGCCAATTTGATGATTTGTGGCGCGGGGTTTCCGGGTCACGGGAGTAAGGCCAGCGGGATATCCGGGTCTACCATGGTTCTCTTCCCACTTAACTAAATAGACCGGGGTTTCCGGGTCTAAATTAAATCTAAGAAAAAAAGATAATGATTAATGTTTGATGAGATTACCACATGATGATATATTTACTTTGGTTAATATATATATATATATATATATATATATATATATATATATTTGTGCTATTTAAATTGTGTTTTATTAGGATTACGGAATTGCGATGTTTGTGTTCATGGGTCACGATGATCCTTCGGGGAGCGAGTTTCGGTGAAACGGTACCAAGAGTTGGGGCTAGCGGTGAGTAGTGAGGAAGAACGTTCAAGGCCTCCTCTAGCTAGTTTTATTTTGTCTTTATTTTTATTTTCTTAAATAAGTCACATTTAATTGAGTTTGAATTTTCATTATTGTAATAAGTAGCCTTGCACTTGTCCCAAGATAAGTGCGGCAGAATATTCCCCAAGGTTGTTTAATTCGAAATTTCGGGATTCATTCATAAAATCATTTAAATTTTATATTAAGATAATTGTTAGAAATTGGGGTGTTACAAATAATAATAATAATAATAAGCCCAACCCATATCTAAACCCTAAACCTAAGCTATAAATAGCCTAACCCTAGCCAACCTCGCATTCTCTTTTACTCCTCTTCCCCTCTCTACTCCTCTCTTCTTACTTTCAAAAGTTTATTTTAATCTTTTAATTTTTATATATTTTCCTGATTACCAATTGGCTCTTTGCCGCAAATTACTCTTCTAGAGACTAGCAAAATCTGGAGACTGAGTAATATTAATCCCTAGGTCAATAGAAATCAATTGTTATATGTCGTATTTTTAAATCCAAAATTGTCGTCTCGGTTTTTGTGAATTTCCTTATAGGTGTTGCGCTGCATGTAGACATATTGTTCACAAATTGCCTTCTTCGAATCTCATGCATCTCTCTAATTTGAATTCAGATTGTTGTGCGCCGTATATACATGCATGTCGTGTGTTTCCCCATGTGTGTGTTTGTATATATACATGTTGGTGTTGGCCGTATCAACACAACAATAGTATGTTGTGTTGATTACAATTGTTTGTTTTTTTGTTTTTAATTTCCGTGCATGTAGTGTGGTGTGGCATATATATATAAGGTATACAAGTGTTTCAAACATATATGTACAAGTACGATTTGAGCTTCAATATAAATCAGTTTGTTTCAAACTTGCTTTGTGCCTCGGTATATATGTATATTGATTACCCATTGTTTGATTACACATATTGGAAATAATTTGAGAATTTTATTATGTGTGTATTTGAAATAAATTAACAGTGGGAGGATAACTTGGGGATGGTACCTCCCAAAGTGATGAACACAACTTTTGGGCTTTATGCCTCTGATGTTTAATTTATGTGAAAAAAAGATAGTATCCGTTCTTCCTAAAGTGATGTCTGGTAGTATATCCGGGATATTAATAGCAACTTTGGGAAGAGGTGTGCTGTACTAAGAAGAGATGTTTTTTATAATGGTCAATTTTAATTTGATAATTTGTAGTGGTAGGATTTTCGGGTCACGGGGTAGACTAGCAGGATATCCGAGTCTACCATGGTTCTCTTCCCACTAAAATAATTTAATAAAAATAGTTCATAATGTTGATTTAATTAGGCATGATGACTATTGAATTATTATTCGAGTCAAATCATTAGTTGTTTACATTTTATTTTACAATTATATTTGAGTTATATATTTGTTTTGATTAGGATTACTAGCTCTGCTTTGACTTTTGTGTTTATGTTGGTTTGATACATTGCGATGATCCTTCGGGAGCGGACTCTCGGTGAAACGAGGTTACAAAGGTTGGGGCTAGCGGTGAGGATGACGACACAATATTTCTAGCTAGCTCTAGGATTCAAAGATTTGTTTTTATGAGTTTTAATAGTGAGCGTTTTCTTGGTCTTGTTCATGTTTGATACTACAACTAGTTCACTTAAAGAAGCGATTGAGTTAATTTTTGCCAAAAATGGCTTGAGCTTGATAAAGATTCGTGGTTAAGGTTATGATGGCGTAAGCAATATGAAAGTGGTCGAAAAGCTTGATTTTAGTTGAAAATAATTATGCTTACTATGTTCTTGCTTTGCACGTCAACTTCGATTAGCTCTAGTAGCTTGTGCAAAAAAGGTTTATGCATTGACTGACTTCTTTAATTTTATACCGTTGGTGTGTAATGTAGTTGGTGCTTCTTGCAAAAGAGTAGATATTTTGAGAGAAAAACAATTGGAAGAATTAGTCAAAAGTATTGCTAGCGATGATGCTCAATCAGGGAGAGGCTTGAATCAAGAAATGAGTTTGTCACGACCAGGGGACACACGTTGGAGCTCACATTACCGATCATTGGTAAGTCTGTGTACATTGTTTGATCATGTGCTTGATGTGCTAGAAATTATAAAAGATGATACAACCCTTATGCATGCAAAAAGGTAAAAAGCCTCGGCCTTATGATGCGTATGAAACTTTTGAATTTGTATTACCTTTGCACAATGATGATCAAGGTCTTGGCAATAACGAATGAATTGTCATAAGCACTTCAGAGAAAAGATCAAGATATTGTGAATGCTATGACTCTTGTAAAAGTTTCAAAGGTGTTATTACTGAAGATGAGAGATAATGGGTGGGATAATCTATTTCAAAAGACTTATGAATTTTGTATAAGACATGATATAGATATCTCTGATATGGAAAGTGTACTGCAAGTACAAGGGAGAACAAAATGTAGAGGACCAGTTCTCATATGCATCACTTTAAGATTGACATATTTTATGCGGTGATAGTTACTCAACTTCAAGAGTTGAATGATCGTTTTGTGAAGTTAGTTCAAATTTGCTTGAATACATGACATGTTTAAATCCGTGCAACTCTTTCTCAGCATTGAACAAGAATAAATTGTGTGAATTTGCTGCCTATTATCCTTCATATTTTGATTTGAATGATTTTGTCATGCTTGAATATCAACTCGACACGTATATTGTTGATGTGCAACATGATCCCGATTTTTGAATTTGCAAGGAATAGCTGATCTTGCCAAGAGGATGGTTGAAAAGAAAAAACATATTGTGTATCTTTTGATTTATTTACTTGTAAAGTTAGCATTAACTTTGCTCAGTAGCTAACCGTCCGTGGAAAGAGCATTTTCAGCTATGAAATATATCAAGAATGCACTTAGTAATCGGATGGGGGATGAATGGTTGAATGATTTTTAGTACCTTATATTGAAAAAGATGTATTTGATAGTATTGATAATGAGACAATTATGATAGAATTCCAAAAAATAAGGCCTAGAAGGATGACAATGTAATTATTGTAATATATTTTTGTTATTACAATATATGTACTTGAACTTATTTAGTACTCAGCCTTGTTATTTCTAACAGCACTTAGCATTGTTTTTCCCTTTATATTCTTTTGTTTTTTTAATGCATTTAAAACTTTGTTTAATGGTACCAATGGTGTCCCCCGAACCCCCCGTCAATGGTGCCCCTTCAATTATTTTTTGGGTCCACCCTTGGGAAACGATACCATGATAATAGATTGATATATTGCGCTTTTCTTGTGAAGAATTATTGACCATCCTTGAGGAAATGCTCATGGGAGGGAGCTACAAATCCGAGGATCTACTTTCTTTAGGTACTTTACTCTTCCAGATGTGAAATGTTTAGTGCCTTGTGATTTTATGTTGTTGGAAAGCATTTTTGTCCTGAAAGTTAACCAATTTTACTGAGTTGGTGTTGCCACATAAGATATATTTTGCCACATCGTATGCCATGTAATCATCATCCTTATTGAAATTATAACCAAAAATCAAAGGAAAAAAAATCAAACTTTTTAGGGATTGGTTGTGGTTGCCGATTATGATTTAGCCCCATTCATTGTTAAAAACCTCGTCCCATTCATCTGCACCTCCCTCGCCATCCAAAGCAGCACCCACCGCCCACCTTCTCAAGGCTTAACATCCTTCACCAAATTGGCTGCCACATCGATCGCAAAGAACCTATAGCACAGCTCCAAGCAAATGGTGTGGCAATATAGACCCGACAACTTATTCATCATCATCAGCAATCAACGGGTAAAAAAATTAACAATCTGAAAAAAGAAAGCTCTCCTCTGACCAGCACCCATTAACCAATGATTTCTAATTTCTAATAAAAACATGCAAAGTTGGCCGAAAAGCAAAACCTAGAGCTTAGCGTCATGTAATATATTAAAAAATATATACTCATATAATATTAAATAATATAATATGTTAACTACGGGATAGTGGCAGCATTTTTGCCACCTTTTGCACTTGCCACTTTGTAATATTTTGGGAGGGGATACCCCTCCATTCTATAAATTTAAACCCTAAGTTGCCATTCTTCTTCAGTTTTTATTATAATATATATTATTATTAAAATTTGTATATTTTGAATTATATAAAATTATAAGTTATAAGGTTTTGAAGAGTTATTGATGGATAGTAAATTGACTGTGGTAGATTGATTTTGGTGTGTATTTCAGCTCTTGGATTAGGAGCAGTGTGAAATAATTGGCTTTGTCAAGAGGTAACCACCAATGTCGGAACTACCTTATGGCTAGCTGGGGCCTCCTTCTCTTATCTTATGTATTTATATGTATGTATTATATAATATTTTATTTTGACCAATAATTTAGCTCCAGCTAATCTCTTATCTTCTCTATAATTACACTTTCTTTTTTATTAGGACAATGTTTGGTTCATTACTTATTGGGCTGTGAGAGAAAAGAAAATTTTTTGTTTGAGATACCTACTGAAAAAGTTAGAATTATTTTATATCACGTTTTGATTTTTTTAAAAACTGTGGGCTGTTAAAAAAAATGAATGATAATAATAATTGAAGGGGCCCGTGGCCCTTTAGCTTGCACGTACCCTACCTTCCTTTGTCATTTTCTTCGTGCGCATGAGATGATCCAGTAGAGTCAAACTTCTTCCACTTCCAGGCTTCGGCACTGTTCATTTTCATTTTAAGGACTAAATAGGTACTCAAAATCACTTCTTTTCACCTCACTTCTTCTATGAACGTTATTCTACGTATTTTTCTCTTTCTAACGAGGGTAATATTGTGTTATAAGTAAAAAAAATTGGGATTATGATTTTAGGAGAGTCTTGAGTTTTGAAAATATATGACTATATATATATATATATATATATGATGGCTAATTTTGATCGGTTTGGATTTATTATTTGGTTGTCTTATGATTTTAATTGGTTTGGAAAGTAAAATTCTTGTTTAACATACCTCACCGAAAAGGTTAGTATCATTTTATATCTTGTTATGATTTATAATTTTTGGTTAGAATTTATTTGTATTTTCAATGTTACGCGATATTATTTAGTAAATAGTTCAATATAATTATTTTTTGGCCCGGTTAAAAAAATTCTAGTTAAACTCGTACTCAGTAACCACTTTTCACTTGTTATTGTCTTGATACATTGTTTATGAGTATTTTATGAAATGATTATGAGAATGAAAATAATATATTGATATTGATTAAAGATATCAATGAGTACTTATGAGATTAAGAAAGTTATTATGATTTGGATGAGTATTTTAATAGAAATTGAAATGATTATTGAGATTAAGAAAGTTATTATGATTTGGATGAGTATTTTAATAGAAATTGTCTTGTGCAACCTTATGATTTGAATTTTGTGTGTGTTTGTGTTTGTGTGTGTGTGTGTGTGTGTGTGTGTGTGTGTGTGTGTGTTGTGTGTGTACTCATATATGTATAAGAGTTGGAAATTGAGATATTATGACATATATACGAGAACGATTTAAATAATATGATAAGAACATGAAAATCTTGGGAAATTCCAATTGAGCAATTTATTGTAATAATTATTGTGATTGTTGGATTAGGAAGAGATAGAGTAGTTTGTTTCATCACGTGATGTAGCCTCCATTAGTGTAAGATGGCCGGCTTTCTATTGTCCTACTAGTTGATGAGGGATTGCCATGTAACACCCCCAAATTTCTAACAATTATAATAACAAAAAATTGTAATGATTTTTATGAATAATTACTAAAATTTAAAATAACCAAATTTGAGAAGTGTTACCGCCGCACTTGTACTGGGAAAAGTGCAAGGCTAACTTATTACAATAACATAAATCCAAACTTAAATAAAAATGTTTTACTCGAGCATAATAATAATAAATAAAAACTAGCCAGGAATTAATTGAATGTTAACCCTCACTTCTCCCCGCTAGTCCCAACCTTTAGAACTGTTTATTTAAAATCTACTTTCCCAGAAGGATCATTAAACCCGTGAACAAAAAAATCGGCAAAGCCGGTAATCCTAATAAAACACAATTTAAATGGCTCAAATGTATTAATCAAATCATATATATATAAATAATATATATATATATATATATATGGTAATTGCATCAAATATTATTCATTATCTTTTAAAATTTATTTAGACCCGGGAAACCCCACTGTAATACCCCGATTATTATTATTAATAATATAAATAATAAAATGATAACAATAGAATAAAATAATAATAATAATAATATAGTAAAATCTAGAAATTAATAATAATTGTATTGTTAATTTATTATTTGAGAATAATTAAAGGGCCCAACCCATAGCTAAAACCCTATATTTTAATTATAAACTTAGGTCTAACCGCTAAAACCTAAAAACGCTCGACACTTTTCTTCTCCGCTACCTTTCTTCTCAAATCCTCTTTCCGTACTCTCATCAAATTAAAATGAGAATTAAGCAAAAAATGGAGATCAGGTAATTCTAATCCCCATGAGTCTTAGGTTAGTTTTATGCAAATTTTGATTGGTAATCCTAATTCCTAGATCAATAGAAATCATTTGTTCATAGGTTGTATGTTCTTTAATCCAAAACTCGCGCAATTGCTCACCGATCTCCTTGATTTTCTTTCTTTGCGTACGTCTATGCGTCCTTTTATCCTAACTGATCTTCTTATTGTGCAATCACGAAGACCCCAACGTCTCTTCCAAATTTATTAAAGATATGGTATATCATATACTTGCATCGCTTTATCTATTCCTCACGTAGGGCCCACGTTTGTTTTTCTTTTTCTTTTTCGTGGCATATTACCTTTTTATAATCCCATGTAATGCATTATACATAGTATAATATAATATATTATATTAGATGTACAATGTATCCCTTGGCCATGCTTTTCACCCATCTGATCACCTCTTTAAATGTGTTGAAGTTAATAATCCCGATTTTCTTTCTCTACGTGGTTAATATTGCATATCTCCGCACGTTGGTGATCTCCACAATAAGAGGGATTAAGTTATTTAGTTTTTAAATGTTTGTTGTGTGCTGATTTTTTATATATTATTATAAGCATGTGGTTAGCTATTTTAAAGGAGTAGTGGAGTTATTTTAATTTACCTTACCGAGTCTGTTGGGTAGTGATATTAGTGATCCTAGATATTAGCCATGATCCTAGATTTTAGCTAGATTGACTACCGTGCTATCACCATGCAATGTATATATAATTCATTATTTATCAATAAAGTAAGCACATTAATTTTAATGTTTATGCTAGCTGTGTATATTATTTGATATTCATTCGTTCTTTATATACTATCCGCTGCATAATGAAAGAGGACATGATTAGATTTTATGTCAAAATATCCTTATATCCTATATTTAAATAAAATAATAGAAAAATATATAAAAGATAAGTAAATAATAGAAATAATTTAGGAGTTTATTATGTGTGTATTTCAAATAACTTAATGAGTGGGAGGATAGCTTTGGGATGATACCTCCCAAAGTGATGAACACAATCGGACTTTATGCCCTCGCATATATATTTGATGTGAACCGATAGTATCCGTTCTTCCCAAAGTGGTGTCGCGGGTTTTAGGGACACTAGTAGCAACTTTGGGAAGAGGTGTGCACTAGGAAGATATATTTTATGGCCAACTTGACGATTTGTGACATGTAGGTTTCCGGGTCACAGGGTAGACTGGCAGGTTTCCGGGTCTACCATGGTTCTCTTCCCACTAATTAAATTGAATAAAGAATAATAAAATTAACATTTTTATTTTTATATGGATATTTTATTATGTAAATATTGCATTTTCCCTCCATTATCCTTGTTTTATTAGGATTACCAAAGAATTCTTGATGTTTGTGTTCATGAAATCGATGATCCTTGAGGGAGCGAAATTTGATGAAACAGTGCCAGGTTGGGGCTAGCGCAAAGAGAAGTGAGGAAGCACCTTCGGTGATTCTCGTTTTATTTTATTTTGTTCGAATAAAATACAATCTTGCTTAAGTTTGAATTTACATTATTGTAATAAGTAGCCTTGCACTTGTCCCAAGTACAAGTGCGGCGAATATTTTACTCCCAAGGTTGTTTATTTTGAATTTCGGTATTCATTTATAAAAATCATTTCAATTTTACACTATGATAATTGTTTAGAAATTGGGGGTGTTACAACGCGATCTAAAGTAATCAAATTGGCCATAAAACATTTCGTCCTAGTGTGCACACCTCTTCCCAAAGTTGCTACTAGTGTCTTAAAACCCTACCGAGACATCACTTTGGGAAGAACGGATAAATCGGTTCACATCAAATAATATATCGGAGGCATAAAGCCTAAGGGTTGTGTTCATCGCTTTAGGAGGTATCATCCCAAAGCTATCCTCCCACGATTAAATTATTTATAAACATATATATTTATATTAATGAAAGACACTTATAGGTTTCAATAAAAAAACGACGCACAAAGCCAATAGAGCGTACAAATAATATATGTATTCATGAAAGGGATATATATATATAGGTTTCACTCCAAAAAAAAAAGGACGTACATGTATGTATATTCAAGAGTAATGGCTTTTCAAAAAGTTCATCACGCAATTCAAGAAGGTCAATATATGGAATCATGTAATCTAAGGCAATATATGAATTGGTGGAAAGGTCAAACAAAAGGAATTAAAAAGGAAAAGTGGAACCCACGTGAAGAAAAAGATGTAGATTTGGAAGACATCTCATGTGCCATTGAATAAAACCAAGAGGAATAAATAACCTTGTATTCTTCGATTCGATATGTAGTAATCAAGACAAAAACGAATGGAAAACCTAAACAAAACCGAAAGGGAAGACGTACACGGGGATGAAAAAAAAGAAGCAAAGAAAGAACAGCACGAGACGCAAGGACTGGGAACAATTAAGTAACCGAAAAATTGTTCTAGGGATTAGGATTACCTGGTCTTCGTCTTTGCTAACCTCCTAGAAGAATAGTTTGACGCAGAGTAAGAATAGAAGAAGTAGTAGAAGAGAATAGTAGAAGAGAAGAAGAGTATTCAGGGTTAGGCTAGACCTCTATTTATAACTTAAAATTAGGGTTTAGCTTTGGGCTCTTTTACTATTGCCAACTCATTAATAGGTTATATTAAATTCATTCAATCAATTAATCAAGGTGTGAATTTAATGTGACTTAGTTGATAAATAGTGGACTTATTACCTAAAACCTCTTTCTTAGTGCATAAGCTGAAAATTCCTAAGGCAATTAGGACTAGGAGTATTCAGCCCACCAATGCTATATTAAAAAAAAGGGTTATTACTATTAATAATAATCTAGGGTATTACACTGCCCCACTGGTTCAATAAGGGGTTTTGACATCCCACTAGTTCAATGAGGGGAAAAAATCCATGGTGTGAGGATGTGCTTTGTGGATTTCGGCCGGTCTTTATCATATGCCCAGTGTGCTTTTGAGCAGCCAGTATAGCTTAGCCTATGGGTCTAGTCGGCTGAAATAAGGCGGTTTGGTTAGATTGAGAAGAGACAACTTAGGAATTGTGTTATTAAAGCGTGATCTGGAGAATCTATGATAACAGATATGGAATTTATGATATAAAATTGTGATATAGAATTCTTGATATGGAAACTATAATTCAAAATTTGTGCTACGGAATTCTTGATATGGAATTTGTGATTTGGAAAATTTATGAATTATATTTCTAACACTTAGTTATATCAATTGTTCTACTTGGCACCTCACGAGCACATATTAACATTTGTAATAAGTTGGATTGATAATAACATTTTTCATGTGATAGTTCTCGTGTGGGTTTATCAGGGAAGACTTCGGAAGCTTAAGCTACTACGCTATGATGAGTACTTTCATCTTTTTGGTATATGTTGCACTATTGTATATTGCCACATTATGGCTCATTTTCCATATTTTGGATATTTTGATAAATGATGAAGCATTATCTAGTTAAAGAGTTTGAGCCTTATAAGTTCATAGCTCAACTATGTGCATGAAAGATCTTGATGAATGGTTTGATCAAACCATTAATTAATTATTGTTTTAAGAAAATGGAGGATATTACACATCACTTATGATCTAAAGAAATGAAACGAAACAAGATATGTATTTACCGAGAAAATTGGTTTAGTAGGAGCAAGCAATAGTGATAGTATTTACGGCTTTGTATAGATTGATTTAGGTCACCCTCCCTTATTGCGAACCATAACAATAGTGGGTGGTTTTCTTAAGAAGTGGTTGGAGAGACTGATGTTTCAATTGGGACAAATATTTTACCTATACAGTATACAAAGTGGTGATGAGGGAGCCACCCCAATTCAACATTTTATGGGAATGAATTTGGAATGAGTGAATTGGTTGGAGGTCGAAGTAGGTAAACTAACAAGTTTGATCAAAAAGTGGTGTCATGCAGGTCTGAAGGAGGGAGAATCTTGGGTGTCTCGTCAGAATATGTGATTTAGTGAAGAATCGATAAAGTGTCCTTCCCCAAAAGCTGCTTCGCTGGAATTGTAATTTTTTTTCCCCGTTAAATAGCTGGAATTGCTGAAAGAAAGTGTTGAGATGGAAACAGAGTGAGTTAGCAAGGAAGAGGGAGAGAGAAAAGAAAGATTTATAAAAGGAAGAGGGAAAGCTTTACTTATTTTGATTGATGAGGTGACAAGCATTGTGTGCCATATATGCATATCAGTTAAACTTAATAGTCAAAATTAACGGAAGGGCAAAATTGCTATAATTTTGTAACTTTCACCTGTCAAAATTTCTAGGGAAAAAATGTCCTTTAACCCGTAAATATATAAGAAGAGTTTTATCTCAACACGTAAAAAATTATTTAATTTTTTTGTATTTCTCGAACTAGCACTTCGCGACTAAGAAAGAACTTTTTATTTTGGGTTAAGTAACAATTTTGCCCAGGAAATCTGTAAGGACACAATGTTGCGCAGAAAGTTTTTTGGGTTCAATTTTACCCGGAAGTATTAAAACGTAATATTACCCCCTCCCAACGGTGATGCCTAATAGTGTGCACGTCATATATATATATGTGTGTGTGTGTATATATATATTTACAAAGGGCACACTCAATGTGAGTGTGCACTGAGTGTGCATTGTGCACACTTGAGAGCATACTCATTTGTGTGCGCGCCAAAAAAAAAAAAGTGCACACTCGAGTTTGAGGATGTCAAACTCGAGTATGCTAACGCCGTTTAAGGCATCACCGTTAGGGGAGGATAACATTACTACGTTTTGATACTTCCACGGTAAAATTGAACCCAAAAAAACTTTCAGAACAACAATGCTCCTGGACACGTACTTACAAAATTGCTCTTAACCCTTTTATTTTCCACCTACAAAATGTGTCCCTCACTCCATGCGTCAAGTATTTCTTCTCGTTCTTATTATAAACAATAGTTAATGTGCAGATCTAGTTATAAAATATTCCTCATCTACATCTAGCGCTTAAGTTTTCTTATATGCAGAAATACATATGAAAATTCTAAAATAATATAAAAATAATGCAGCCTTTAACATTGACTGCTCAATAAATATATCAGAAAATGGTACAAAAGTATATATGAAAGTTTTAAAATGGTGGAAAATAGTCATGGCCATTAAATCAAAATTTCTCAAGTTTAAGATTTTTCACTTTTTTGTAATTTTGATTTTAATTTTTCTCTTATAATTATCTCAAAAGCCACATATTCTTGTCATTTCAAACGAGTTTCAGTTTCAAAAAAACTACTAATGCTACTGTCAATCCAAAACTACTTATGCTACTGTCAAATTGTAAATAAGTCATTTTTCCCACCGTTATCCGAAACACACAATTGTTGGTGAGAAACATGCATCACAGACCATCCTTTCGTTGCCGTTTAGCAGGGCTGTAAAAATGTTCTGAGATATCCCTCTCATTAATTTCCTGGGCTACTTCTGCTTCCAATTTGAAATTCCAACCAGCAGAATCAGTCTCTGAAAACAAAGAGGAGGGAGTTGCCTTGTAGAATGCTAGGGGAACTTGCTTTACCCTCCGCCTTAACTGCAAATTAATAGTTAAGTCATCATCAGCTGATTATGTGCCTCTCCTTGCTTCTTCAGTCGTACTAACAATATAAGCGGGATTATTGGAGGAAAAAAGAGAAGAGAGAACATCATATATCACCTCCTCGCCAAATACTGTAGCATATGAACCTGAACTGTAATCCTCAACCTTCATTTCACTTGTTCTGGCCCTCACGGTCAAATCAGTCCCAAGAGACAAAGCAAATCTGACAGCAAAACAGAGGCACGTGAGATTCAGGGTAGTTTCTCCGAATCAAAATTGGGAAACAAGCAAAAGGTAAAGCAAGAAGACAATAGTCAGCATCAACACACTTGCCTTGAAACAGGAGGGCAGTAGTGTTGAAGAATGGTATCCATCTCCCAAAGAGAACTGCCTGCACCAAGAAATCTCATTAGCTGAAAAGTTTAGGACTAATATAGTAATTCCACCTCCTAAATATATTTGACAGACAGCACACTTGAAAAAAAAATAAGGCGAGGATATATTTCAGTGAACAACAACAACAAAGCCTCATCCCACTAGGTGGGGTCGGCTACATGGATCGCAAGATCAAAAATCAATTTAGAAAAATTATTAACCAATACATTCCGCTCTATAACCTCTTTCAATGTTTGCTTTGATTTTCTTCTACCTCTTTTTGGAGAACTCCATATTGCTTGATCGACCTTCCTTACGTACGCATCCAATGGCCTTCTTTAAAGGTGTCCAAACCACCTCAGACGATTTTCTACAATTTTCTCCTTAGTAGGTGCCACTCCAACTCGTTCACATATATGATTAATACAAATCTTATCTTTTCTTATATGATCACACATCCATCTTAGTATCCTCATCTCGGCTACACCCCCTTTATATTCATGTTGTCCCTTTAAAGCCTAACATTCACTACCATATAGCATTGCTGGTTCTGTAGTTGAGCGATAAAACTTGCCTTTTACCTTTTAGGTTTTTTCTGATCACAAATAACTCTAATATCTTTTCTCCATTTATACCACCGAGTTTGAATTCTATGATTACCATCTCCATCAATTTCACTATCTGGTTGTATAATTAATCCCAAAAATCTAAACTTTGCCACTAGTTAAATGATTTGCTCTCCCAATTTAACCTCCACATTATTTCCTACTTGTCTATTATCAAAATTGCAATGCATATATTCTGTTTTACTTCTACTTAGATGAAAACCCTTCGACTTCAAAGTCATTCTCCATATCTCAAGTTTAGAATTAATCTCCTTTGGTTTAGCCAACAGAATTATAAATCAGCAAAAAGCATGCAGTTAGGGATCTCTTCTTTGATAAGATCAGTTAGAACATCTACTAGATTAAACAGACAAGGGTTCAAAGTTGATCCCTGATATAGGTTAATCTTTATAGGAAAGTCCTTTGTCTCACTTCCAGGCATTCTAAGAAGATATATTTCGGTAAGCACTGAAAATGATATATTCACACTTGCAAATATACAAGTTTCCTTGCTTAAATGGTTCCAGATATTCAGACATATGGCTGAAAGAATCCTTTTACATTATCTAAAGTCCTTCAAACTAGCCACAATTTGGAATAAAAAATAAACTAGGGATGTATGTACAGATGTTGTTTCATTCAGTTATACCAATCATGCGATTTCCTAAACTTTAGGGCATTCAATATGCCAAAGTAAGGTAGAAGAATATGATAAACTAGAGAAGATGCTTACTCATTGCCATAGATTTCTTAGGATTAGTTTCCCCGTTGTTAAAGTGGTCAATGCCTGATTTCTGGCAGGGCATAGCACTAGCCTTAGAGTCATCAATTTTATCAGAAATGACTTTATTTGTTTTAGACTCGTCTTTCCCTTCCTCATCACCATCCTCCTGCTCATACAAGAAATTATTGTCCAATCAGAACAAACAGAAAGCAACTATTTTACTAACAGATATACAAAACTTGTTGCCACTTCCAGAAATTGAGACAACCAGATATCTCAAAGATATAAGATCAAAGGACAATCCAAACCGCCCCTAAAGTCACATGAAATTAAAGTTGCTATGACTGTCACTTAATTGAACTAGATTCTTGGTCACATAACAAAAATGCATCTTTGAGGCCAACAGTCAAGCCATAAACTTTTCATGTGATCCTCAATAGCTGTTTTGATAAGGCAAGTACAAAATCCAGGAAAAATAACAAATGTAAGAAAAAGGATTGAGAAAATAAGGGTACTGTGTTTCACCCGATGAACCAAGCAGTTAATTGAAGGATGCCTCCGCAAGAGATTATGAATCAAGGCAATGATAACCAATGCTCCTGAAGGAGAAACTGAAAGCAAAAGCCTACTCAATTTCTTCACAAACGAAGCAGCCAGATAAGCTGGAAGCAAAGGTGACTTAAGGCAAGAATCAAGAAGCTGCAGATACCAAATTATAAGCCATCAAAAATTGGCAAATACCAAATGCACAAGATAAACATAAACTTCAACACTTAATTGACTATCTTCTCATCATCCCTCGTGCTGGTTCAAATAATTTAATTTTCCATGAGATATTCAGGGACAAGCTTTGCCTTTGCCTCAGGTTTGGCAGTGTTCTATATAACGATCTCACCATACTCATCTAATCGCTACTTCTGAGGTACTTGTGAGAAATGCACCTAGAGGACGACAACGTTTCAATGCATCTTTTCTGTTTTCAATTTTGAGTCAATTTTCTGTTGTGCTATTTCTATTGCTTACCAAGAGAAATATGTTGCTCAAAGGTCTGCACCAGACCAAATTTCTCAAGCAAGCCTATAGATCTAATGATGCATTATGTATCCTAAATTATTAGAAGAGGGGGAAGCATGATTTACTCTATGAATATCCAAATTTGTCCTTTCATTCTGTTAATTATTTTAACTTGTAATTGACAAACAGTTAACTGAGCTTCACCTGGAAAAACTTAGCTCGATGTTTAGCCATAAAGATAGATGGAACTAAGAGAGCATAGAGTTTTTCATAGAAATTCGGGTAATCCAATCCATGCTGCGTCATCAGGACATGAAGGCCGCTAAGGGCCATGACACTGATAACACCCCCAACGTCAAATGATCTTGTTAAGAAATCGCTGCACATAAATAAATTAACATCAACAAACATAAAAATTTAATTTATTCACCAGAGAAAAATAAAAAATTACATTTTATGTATCACAAACACTTACCATAACATATTAGGTTTCGTCAAATGAGGAATAACTGCTTGATGAAGGTTAACAAGAACCTGATAATGAGAAAACCATGTTGCTCAGGGAAAAAAGGGCCCAGCTTAATGCATTAGTTTCAGAAAGGAAGGTAGTAACCATAATCACAGCTTCAATAAGAGAAAAAAAGTTGGCATCCAATATAATGATTAAAAATACGACCAAATGTTTTAGGATTTCCAAATATCCTTAGTTCAGGAAAAAAAGAGAACTATTATTCACTGAATTCTGCTAGGGCCCAAACTTAAGCACCTAAAAATACAAACCAAATAATTGAGGCAACGGTTTTCAGCTTGGTAATATTCTCATGACAAAGGCAAATATATAGAACGACAAAGGCCATCATATCTAGAATTGTTGGGAATGTTTGGGTGAAAAGGGTGTGTTGTGGCTTACTAGTTATTTAATGAGATTTTACAATCCAAAAAAAAAAAAATGCTTGATAATTGGAGAAAAAGAACTTTGATCTCTATTTATAAGAATAAAGGCGATACTCAAAATTGTGCAAACTATAAAGGAACTAAGCTTATGAGTCATACAATGAAATTGTGTGAATAAGTGATTGAACACAGATTGCGGTTAGAGACAAGTATTTCTGAAAACCAATTTAGATTATGCTGGGAAGGTCCACAATAGAAGTGATTTATATACTAAGGGGGCTAATAGAAAAGCATTGGAACAAAAGAAGGAATTTGCATATGGTTTTCATTGATTTGGAAAAAGCATATGACCGTAAGGCAAGAAATGTATTTTAGAAAGCCTTTGAAAAGAAAAGGGAGCGTGCTGCATATATCAAAGCTATTTAGGACATGTATGAAGGGGTAACAACCAGTGTTAGAACGCCAGGAGGTGAGACAAAGGACTTTCCTATAAGGATTGGCCTACATCGGGGAACAACTTTTAGCTCTTATTTGTTTAACCAAGCGGCATGCATTCTAACCGAGCCTATCAAAGAGGAGATCCCTAACTGCATGCTTTTTGTTGATGATATAGTTTTGTTGACTGAATCCAGATCTAAATTAGAGATATGGAGAAGGACTCTGGAGTTGAAAGGCTTTTGTCCAAGTAAGAACAAAACTGAATATATGCATTGCAATTTTAATAAGAGATAAATTATACCACCAAATGAAGAAGTTAAATTGGGGGGTCAAGTCATTCCACAAGTGAAAAAATTTAGATATTTGGGATCAATTATATAAGATGGTGAAATTGATGGAGATATTAATCAAAAAATTCAAATTGGATGATATAAATAGAGAAAAGCTACTTGAGTTATTTGTGATCAGAAAGTGCCTAATAAAATATAAGATGGTGAAATTGATGGAGATGTTAATTGTTAGGAATTAGTCATAATGGGCCTATTAACTCTAGGGCCCCTCTCTTGTGTATATATATCCCACTTGAATACATGAATAAGCATGGATTTCAGATTACTTGGCTATTACATTTACATGGTATCAGAGCTAGGGTTTCTGCCCTGGTTCTTTGAGTTCGCGTCTAGGTTCCATTTTCTAGCCAAGTGCTTCGTCTGAAACAGAAACAGTGAGAGAGAGAAGAGAGTTCGAATTCTGACTCGATCATCTTGGAACACGCACCCATCCACTGGAATGCCCACCCTTAAATCGATGTTCGCCTGAAATATGCTGGCTGTCCGAGTCTCTATGGCGGCGCATGAAGTACACGTGCTTCGTGGGTAGCCACTGCGTGATGACGCGTGAAGGCGCATGGGATCCCGTTTTGTCGGCGACTTCTTGTTTCAGCCTTCTCTTCTCATTTCCGGCCATTCTGGGTGATTTTTGCAGCTTCCGTTGATTGTTTGAATTTTCCAACGAGCTTCTGGTGACTGTCTGAATTTTCCGGCGAGATTTCTATACTCAGATGAGAATTTCCAGATTCCAATGACATTATTTTCCAGATTCTGGCAAGTTTTATAGCATTTCCGGTCTGGATTCATCCTTTCCAGATTGTTTGGTGGACTCCGTTGACGTATGCCTTGACTTGTGGTTGTCATTTTCCTCCGGTGAGGTGTTTGGCACTTATTTGTTGTCTGGTGATCCTTGTGTGATCGGTTTGTTCTTCGTCTCTGGTGAAACATTTCGAGTATTTTTTTTTTTGGTTTCTGGTGAAACCGTTGGGTCTTTGGTTTCAAGGTGCTATTTGGGTATTGTACTCTTTAGTGAGGCTCTCTGATCACCGTTGGAAATTGTGTTTTTTGTTGGTGGTTTGTTGTGGAGCTTGCTTACGGCGAGGCTCGATGGCTGCATCTACGTCTAGTTCTTCCATTGCTCTTGCTATAGGTAATATTGTTTCGAGTCTTGCCACTTCTTTCTCGAAGTGGATCATTGATTCCAATGCCACTGATCATATGACAGGTAATGATCATTTGTTCTCCTCGTATGCGCCTTATGTCACTCCCTCTAGTATAACAATTGCCAATGATTCTTATTCTCATGTTATTGGTTCTGGCACTGTTAAACCTACTCCTCTGTTTCCTTATCTCATGTCCTTAATGTCCCTAACCTTACCTTTAGTCTTTTGTCTCCTAGCAAGCTCACTCGACAATCAAATTGTTTCATTACTTTATTCCCTGATCATTGTTTGATTCAGGATCTCAGGACGAAGCAAGTTATTGGTGGGGGCTATGAATCTGGTGGCTATTACTTCCTTGAGGATCGAGTCTTTGCGTTCCGTTGCTTGCCCCAGTGGTTCATCTCCTTTTGACTTTCATTGTCATTTAGGTCATGTGTCTTTGTCTTCTTTAAAGAAGATGTATTCTCAATTCCATCATTTGTTGTCTTTAGAATGTGAGTCATGTCAGTTTGCTAGACATCATCGTGTTCACTTGGCACCTTGAGTTAATAAATGTGTTGCGTCTTCCTTTGATTTAGTCCATTCTAATGTTTGGGGTCCATGTCCTATCGAGTCCAAGCCTAGTTTTAGATACATTTACTTTTTTGATGATTTTTCTCGTACCACCTGGCTCTATTTAATGAAAACTCATTCTAAGTTGTTTTCCCACTTTTGCAATTTTTGTGCTGAAATCAAAACTCAGTTTGGTGTATCAATCAAAACCTTACGAAGTAACAATGCTAAAGAATACTTTTCTGCCTAATTTCAAACCTATATGCTCCGACGACATGCTTCATCGGTCCTCTGTCCCGATACATCGGCTCAAAATGGTGTTGCGAACGTAAGTGTGGAATTTATGAGAGAAGAATTGTATTCTCGTTGCATTGATAAATGTTGTAATACAATACCTACTTATATAAAAAGTAAACAAATTAAGGAGTAAGCGATGGAGGAAATTTAGGAAAGGAACAAGGAGAGAATAGAAAAATTACAACCTAGGGATAATAATATAATATTCCCACACTCCCCTTCAAGTTGGATCATAGATGTTAATCATGTCCAACTTGCTTATACAACTTATTGAGTCTCGATGATGTTGGGAGTTACTGCTGCGACAAGATGAATGGGCAGTAGATACACGACAACTTTGGGAGTAACCGATTGTGACAAGATCGACGGGCAGCGGTTGCGATAAGATTGAAGATAAAGGTCCCATAACTGCTTGAATCATCAAAATCCTTAGGCTTGTACTTCTTGAGTCTCAGAGGTCCATTTATTTTGTCTGGACTTGTACTCCTTTTTAAGTCTCAGAAGCCTACGAATTTCTGAAATGACAATTTGGACCCTCAATTTGATAAATGACAGATTGGTCCCGTGAATTTCAGAAATGACAGTTTGATTCTTGAATTTCTGAAATGGCAGTTTAGTCTTCTGTCAAAAACTGCAGCATTTTTCTGTAACCATTTAGTCCTTTTTGTTTTTTTGCCTTCTATTTTATAAATCAACGATAGGTAGCTAGAATATGCAATTTCCCTCAATAGGAACGATCAACTCTTGCCACTAGCTCGTCACGGAGAGACGTGGGACACACCAAAGACGCTCTGATCGTGGTGTCCACAATGACTTCCGACGACGAGAGTTGGGGCTACCAAGTTGAGGACCTGAGATATTTAATAATATGATATAAGCCTTTTTCAACGATTGGTCATGTTTCAAATGAATGTTCCTAAGCCTTTTTTCGTGTCTACTGCTTGCTTCCTAAGTGTATCTTCCTTGGGTATTCTAGGGTTCAGAAGGGTTATCGGTGCTATTCTCCCACTCTTCGGCGTTATCTTGTGTCTAAAGATGTCACATTTCGTAAGTCGACCTCGTTTTTTCCTATCTCTACTTCACCTCCATCTTCTGTCTCTACAGATGACACCTCCGACAGTTTTGATAATCTCTTGGTCTATACGGTTCAGTTCCCACCAGTGCAAGCATCTGACCCGGTACCTATTAAACCACCTATCTATCATGTTTATCGGAAACGCCCTAGGACGAGTACTGTAGTCAATCAGGTTGATGACCTACCAATGCCAGCTTCAATGTCTGATCCAGCATTAGTATTAGTTCCTTCCACTCCTGCTTCTGAACCAGCACCAGTGCCTAATATTCTTGATACTCATGATCCTTTCACTTCTACCTTTGAACCCGATATAGTGTCTGATTCTTCTGATGACTTACCTATTGCCTTACGCAAAGGTAAGTGTACTTGCACTTATCATATTTCTTCCTTTGTTTCCTATAACCATTTGTCTCCTCCATCCTGTTCCTTCATAGCATCTTTAGACTCTCTCACCATTCCCACTACTCTCCAACAAGCCTTGACCTATCTCGGTTGGCGTGTTGTAATGGAAGTAGCCCTTGATAAGGCCGGTACCTGGAATCTCATTGATTTCCCTCTTGACAAGAAGGCTATCGGGTGTAAGTGGGTGTTCACGGTCAAAACAAAAGCTGATAGCACCTTGGAACGCTTGAAAATTCGACTGGTTGCCAAGGGTTATGCTTAGACCTATGGTTTTGACTATTCCGAAACCACCTATCCTATGGCAAAACTGTCCCCTGTTTGCTCTTCATTTCTATAGCAGCCAATTATGGTTGGGATCTTCATCAGTTGGACGTTAAGAATGCGTTCTTGAATGGTGATCTTCTTGAGGAAGTATACATGGAGCAACCACCTGATTTTGTTGCTCAGGGGGAGCGTGGGAAGGTATGTCATCTTCAAAAGTCTTTATATGGCTTGAAGCAGAGCCCTCGTTCTTGGTTTGACAAGTTTAGCTCTGTGGTTAAGAAGTTTGGCCTGAGTGAGAGTAAGTGTGACCATTCTATGTTTTATCAACAGACAGATGCTAGCATGATTTTGTTAGTGGTATATGTTGATGATATTGTTATTACAGGTAACAATGCTTCGGGAATCTCATTAATTAAGGCCTATTTTAATTCTCATTTTCAAACAAAGGATTTGAGTCCGTTAAAGTACTTTATTGGGATAGAGGTTAAGAGAAGTAAGAAAGGCATCCTTTTGACATAGAAAAAATACATTCTTGATTTGTTAAAAGAAATGGGGAAACTCGAAGCAGTACCAAGTAGCTTTCGTATGATTCCTAATCCCTTCTTGCACATTGATGATAGCATACCGTTTGATGAGCTACCTGAGGATGTAAGAAAGAAAGTTGATCCAGAGAAGATCAAGTCGTTTGCCTTTCCTGAGAGATACCGTAGATTATGTTGTGAAGGTTGTAGAAAATTAGGGAGATTGGGAGAGAAACACATATGAAACAAGTGATGTTGCACTATTCATTCCATTCATACACATTAACATCAACATACATGAGTGATTAAGCTAGGCTCTCCCATATGTATAGGCTAGCCTTAGACTCAATCATAGCAAGGCCCATAACAGATTAAACTTTACCTCCTAATTATAATAGAGTCCTAAACTACCCTTATACTAACTAACCCACTAACAACAACTAACTATCCCTTGGCCTCATAGAATCAGTTTAGCCATTAACTAAGTATTATGGCCTCATAGAATTAGTTATTGGTGCCAATAATCCATAATTTCTAACCCTAACACAGATTATTTATGACTTATGTATCAATACTCCCTCCCCAAAACATCCTTGCCCTCAAGGATGATTGACAACTAAACCTAAAAAAAAAACAGAACTGATGCAAAAACATAGTCTAAAACTTCAAACTTCTGCTAGTTCTGGAAAACTTTTGATATAGCAAAATCAGTAACTTGAAACCTTGAATCCAGAAGATATTTCTCCCCTATTTGGCGTTCAATACTGCTGCAACCTTCTACTCTTTTCCTTTCCACTCAGAGGACAGATCCTTCCAAAGAGTATTGACATTAACTAGCCTTGGAACCAAATTTGCAGCAAACTCTGTGTAGGAGAATATCGAACAAGTGAGAGCCTTCTTTGTAGCAGCCCATCACTTATATATTCAGACCTTTGAAGATCCAATTGCAACAATAAACTTGGGCCATTTCCTTCAAAGGTAAAGCCCAAACACTCATATGAAATTAAAAAATTCAGAAAATCTGAAGAATATATCTGACATTGTGAGGGAATGCAAGCCAAGTCAGTTTTTGAAATGACCCTAAATTGCCACTCAACTCTTGCTTTCTCCCTCCTCGTTCTATCAAAATTCATCTTCGTCTCTTTATTCTTTTCGGTTGCATCTTCCATTGTGTCCACTGCTCTCGACTCACTCGACTCATTTTGGGTAGACCCAAGGATATTTAGACTCGGTGTGCCTTGAAGGTTGGTGGTTTTAAAACTCAGAGACCCAATGACACCAGATGTAATGCTCGATCTCTTCTTTGTTTTTGGGTTGTGAGAAGCAGAGATAACTCCACGTATCATAGCCCCAACTTCGTTTGAAGTTGTCTTCTCTGCACTTACCCTCGTTGCTGGTCCACAACGCTTCTTTGTCCTCTGCAACAAAGTCTCTAATTGAGAGGAGATGGTTTTTAAAAGGTTGCCATTTCGTTGTAGAATACCTTCGATGGCCTTAAACCGAATTTCGATGGATCAGCCATAGAAGCGATCTAAGCTCTTGTATGCTTGTATTATGAACCATACAATGTTTAAAATTCAGCAAGCAGAAGCAATTGGACCAGAACTTGGAGATCAGCAAAAACCAGAAACCAGACCAGAATTCAGAAAACCAAGGCTGATGGAGAATTTAGAAATAATCAAAACCAACCCAGAATGTTCAAACTTTTGACCGGCAAGAACTAGAACCAGACGAATAAAAAAAAACTCAGAATCAGAATTCATAGATGCTGCCAGACCACCTGAATACCCAGAAGAGACGAAAATTATAGAACCAATGACTGAAGACTCAAAAACTGACGTTTCAGATGCATAATCAGAGCCAGGCATGCAACCCCCAGAATCAAACGACATTGTGGAATGAAGAACCTGAAACCAGTCGAATAATTCAAAAATGAAACTAGAACCTGTCACGTCGTGAACGAACGCCCAGAATCATGCGACGTAAGCAAGCAGTTCAAACCGGACACATGCGAGACTTTGGAGATAACCGACCCAGTCAATTCTTGAACCCGTCGACTAAACAGGAGCCTGACGAAAACTAGTCGCACCCCTTGGATATTGTTTTGATCACTGTTCAATTCCCAAAATTCTTTTCCCGATGTCGTAAACGCAAATGGTGATACAATAAAAGATGAAGAAACCAGAATTCAATGACGATATCCGACGGCAACGATGATATCCAGAATAGTAATACTAATACGGGACGACCACCAATGCAAATTCAGGCAATTACGATTGGATGATACGACGGTCTTGAGCAATCGCCAAGACAGAACCAGAATGAGCACCCGTAATGTCGACGCACAGAGATCCGAATCCCGACGAGAAGGAACGGTCATAACAATGCAATATCTAGAATGAATCTACGTGGCAGATATGTGGGACCTAGCGACGTTGCGCAGTACTTAGAATCCGTCGATAATGTCTTTTAGTGAGTCAAGACTGGAACCTTCGATCTTTCTTGATTCCGATATACCCAACGGGACCCAGACTTCAACGAATAATTTCAGAGGTAGTCAAGACCCCCTCAGTGACGATGCCCAGAGTCCAATGGATATCCAGAAGCGATCAAAATCAACCACGACAATAGCCCAGAACTGTTGACGGAATTGGAAGTGACGAAAACAGAGATCAATTGCAGAATTTCCGATGCAATAGACGATGCTACAGGGACTCATGTGAATTGGAACAATAGAATCAGAGTGGTCCGACGATGTTGGGTAATGATGCAGTCGTTTCACTGTTGGTAATTGACTATTTGACTCAAAATCGAACAGACAAAGCCACAATCAGTCAATAATTTTTTTTTTTTGGCAAGACTGAAAGTTGAGTTTTCTTTGAATTTCTGGTGAACCCAGAACTGAAGATATGCAATGGAGATGGCTGCTACTGGAGAACCCCGAACTGATTTGGGTTCTTGATTGAATTGACTATCTTTTTCACTTTTCTTGATGTGTTCTTGTCAACAAATCTGAATCTTGAGAAGAGGAGAACGGTTTAGAAGTGAGCAAGAACTTCAGAGTGTAATAGAAGTGAACCGAGGATGACTCGGCTCTGATACCACTGTTGTGAAGGTTGTAGAGAATTAGGGAGATTGGGAGAGAAACATATATGAAACAAGTGCTGTTGCACTGTTCATTCCATTCATACACATTATCAACATACATGAGTGATTAAGCTAGGCTCTCCCCTACATATAGGCTAGCCTTAGACTCAATCATAGCAAGGCCCATAACAGATTAAACTTTACCTCCTAATCATAATAGAGTCCTAAACTACCCTTATACTAACTAACCCACTAACAACAACAACTAACTATTCCTTGGCCTCATAGAATCAGTTTAGCCATTAACTAAGTATTATGGCCTCATAGAATTAGTTATTGGTGCCAACAATCCCTAATTTCTAACCCTAACACAGATTATTTATGACTTATGTATCAGATTAATTGGGAAATTGAACTATCTCACGGTAACTCGCCCCGATGTAACCTTTCCAGTTAGTGTGCTTAGTCAATACATGACTGCACCAACCGTTGCTCAGTGGGAAACTTTGAAGCATGTCTTACATTATTTGAATGGCTCACCTGGTCATGGTGTACTCTATACGAATCATGGCCACAACAAGATTGCATGTTTTTGTGATGCGGATCAGGGGTCAAAAACTACTAGAAGATCCACCATAGGATATTGTGCTTGTGGGTGGAAATTTAGCATCATGGAAGAGTAAAAAGCAAGATGTTGTTTCTAAGTCGAGTGCAGAAGCTGAGTATAGAGCCATGTCTCAGTCAGTACAGGAAATTGTGTAGATTCACCAGTTAATGAAGGAGGTTGGTCTTGCCACGTCATTACCTGTGAAATTGTGGTGTGATAATAAAGCCGATCTACACATAGCCTCTAATTATGGATAGCAATCGTATGACCAATCATTGTGGGTATAATGGTAGATGCTCTGGACCAAGTTACTATTATTTCTTTTTCTTCTTTTGTGTTAACTTTCTTTATTTTTCTTAATAAATGATTCGCCACAAAAGGATTTTTTTTTTAGTGAACGTGTCACAGTCCATTACTCCTATTTTTTTTTTGTAAAGACGAAGAAACAAATTCTATTCTATTTTCTCTACTCTTCTATTTACTACGTCGACGAAGAATCAAATTATTACTATATTTTTTCCTTTTTCTAGTTCTTCTTCCAAGTACACGATAACCCCAAGGAGTTGCGGGTTTTTTTCTACCAATTGGGGCCCTCCCTTCACCACCCCATGTGTTTCATGAACGTACAAAACACATTAAGATTGACTGTCACTTTGTACGTGATAAGATCAAGGAGAACTTTATTTCTACGGGGCATGTGCGGTCGGCCTAGTGACCAATTGGGTGACCTTCTGACTAAGGCCTTAAATGGGACTCGGGCTGACTATCTTTGTAACAAGTTGGGCTTGATTAACATCTATGCTCCAACTTGAAAGATAGTGTTAGGAATTAGTCATAATGGGCCTATTAACTCTAAGGTCTCTCTCTTGTGTATATATATCCCACTCGTATACATGAATAAGCATGGGTTTCAGATTACTTGGCTATTACATTTACATTAATCATAGAATTCAAACTAGATGGTATAAATGGAGAAAAGCTGCTAGAATTATTTGTGATGAGAAAGTGCCTAATAAGGTAAAAGTGAAGTTTTATCGAACTACTATAAGACCAACAATGCTTTATGGTGGTGAATGTTAGACTTTAAAAGGAAAACATTAACATAAAAATGGGGATAGCCGCAAATGAGTTGGAGTGGCATCTATAGAAGAGAAAATGGTAGAAAATGTTTAAGGTGGTTTGGACTTGTTCAAGAACGCCATTGAGTGTGCTTAGATGAGGAGAGTTGATCAAACAATATGGAGTCCTTTAAAAAGAGGTCGAGGAAGGCCAAAGTGAATATTCAATGAGGTTATAGAGCGGGATCTTTTAGTTAATTTATCCAAAGATTTGGTTTTCAAAAGAGCACAATGGCATCATGTTATCCATATAGCTAACCCACCTAGTGGGATATGACTGTTGTTGTTGTTGATAAAGACCATCATATACAAGCATTTTGATATTTTATAAGAAATAATCACATATCACATATTCTAAAAATTTAAGACACGAGTACATATGTATATTCAAAAGCATAAGGACAAAAGTTCAAGAACTAAGATTACCTCCTTGTACACATCAAGTGGAAGTGGCAATCTAAGACATGAAATCCACGCTTTAGTAAATTTGGATTTCATCTTTTTGGCAATTGCATCTGCAGAAGTAACCTATATGAACATAAAATAAGAAAACTAATTGTTGCATCCTACAATCTAAAAGAACATAGCATTGATCTTTGCAGAAACAAGATATCACGAAAATTTTTACATTACTATTATGCTTCTCAGGCTTCAGTTGGTTATCATTTAAATCTACCTCTTCAGAATGTTGTTCATGATCACGTTCTTTGGATAAAAACCCTGCTAGTTAATATACAAGTAAACTTTAATTTCTATTAACACGAAGAAAATAGTATTCCATACATATCCCAAAGAAACACCCGCCCACACAAGTAGACAGAGAAAATTTAAAAGCAACCTCAGAATCAAATAGAAAAACACCAAGAAAATGAATAAAACGATAAGAACTAAATGCAAAAATTAACACCTCAAAATGAATTAGCATATGCATGGATGTACTTAGTGATAAAATGTTAATATATGCGATATGTTGATATGGTACGGATTAGGGTAAGTTGATGGGAAGGTTAAATGTGAATGGGAACGTAAAAAGAACTCGCTAGAATAAACTTTGATCTTAGGGAAGAAGCAATAACCTTGCTAATTCAATAAGAACAACCAATCTCTAATAATTAGGTGTTAGAATATTTAGATATTTTAATATCTAGATTTAGATTAAGTTTGAGATTTATTATATCTTAGGATAGATTTATTATATCTAGGATATTATATCTTAATTATTTTTTATAGGATTAGATTCTAGGTTTGCCTATATAAAGGCCCACATGTATGTTTTTTTTAAATTAACTGAGTTTACTAGAGTATTTTAATTCCTCTAAAATCAATATGGTATCAAAGCTAGGTCTAACTTAGATCTACAGTAAACTCAAACTCTACGATACTCAGTCTCACTGTTCGACCAAGTCCTCCTCTCACCCAGAAGCTTCGACCGTCCAGAATCACGTCGCATCTTAGGAGATACAAAGGAACTCCAAGAGCGTCGTCGAGCAGAGGCCAGAAAAAGAGAGAAGAGAGACAGAGTGAAACACGAGCGAGAGAGACGAGCCAGATCCAGCGAACTTCGATCTTCACATAGGAAGACGCGTTTCACATCACCGCCCCCACAGACGGCATCGGAACCTTCCGATCGGCGGATCCCGGAAGTGCGAAAGTCATCAAAGAAGCGCGTGACGCCCACGCCCCGCCACTGTTCCAGCGCGTGAAGTCCACGCGCCGCCGTCCCTGGAGCTCTCCGGCGACCTTATCTGACAAGAATAATGGACCCTCCTATTTTCGGTTCAATACCTCACAATTTCAGTCAAAATGGAATCAATTCCATGGCTTTTATGACAGATACGAATTCTCAATCCCAAACTGCACCACCAAACCAAACAGTACCTTCTAAAAACACAGATATGCTACCAGATTTCACAGAAAATCACAGTATGGTTATTAACCATAGGTTTAATGGTAAAAATTATCTTCGATGGTCCCAAAGTGTACTAAGGTATATTCGTGGCAAGAGAAAGGAGAAATATATAAATGGAGCAGCCCCTCAACCAGCTCCTAATGACTCAAACTTCGACACATGGTTTGCTGAAAATAACCAAGTTATGACTTGGTTGTGTAACTCAATGACCGTGGAGATCAGTGAGGGCTATCTGCTTGCCCACACAGCAAAGGAAATCTGGGATACAGCTCGAAGGACCTACTCCTCACTTGACAACACCGCTGCCTTGATTCACCAACCAGACGTGAAGAATGCATTCTTGAATGGAAACTTGGAGGAAGAAGTATACATGGAGATTCCAGATGGAGTTTTAGCTCCTAATAACTCTGTGTGTAAACTCAACAAATCATTGTACGGCCTTAAGCAATCTCCCAAGGCATGATTCACCAAAGCAGTAAAAGGGCTTGGATATACTCAGGGACAAGCCGATGATACGTTGTTCATCAAACGTGTTAATGACAAAGTCAATATATTGATTGTCTATGATGATGACATAGTCATTACAGGAGATGATGAAGAATCCATTGCTCAACTTAAACAGGACTTGTCGGCTAAATTCCAGGTGAAAGACCTAGGACAAATGAGGTATTTCTTAGGCATGGAAGTGGCAAGAACCAAGAAAGGTATCAATATATCTCAGCGAACGTATACGCTAGACCTGTTACATGAGACAGGATTGTTAGGTACCCAACCAGAGGGGACACCAATGGAAGAGGGATGCCACTTAGAGATCAAGCCACAAGGTGTGTTAGTTAATTCAGAAAGGTACAGAAGACTTGTGGGAAAGTTAATATACTTAACCCACACACGTCCTGACATTAGCTATGTAGTTGGAATAGTAAGTCAGTTCATGCATCAACCACAGGAAGAACACATGAACGCGGTATACAGAATTTTGAGCTATTTGAAGCTTAATCCCGGAAGAGAAATATTCTTTAAGAAAGTACTACCAGGAACATTGAAATCTACACAAATGCAGACCATGCAAGGGATAGAGAGACTAGGAGGTCAACCACGGAGTGGCGTACGTACGTGGGGGGAAATTTGGTTACATGGAGAAGTAAGAAACAGACAGTGGTGTCAACAAGTAGTGCAGAAGCAGAACTGAGAGTTGTCAACAAAGGAACTTGTGAAGGAATATGGGTTATGAGATTATTAAAGGAGTTGGGGATTCAACATGAGGGACTAATGCAAATCTGGTGTGACAACACGGCTAGCATTGAAATGGTCAAGAACCCAGTATATCATGATCAAACAAAACATGTTGAGATAGACAGACACTTCATCAAGGAAAAGATTGAAGCAGGCATTATGACTTTGTCTCACATAAGATCTGCAAACCAAATTGCAGATATCTTAACTAAGCCACTAGGCCGAACGAAGTTTGAAGAGTTTCAAGGCAAGCTGAGAATGATCGACATATACTCTCCAGCTTGAGGGGGAGTGTTAGAATATTTAGATATTTTAATATCTAAATTTAGATTAAGTTTGAGATTTATTATATCTTAGGATAGATTTATTATATCTAGGATATTATATCTTAATTAGTTTTGATAGGATTAGATTCTAGGTTTGCCTATATAAAGGCCCACATGTATGTTTTTTTAATTAACTGAGTTTAATAGAGTATTTTAATTCCTCTAAAATCAATATTAGGTAAGCCAAAATATAAAACTCAACTAATTACTAAAGCCCAGGAGGATACTCCGATGAATTACGCTCTGAATATTTGACAATCTTATTGATAGGCTAATAGCCAAAAATAGGAGTAGGTTTAGAGAGAGTGACTCTAATATGAAATTCAAATAGACAATCAATAATCTAAATCCTAACAACCAAATCTATCTAGTTGTGATATTCCACTTATTTCCTAAAGATAATAATAAGATAATCACAACAGACTTGACTAATAAATTAATTCCTAAAAGATAATCAAAACAGACTCGATAAATAAATTAATGCCTAATTTATTTTAAGACGCTTATTCTTCCTAGAATAAACTAATCCATAGCGATTTGGATCACTATCATTTTTCCGCCCTTGGAAAAACAACTTGTCCTCAAGGCAAAAATAAGAAAATTGAGCAGCAACCAGATCATACTCTTCCCATGTAGCATCCTCTGGTGTGTGGTTCTCCCACTAGAGGAGGAGTTCCAATTGCTTAGCTGGAGTCCAGCAATGTTGAAGCACCCAGGAGGGAATGAGGAAGAGTTCCATATCAGCTGAAATAGGAAGTGGTGGGGGAGGGGAGACAGCTTGAAGGCCTGGAACAAGGCGAAGTAAAGAGACATGAAAGACCGGGTGGATCTTGGCAGTAGAAAGGAGTTATAACTCATATGCCACCTTGCCAATACGTCTCAGAACCTGGAATGGGCCGTAAAATCGAGGAGAGAATTTCTCAAAGCGGAAGCGAGATAAGGATTTCTGGCGGTAGGGGTGAATTTTTAACCACACAGCATCACCTGGAGTAAATTCAAGATCCCTGCGGTGTTGGTCAGCGAGCAACTTCATCCGGTGTTGAGCTTTAAGAAGGTTACCCTCTAAAACCTAAAGCATGGCATCCCTGGTCTCTAGTTGGTCTTCCAATTCGACCCCCACGTCCCCCGGTAGGAGTGACGTGAGCTTCACCCAGTAATTTCTCTCATAACTGAGATTGGTTTGGTATGACCAATCGTGTTTTGTAGAACAAATGAACATTCACAAGGTGAAAGTGAGGGTGGTGATCCGGATTGTCTTGTATTGCTGCAATGAGGGCACTGGTGTCAGGGTCTTCAAGTAGAGCTTGAGGTAATTGCTCTAATTCGTTGGCCAAGGGAATCACTATTTGAAAGAAATGTGCTTGTTGTGGTCTTCGTGAGAGGGAATCTGTTGCAACACTCTTTACCAGGTTTGTAAAGGATGGTAAAGTCAAAGGGGTCCATAAGATGCTTTAAGCTACGATGATCGTTTTGCACTACAAAAGGATACCCTAATAGGTAATGGCGCAATTTCTGGAGAGAGAGGACCAATGCTAGCAATTCGCGATCATAGGCCATCTTAAAACGGTTGGAGAATGAAAAACCTTTGCTAAAGTCAGCTACGGGGTGCCCATTCTGCATAAGAGCAGCTCCAATTCCATCCATGGATGCATTGCATTCAACTGTAAATGTGTTGGAATATATGGAAATATTATATTATAATTCCACTTTATTCTCTCCTCAATTATCTCCTTATTCCTCTCCTAGATTTTCTCCATCAGTTTAGGATATTTCCTATTATATCTCAATCAGTTTGATTGATTTTGATTTTATTAGATTTTATTAGATTCTAGGGTTAACTCTAGGTTTGCCTATATAAAGGCCCGTATGTATTCTCTTTGATTAAGAGATTAAGATTAATGAATTCTGATTAATTTCTCTCTCTCAAATTATTCCACATGGTATCAGAGCTAGATTGATCTTGAAGACAAAAGAGTTTAGTTTTTTTTGTTTGTCTGGCGCTGGTGAGACTGCTCTCCCTAAAAATGTCTCCCTTCTCCTTCATGCTCCACCGTCGTTGCTTCGAGCATTGAATCGAGAGACAAAGTCAGAGAAGCTGCAAGTCACCAGCGCCACTTTCACCATCATTGTCTGTTGAGTCAGCCAGTCCGTGAGAAGCAACGGGGAATCAACTTCGGCTAGTTCCTTCCACCTCTGTCGCACTAGCAGCGAACCTCCAAGCTCTCAGCGAACCTCCATCGTCGGTGTTCGTGACTGGGTTCTGTACCCACTAGTGGCGAGAAACAAAGTTGCAGACCGAGAGAAGAAGTACTGTGATTTCGGACCAGAAGTAGCAGTGAAGAAAGTTCTGTATCATCCCTGCCATCTCGTTCCCAGCCGAGTTCTCTCTCTCACCTCAGTTGCCTCTTTGATTACCGATAACGCCATAAAGTCCATAATGTCACAACCAGAAATCATGGTAAACAGCGAAATCAAAACCACAAGTCGAACCAGAGAATTTCCAGCAAGCTGTCCGTAATTTTTGGTGAGATTCTGCAGTTGTTGACGAATTTTCTGAGATTTCCGACAAAGATTTCAAATCAAACCAGAAGTAGCCTTGCAGAGTCAGGTTTCAGCCGAACGACGTTCTCCTTCACCGTCTCTGGACTCCACCATCACGCCGGTCTTACCACCTTCAACACTGGCAAATTAAACGGAGGAAGGAGAAGGAGAGAGGAGAGAAAAGAAGAGCGAAGGTGAAGAAGGCAAGATTGCCGAAGATGAAGAAGGCAAGATTGCCCGGTCTGTCAATCGATCCGCGCGCGTCAAGAATCTGACCTAGACCTAAATGGTTATGGTTGCTGTTAAGTGAGATTTAAAAAAAAAAAAAAAAAAAAAAAAGGTGTGGAGCCCCGCCCGGGCGGAGAGATCCGAAAAAAAAAAAAAAATCAAAACGCTGCAATTTTTTGACAGGACCAAACTGTCACTTTAGAAATTTGAGGACCAAATTGTCATTTCAAAAATTCGTAGGCCTCTGAGACTCAAAAAGGAGAACAAGTCCAGATAAAACAAATGGACCTCTGAGACTCAAAAAGTACAAGCCTAATGATTTTGAAGACTCAAACAGTTATGGGACCTTCATCGTCGATCTTGTCGCAGCCGCTGCCCTACTCCCAAAGTTGTCGTGTATCTGCTGCCCATTCATCTTGTCGCAACAGTAACTCCCAACATCGTCAAGACTCCAAGTTGGACATGATTCACATCCATGATCCAACTTGAGGGGGAAGTGTGGGAATATATGGAAATATTATATTATAATTCCACTTTATTCTCTCCTCAATTATCTCCTTATTCCTCTCCTAGATTTTCTCCATCGCTTTAGGATATTTCCTATTATATCTCAATCGGTTTGATTGATTTTGATTTGATTTGATTTTATTAGATTCTAGGGTTAGCTCTAGGTTTGCCTATATAAAGGCCCGTATGTATTCTCTTTGATTAAGAGATTAAGATTAATGAATTCAGATTAATTTCTCTCTCTCAAATTATTCCACAAAATGGCTGTTGAAAGTCGGGAAGATGAAGTACAGGTGTAGTAGTAAGAGCAATCTTGAGTGACTCAAAAGTGGACTGAGCTTGCTCAGACCACTTGAAGGCATCCTTCTTGGTCAAATCAGTTAAGGGTTGAGCAATAATTCCATAATTCTTCACAAACAGTCGATAATAACCAATAAGGCCCAAAAAGCCTCGTAAGTCCTGTACAAATGAGGGGGTAAGTTAATGAACAACCACCTTAATATTTTCAAGTACCACCTCCACCCCTTGGCTAGTCATAATATGACCCAAATAATCAATCCGAATTTGCCCTAAGAAGCACTTCTTGGTGTTGGCATAAAAAGAGTGGTGTTGCAGGATTTGGAAAACGATGGTGAGATGGTGGAAGTGATTTGAGGCTGTGAGACTATATATCAAGATATCATCGAAAAAGACAAGCACAAATTTCCACAGGCGAGGGCGAAAAAGATCATTAATTATACCTTGAAACGTAGCTGGGGCGTTAGTGAGTCCGAATGGCATAACTACAAACTCGTAGTGGCCAGAATGTGTCCGAAAGGCGGTCTTGTGAACATCGGTTGGGAGAACCCTGATTTGATGATACTCGGGCGTAGATCAATCTTCGAAAAATATTGTGCACCTTGCAACTCATCCAATAACCCATCAATGTTCGGGATAGGATATTTGTCTGATACTGTAATCTGGTTGAGATGGCAGTAATCAACACACAATCTCCATGTACCATCTTTCTTGCTAACCAACAATACCGGGCTAGCAAGGGGGCTAGAGTTCGGTCGAATAAACCCACGAGCTAATAGTGCGTTGACCTGAGATTCAATGTCATTTTTTTGATAGTGAGGGCAACGGTAAGGTCGTAAATTAGGAGGTGTGGAGCCAGGCAGCAAGGAAATCCTGTGATAATGTCCACAAGAAAGTGGTAAAGAACTTGGTTCTTCAAACACAAGAGAAGGGTGGTGATTATTAGCCCAAATCTATAAATAGAAGTGGGATCCTAATGTAAATCAGATTATGATTGATGAAGGAATAATAGATTTCTCTGTCTCTCTCTCTCTCTTGGTCCTGTTTCTTTCTTGATCTCTTTGTTTTCTTCTACCGCTCTATTTCTGGTTTCTTCCCCTCTCTTTCTTTCTATATAGAATTACAACTCTGTAACAGTGGTATTAGAGCCACCGATTCTTGGCCTTCCCATTGTGATTCCAAAAGAAAAAGGAAAAAAAAAAAAAAAGATCATACTAGTCAATGGCTATTGTAACTTATATATCCCTTCCAAGAAGCGTGGAAGAACGACTTCAAAATATGACAACGATGGTTGAACATATGGGGTCTATCGTACAAGAGCCTATGTCCATAAAAAAAAAGATATGGCAGAGTTATGAGAATTGTTGAGGAAGGAAAAGATTCAGTCAGAAGTTCCTCAAGAAGACCCGGTCAACCACAAGGCACCTGACAAAGTTCAAGAAGACGAAGTTCTCGAACCCCTTGCTTCTAAGCAAGAAACAGAGAGTGAAGATGGAGGCCGGACTAAGAGATTAAATCTTCCGGGGCCAACCCAACTAGATTCGCATGTAATAGAACTTGCAAAAATGTGAAAATGACTTCGATAAACGCTAGACTAGAGATGTCGGGCAAGATGACCTAAAATGAAGTAGCGGCGAAGAATGCGAATCTCTCATGGAGTTGATGGGTCTTCTGGCGTCGACTCCACTAGAGGTTTACACGAACTTTCGCATGCAACAAACACGAGGTGAGTTCTTTTCCATCATCGCCATTGTCCATTGCCAAATCGTTGGCTTATGCGATTCTGCAAATCAAGATTTGAAGAAGTGTGAAGACATTGTGTCGCAAGTCAGGGACTTCCTTGAACAAGATTTTGTTGTCCAAGACGCCACGTGGCTATATGTTTATCCTTTTGAAAAGTCAATAGGATAGCTGGTCACCATTTACCCTGTTCTCAGCACTGTTCAACCTGCTGCAAATTAAGGGTTACAGCTAGCTTGCATATTATTGGAAGGGCAGATAACTTTTGAAAATCAGGGGCATATGGATTTTATCTTTAAAAAATTAGGCCCAAAGTTATTTCTACAATGTTGTTTGCCTAATGGACCTACGACTTTGTATCACCAGTGGGATTTTCAACTTCAATATTCTCCTACAAGAAGCTTGGTTATCAGTTGGTTCAAGGGAAAATTAGTGAAAATGCTGCAAGGCTCTAGTTTAGTGCAAGGTTTGGTAATTGGTGTAAATGCTTTTTGGATTAGCATTAGACCCATTATTTCCATTTGGCTCAGAATCCAACAAGTGAGTTGTACTTGTGTGTAGCAGCATTCAAGACAAAGATTTCTACACAATTTCACAAGTTTTTCCAGAATTCCAAGGCTCAGTTTTTGGTTTCAGATTTGAGTTTTTGTTGTCAATCATCCTTCGGGGCAAAGATGTTTTTCTTTTCTTTCTTTTTTTTTTTTTTTTTTTTTTTTTTTTTTTTGGGGGGGGTATTGATTATGTAAAGATAGTAGAATGTAAAAGTCAGTTTAGTTAGTTAGTTACTGTGGTTAAAGTCTATCGCAAGGGATTAGAAGAATTAGTTAGTTATAGGATAATAGCAGTTGGAGTTAGTTACTTAAAGAGTGGTGATTATTAGCCCAAGTCTATATATAGAAATAGGATCCTATTGTAAATCAGATTATGATTGATGATAGAATAATAGATTTCTCTTTGTCTCCCTCTCTCTCGACTCTGTTTCTTCTTCTTCTACCCCTCTATTTCTGGTTTCTTTCCCTCTCTTTCTTCCTATACAGAATTACAATTCTGTAACAAACAATGTCATCTCAGTTGAATCCATAATGTGGGGTGAAGAAGAATATCCAAAAGATATTGACAATAGTTTATGATGAAGGTGAAACCTAAGACCATGACAATGTATGCAATATAAACGATGAAGGCATAAATAAGGTGCGATTAAAAAAACTAAGAAAGAGATTTGAGGTTAGCAGAAATTTATTGGTGAGTAGCAATTATAATTTCATTATTTTTATGGCCTATTTAAGTTTTATTATTACTTTTATTTTCAGGAAGGCTGGCGCATTAAACACACCATGCAAACAGCCAACCCAACTGGCCCACATCTCACCTAGGGGCTGACACATCACAACTCACAGTCAATGGCAGTACAGCATTACATCTCGTGATTCAAAACCTTGGGCCTTCGGGAAAAAGTGATGATAGCAAAAATAGTGTGCAATTACCTGATTCACTCCACATCTCAATACTAGGTCTAGATGGTTTTTCCAAGCTTTCAAGAGGGGAGACATGCAATATAATGCAATATAGATTGCGAATGACATGATCCAAACTGAAAAAAGTAACATTCCCACATTAGCAATAGAAATAAATCAATGGCTAATTAATTACGTGTATCTATACATCAGGAAGTTTCGGAGATAGAAAAAACTCTCTGGAAGCAAAATATGCCATTTAATTTATAACAGAACAATGTTGAGTTTCCAAGCTCCTAATTTTTGCAAAATGGCACAGTATTTTAGCAATAAAACATCAAAAAGTTTCAAACTATCGCCAGTATGAAAAGGCATGTTTATTACAGGACAGATTTTTTCAAGACATTGGAAGCCAACTAGTTAGAGATAGGCTATATTTAAGCATAATCACACCTTATTTTCAAGCATGTTGCATCACAAGCATGTCCAACATTGACACCTCCACATCACACATTGGTCATGTAAAAAAAAAAGCGTTCAGATGCTTGCTGAACATGGATCAGACTAGAACTGAAGATAACTCAAACTTGAATGACCAAACAGGAGAAAACAGTAGAACGAAAGACTAGATGACCGCTCCTAAAGAGATAAGTGAAGTTTTTCCCTGTTTTAAACATGAATAATTTGACTTCCATAGATTAACAAATTTTGACTTAAGATACATTTAATACACCATAAAAGGCAAGATTGTGTTTATTAATACAAGAGCTTATCATTTGCTTGCTGCAAAAGTACAAGTATAAGCTTATCTGGCAAATCTGTATTATGCATCACTATGATAATTAAGTTGTATAACTATGGGCAGGCAATGGGTAAAAAATGGCCGGAACTGTACCATGGGCCAAAATGCTTGCCAAAGCATTTCAAGTTAGGCTACTGCCCGGCACAATGCCACTGAGCTTAGATGAAGAAGCTAGGTGTTAAATCAAGCAAGGCACTATGTGACCTCAATACCTACATAACTCCGCTAGGGTGCACCTTGATCAATTTTTTTTGTTCAACTTTCATTCATCTAAAAACAACTATGACATACTACCTCCAGTCCTAAATGTATGACCTATTTTATAGTGTAAACTAAACTAGAAACTAGGTCCCACATTTAGGATCTAGTTTATAGCGCAAACTAACTACAAACTCGGTCCCACATTTAGAACTGGAGGGGTATTATATTTTGGACAAATGCAGTATAGTAAAGGATGCTTTTGACAGGAAAAAAAAAAAAAAAAAAAAAGTGAATTTTTTAAATTCTGCTTGGTATTGCAGAATGCATCAGCCTTAGTATTATCTTACTACTTGATATATTATTTGATAGTAAATTTTGTGAAAAAAACAATCAGATAATGTCCTTTTTATTTTGGGTCAACAATTGTATAACATACTTGGAATAGTTCCTCTAGAAGCCTATCTCTCATAGAAAGCTTTAAAAATCTAAATGCTGTGCCATGTTCCATATTTTTTGAAGTTTAACATATCTATGTGTCCATGTGAGTATTTGTACTTTATAGGGAAAAGGAAATTTAACCCATTTTATACAAGATGACCAGGAAGCTCAATTTCTAAAAGGAAAGGTGGCAACAGAATCAAACAAATCACACCCAAATGGCATTACAATAACGAAAAGAGCATCCCATAGAATGTTAAATGACTACAAACTACATGATAATCCACACCAGTTAATAAAAGAAATGGAAATGAATAAAAGTATGCATGAGCAAAGGAGCGAAATAGACCATGCTAACCTTGGGTTCAATGGACTTTCATTAATGCCATCTTCTTTTGCCATTTTAAAATCTAAAAAGGATAAACAAATAAGCTATCACATGGAAATTACTCAGATAGCATAAATTGTTAAATATCATTCACAATTTCAGGAGAAAGATAGATAAGAGGACTAGTAGAAGTGTCCCTTTGGGACCCTCTGATAAGATTAGAAAGATAAAAAGAAGATTTGCAGGGCCCTGTGCAAAAATGACAGGTCGAGAGGACTAAAAGAAGCAGGACAAGAAAAGTACCTGATATAACTTTTCCTTCCAATGTCCTAGCAAACCTTCCCAGGCTTATATATGTAAAATAACTGTTACAAGTATAACCGTAATTCAGAAGAATAGTCAACCTTCTAATTGACATCAGTTATGTGTTTAATGGGCATAATAAAAGAAGATTAAAAGAGACGCAGCAAAATAACTGAAATTAGAAAAATGAACAAATTGATTCCGATAATTCAATGCAGACTACACAACACAGACAAAACATATATAATGTTAGTTGCGACTTTTTATATTATTGAACAAAATTATAACACAGTAGGACGGCAGTAACTAGCAAGGCATAAATCAACAGAAAGGAATGCATATTTCACAAAGAAAATAATGGCAACATAGATATACCGGACGTCCATATATCTGAAATACTTTAATGAGAGCAACTCCACCCCCAACAGAACTGCATCAGAAGAGTGAACCTGAAATTAAGAAAATATGAACATCAGATAATGCGACCAATGCTGGGGAAGGGAAAAAGAAAAACTTGCAAAGCTATGCACAGGCGAATTAATAGCTTACAATACTGTGAAGAAGCTTGTGATAAATAGAGGAGGAAAACTTCCCCCCATTAGCCACCTTCACAAATTCCATTATAGCATCTAACACGACCTCCTGTTACGTTGGGAGAATCAGAAATAACAAACTAAGCTTCTCCTTTATGAGAAAAATGATATTCAGCCACTCACCTTAAGTGTTTCGTCGGATTGCGGGGATACGAAAACGTCAATAAGAGACTTGATGAAGTCATCGAACTTGAGCCGCACCCAAGCGCGGTATATGAGTTGGGGGTCATGGCTGGATATGTCAAGGGGGGATGATGAAGATGAAGGAAGGTCGGGGAGAAGGGGAAGGAAGAAAGATTGGAGAAAGAGAAGGGATTCGAGGACAAGATTAGGAGGGTAAGTGGGGGAAACAATGGAAAGAAGGCGAGGGAGGTTGTTGACGTAATCTCGGGAGGACAGAAGCTGAAGCCCCAGTGTTTTTACACCAGACAGACTACATATTTTCATCTTCAGCTTGGGTGCCATGCCCACTCGCTCCTCGCTCAACAAGAAGGCAACCGTAGGTTAGGGGTTTAGCAAGGCAGAGGTTTTATATGCGTCTGCTGCCACATCATGCGACGCCGTTTTAGTCCCCCCAAAAAAAAAATGCCGTTTACTCAAGGGGGAATTCACGGAATACACCTCCCTCACAGATGGGGAGCTCGTCTCTCTCTCATAAAACCCTAACTTTCCATTCGTGAATCTGTGTTAAAATTGATCGTTTCTGATAGCCTTCATCGCCACAGTTCAGCATCTTCGTGCAATTAAATCTGAAATTTGGAAGAAATTTTTGAAATTTCTCTCTAGCTCTGATCTTCGTTCGTCGGAGAGCTTGGGTTTCTTAAATCTAGATGCTGCTTAAGTCGTTCATCGCCTCACACCTCTGCTTTTCGTTTTTTGTTCAGGACAACACAATCTTGAACCCCTTCATCATCGCCCACCATCGTCGTCCCTGGTTTGGAAGTTTATCCCTCTCTAATATTTGCAGCTATCATCATTGCTATCGTTTTGGGATAATGATGGGTCTAGGAGCTTTATTCTGCTAGTTGAACATGAGATTCTATCTCTTTTGATTTGCTTTTATGGTTTTCTCCCCTGGATAGATTAAGATAATGCAGTATCTCTTTAAATCTTACGGCTCTGCATGTTTGTTGTTATCCTGAATTTTATAAGGTTATCGCTGGTTAATCTGAAGGAGAGCTTAGCTTGTTATTATTGGAGCTTTCTCACTATTATCTGTGATAACGCAATGGCCCCTTTATGTGTATTTCATAAATTTTCTTTTAATAGGGATCACTTTATTTTTGCCAGTGATGGATGATCGTAAATTCATATCTCAAAATTACAATCATTGATTAGGATACATTGTGAGCTGCAGTGGTTGATATTGGTGGTCTACCAATTCGACAATTCTTTTTTACTCTATTTTCAATGTGAACAAGATTTACATTATATGTTGTTTCAGGGATATGGTTAAGATTATTTCATTACTTTAATTCCATGGAAGCCGAAAACCACTTTGTCTGATCTATATGCTCATCACTTTCCAATCTGGATTCAAATTCATGGCTGGCCTTTACAGTTTTATAATATAGAGACAGCTCAGTTTTTTGGTGAGCGGTTGGGAACTTTCATTCGATATGATGATAAGAGTCATTTAAACCTATGTTGCACCGACACTGACACGGCGTTTTCGACACGTTACCGATACGTGACGTCGACACGTTACTTTAAAAACACTAATATTTCGACACGTTCCGACACGTCTTAGTATTAAATAATATTTTTAATATAAAGAGTGTATTAAAAACAAAATCATATTAAATACAAAATTTATTAAGAAACAGAATTAATCACAGTCCACAGACACATTTCGCACAGACATATTTCGCACAAACACAAATCAGTGTTCAGTGAATCACAGTATCACACAATCACAGATATTAAAAACAAACACAATCACTGTCGGTAGCAAACAGCCAAACACTCACGCATATAGAGAGAAGCGAAGAACAGTAGAACGCACAAATTACGTCGATTGTAGAACGCAGAGAGAAACACTCACTATCTTCGATTTGGGAGAACGGCAGATTGGCAGTAAACACACACGATTTGGGAGAGATGGAAAATTTTGTCGATTCCAGATGCTTTGATTTGGTTCAATTAGAGAGCGTTTTCACCGAGTTGAACAGAAGGAGAGAAATGATTTTGGGAAAGATGGTGCTTGGTGCTCTACTGCTCTCAGCTCTGCTCGACCGTGTCAATTAGGGCAATAATTTGGAGTTACAAAATATGCCTTCAACTTTGGATACAATTACAAAAATGCCATTTGAATGTTTGACCGGCTTAATTCGCGTATTCTGCTGAAATTCGCGTGTCCGCCAAATACGCGTGTCCGACTCGTTATAAACCCAGATTTTGCCGTGTCCGTGCAACATAGATTTAAACTGCCATGGCTTACGTTTTCAAGTCTGCATTTGTAAAGTTGGTCTCATCTCTATTAATATAAATCATTTTCAACTGTCTGATGGTTTGAATGTGAAGATGTCGCTTGTTCTGGGGCAAGTAGGAAGATTGTGTCATTCTTGTATGGATATTGGTTATACTGCCAGGAACTGTATGGATGCTTTCAATTTTCAGTCCCAGAACTTTGTTTCTCTTATGGGTTCTAGATGAGTGAGTATCAAATATGACTTTCTTGTCGACCACTACTTTTCTGCTGTGCTCAAAAGACGGGTATTCAACTCTTTGCACACTGTTACCCTCAGATGATTTTGGTAGAAGAGGTTGTCTGAAGCTTAGGTTCATCACATCTCAAAGGTATGGGTGAAAAAGGCATACGCAAGAGAAAAGCAAATTTTGATCTGAATACTGACGTCATTAAAAAGGCTAGATTTCAAGCTACCCATGATGATTGTCCTATAAATATTCTTACAACATTGGCAAAGGGAAACATTTTCCTTCAGACACATCTAGAAAACGCAAGTTTGGTGAGTGCCAGCCTTTTCTACCCTAAATTTCAAGAGGTTCAAAGCTTCTCCATTCAAAGCACATGTTTTAGAAGTTACAGGACCTTCCACTGAGACACATACAAGTCTTTGGGGCACCAATTTAAATGTTTGATGAAAGTAACAAAACAATGAATTCTTTTGAACCTACTCCTACAGGACCTTTGATCGATGAAGTCCAAAATTATCATCAGCATTTGAAGCAGAAATTTTAGAATACAGGAAGTTTAGATCAGCATATCCAGGCTTCAAAGAAAAGATCTCAGGTCTCTTTTGATCATTCTCTTGACAACCTTGATTTTTCTGGAAGGACCCATTCCTCTTCTAAAGGAATGAGGAAAGATAACTATCAAGTGGTATCTCTATTTCTCTATAAGGTTAAGAAGCTTAAGTACTACGATGGGAAAGAGAAAGGGAATGTCGCCATGTGGGAATCTTGCTGGTATTTTTCTTCCTTCTAAGAAGATGTGTTTGTCATCTTTCAACTTGATTCAGATCTCATTGGAATCTCTCATCCTATCATTTGCTAGTAACCAAGACTCTTTTGAGACTCATAATTTTGTCAAAGTGTAGCCCAAGTAAAGCTTCCCCTGGTGCCATGAAAATATTAATTTGGAACTGCTGCGGTTTTCAAAAAACCGCAGAAGTTCATATATGTAGGCGGCTTATTAGTATGCATCAACCTGATTGTGTTCTTGTCAAAAACCAAAATTTCTTTAGAAGCCGCCTATAGATCGCTTTCTAATTTAGGATATTATGAATGTTGTCTCTATTCATATTCCTTGGGTTTTGGTGGTGATTTTAACCAAATCCTTACTCAGGAAAATAGCTATGTTGTCATTGGGAAAATAGTGGTATGATAGCCTTTAAGCGATGTTTAGATGACTAATCTTTTGCAAGTTGCTCAGAAAGGCCTCATGTTTACTTGGACTAACAACAGGGATGGTGATCAGATCAGATAGTGCTCGTAAAAAAGACAGGACTTTCATCAATTTGTCATGGTTATAATCTTTCCTAGAAACTTTTGTAAATACTGAGTATAGCAGCTTCAAACCATAACCCTATTCATCTTTGCACTTCTGATATTTCCAAGAAGGTCCATTTTAAAAGATTTAAGGAATTTTGATATAGATTCTCAGAATGTGATCAAATTATCAGAAGTTGTTGGCATCAATCTATTAAGGGTTCTCCTTCCTTCAGACTTCATTGCAAGTTCAATAGAACCTTATCCTCCCTCTCAAACCGGAATAAGGAGCAAATTGGAAATCTGTTTATTAAAATTAGGAAAGCATAAGAGGAATTACACAACATTTCTCTATCAATTAATCTAGCCGATTCACTTTCGCATCAGCAAAATGCTAGATTGAAGGAAGCAAGGCATAACCTAGAATTTTTATATGATTGTGAAAACAACTTTTGAGGGCAAAGGCTAGGTTAAATGGCTTTTTCAGAGGGCGAAATAAATACTAAATTTTTACATCTTCTCAAGGATCATTACTTGCTTAGACATTGAAGGTCAAATACATAGATAAGCAATATGAAACCTTGGTTAAGAAGTCATACAATTCCTCATGGAAATTGGAAGGGTATTTTAAAGTGCTATAAAATTATAATCGATCATTTGAAATGGAAAGTAGACTCTAGGGTATCTATTCAATTAAATCACCCTCTATGGTGGCACATGCAATCTAAATTTTCAACTAATGAATCCATTCAAACAGTTGCAGATCTATTATTGCATCTTCTATCAACCCGATGTGTGCGCCCGCTTTACTCTGCTCGTGATGCTAATGCTATTCTGAACACCCCAATATCCTAAAATATTTTACCTGATAAATTCATTTGGATCAAAAGTGCTTATATTTGGTCCAAAAAGGTTTTTGTCTTATTACCTACAACAATGTTGGTTCACATCAGGATGCCTTCTGGAAATTCTTATTGTCTATCTCTCTACCAATGAAGGACATACTTCTTATATGGAAAATCATAAACAATGCTATTCCTTCTGTTGATAAATTAATTCTGGGTATTGTCTATTTGGATGTCATGAATTGGAGACCATGGAACATTTGTTTGTCACTTGTTCATTTACCGTAGCAGTTTGGTTTGGCTGTCTCTCCATTAGTCTTCCTTCCTCTTCACTCTCTAGCTTTAAATTCTAGCTCAAATGCATTCTTATTCAGTTGCATCATGATGGGGAAAGTTTAATGGTGAGGATGATTATTAAACTTATAGCCATTGTACGGATGAACAGAAATAAGGTTATACATCATTGGAAGTGTCCTTCACCAATGAATTTAATTACTGCGATCAGAAATGCTCCATCTCTACTGGAATAAGCTTTTCAATTTGATCCAATAGCAGCCTCTATCCAACACAAAAATCCACCGGTGATTAACTCGATCTCAAGCATTCTAAGAGATGGATGGACAATTATCTTAGAGAAGCATAAAAGAAGCAGGACCTCTTATTGTATAGCCTGGATATGCAGGATGAATCCTTACAATCTTTTTATGTGGCTAAACAATTCATCTAAGCCCTTTCTTTGGCCTGCTTTGTCTTAAAGCTCTTTTAAATTGGATCAGAGCTTCTCCATTTTTCAGTCAAACCTCAAAGGAGCATGTTCGTGTTTTTTGGTCTCAAAACTCAATTTCTGACACCAGGGGGAACAAAATGTTGGTCTTCAAATATTAGCCTCCTTCTTAGTTTTTTTTTTTTTTTTACATTTCATGGTATTTTAGTTTTTCTAAGTTGAGAGAGTAGGCTTTTACATTTGCTAAGTTTGACTTATTGTGTGATTTTCGACATGTGATGTAAAGGCTTTTCTATGATTAATGCATTTTTTTTTATCAAAAAAAATATTTAGGGTGCTAACTTAATGGACCTTTAGGGATTTAAAGGTGAGGTAAAAATTTATTTGTCCGTATGTATTAAAAAAAAAAAATGTCCATCTTCTCTCATTTATGCTTTACTAACTATCTCATTCTTTTTAGCTCCACTGACCCCGATCAAATTGGCATTATGAGTAAGATTTTTATTGATTTCAGTTCATCCTTAAGAAATGCAATTAGTCATTTCAAAATTCAGGGCTAAAAGCCTAAAACGCTCTCTTTGACTGTAATGATCACTTTAGCAATATTTATACTATTGCTAATCCCATTTTATGTCATGCAAACTTCTCAACTTCCATCATCTTGTTGCAAAATAATTGATAAACTAGTTAGGGGCTTTACAAGGGGCTACAATGGATATCACAAAAGCGCCAACCTTGTTAAATGGGAAGACATGTGTTGATCCCTCAATAACCGAGGACGTGGGATCAAAGATATGGAGAGTCAGAAGCTTTTCTCACAAGCTTGCTTTCAAAATAGTTGCCCAACCCCTTGTCTTTGGGTTCAACTGGCAAAGGGGTCGGACATTCTCACTAAAAGAGAGGAGGTTCGATCACCGAAGTTAGTCAGCACGGAAAAGATCCTGTGGGTCTAAGAAGAACGAACTTCGGTAGGTAGAAACATGTGCACTCTTAATCCTGAATCCCTTGCAGAGTGGGCTCCAAACGCCCTACCCTTGGACTGTGGGTGAGCCCAACCATTCTCCTAAAATTTTTATATATAAAAAAAAAAAATTGTTGCTCGAAATTGATCTTCTTTGTAACCAAGAACTCAGAAGATAGTATGATTGGTATAAGAATAAAAGTTACGGCTTTAAAACTAAAAAACGTGTTGACATATGTGAATAAGCATTGTAGAAGGAGACAAAACTTAGCATCATCTGGGATTTGGATAATGGTAAGAATGTCAGATTTGGAACGACTTTTGGGTTGGAGATCTAGACCCACTTAAAAACTTTACCTTTCATGATATTGCCGAAGAATATCTTAAGCTCCTTGTTAGCCACTTGTTGATGATGAAGCTACACTTCTCATGGAAAATTCTCTATATCCCCAGCTTATAAGGCTTTAAATGAACAAAATTGAAATCAGGAAGATCAGCAATGAAAGATCATTGGGAAATGGGTTGGACCTCAATGGGTTAAGACTCTTCTTTGACTACTGCTAAAAAAGAAGCTTTTTACCAATGTTAAACGTAATAAGCATCATATGGCGATGAATGCATCTTATGGACTCTGCGGATCATACACAAAATACAAGATCGTATTCTTCGAAGAAGTTGCTTTTTAGTTGTAGACTTTTGGCGTATGCATCCTCATATTAGAGTGAAACTGTGTCGTTTTCACTTATCCTTTTCAGGAGTGGACCCTTTAGAGCTTTTTTTTTTTGGTCAACGACACTTTAGAGCCTCAATCCTCGAAAAGTTGGTAAACAATTGTGCATTATTTTTTATATCAGCTGTTGGTTGGTGGTTGCAAGAAACAGGAACATTTTTACCAACAAATCTTTATTGCAAACAAATTATTCATTCTTCTCCAAATGGCCCTGCTTAATTCACTCCTCTCATTTTGTTGTATTTGTTTTATACTTAATTTCAGAATTTTGTTGGGCCGATTGAAATAAAATGGCTGAGTCTAACTGATATTTTTTAATTAAAAAAAGACACATACTTCTAAAAATATATTAAAATAATGGAGAATGAGAAGACTGGTGAGACCCACAATGCAAAAAGTGACGAAAGTTAACCAGAGTTAATCGCGTGGCTATATGGCCCCGTTTGGTACAGAGAAAATTTGAAGAAGGAAAGGAACATAGAAAGGAAAAGAAATGAAGGGAAAATTTTGAAAGATGAGGGAAAATGAGTTGTTTGGTAGGAAGAAAATGAAGGGGTAATGGTTGGTAAAAAAAAAATCAAGAAATGTCTATTTTACCTTGAAAAGTAATTAATTTAAAATAAAAAAGAAAATAATTTTTTTGCTAAAATATATTTTGAAAAAAATATGCTCTTGTCAAGTTCGAACTCATGTAAAAAAAAATTCCGCCAAATTTAAATTTTCCCGCCAAGTTCAAACTTTTCTACTAAGTTCAAACGTTCCCACCAAGTTTAAATTTGAAGGGTAAATTTTTCAAAAAATGTGGGGCAACTTGAGATTCTACTAATTTTTGTGGGATTTGATCTTTCCACATATGAGGGAAGATTGGTGGGCCTAAGTGGGCCCGAGAACTTGGGTTCCTGGGAAGATTTGTCCAAAATACGTACCAAACGGAGGAACTTGCTAATAATCCATGTACCAAATGGGGCCTATATGTTACTAAAAAAATTAATTATGTCTATTTGTTCACCCAAAAATAGTTAATTGTATTAGATGTCATAGGGAAGTAGTTTGTTACTAAATTTGCATGTCTACCCTTAAAACAAATATTCAAATAATAAAATATGTTATATTTTAGACAATTTGAGTTACTCGTGACTCGTGAGTCATTTAATAAACTATGTAATCAGCATCAAATATTACTTTTATATTTAGGGAAAAAAAATATTCTTTTCATATCAAGTGAGATATGATTAATATAAGATTAAAATTTAAGTTTCGAAAAGTTAATTTCTTGACCGGAAAACGTTACTTTTTTTCCTTTTTGGAAACTTTAAAGATGTCCAATTATAACTGTTATGGCCCCATATATTGGGTCATCCGGATACCCGGCCCAACCAAGGGGTCTACAGTAAAACCACCCGTTTAACCAGGTAAATGGTCCACCACTACTCCACCTTGTATGCATTATGCGAGCCGTGCATTATTGGCGAGCGTGGGAGGCGCGTCATGGTGGTGGATAGACACATTTGCGTGGGAAATGAAACCCTGGTAATCCCTATAAATAGGAGATTACCCACCAGGTGCACTCGGATCTCTCTCTATTCAATAGTTTATCATTCAGTCACACTGCACACACACCACTCCCTTTGGCGAAACGCCTCACCTGTGTTGCATTGTGATATGAGCTATCTCGATGGTATCATTCTCATAGGAATCATCGAGCCAGTATCCTTTCTTTGACACTCGATCATTAAAAGGTCCATTGATCCAACATTAATCATTCCTAGCTCATTGAAGCTATACATCTGTGTTCTATAACTGAACAATAACTAATTTTATCAAATTTTATTGCCTTATTGGCATGAAAGTCTAAAGTAATTAAAAGTAGTAAAGGACTAATTTGTAAATTGATTTAATAGAATGTAAGGGCTGATGAGGCGTAAAGGGTTGTTGCCTTTCTTAATATGATTTCCATCGAACTTGAGTTCTCTATCTTATAGGTGTAATCCACATGACATGCTTATAATTACATGCTTATACCTCTAATTAGAGGTATAAGCATGTTTTTTTTTTTTTTTTTTTTTATATATTGTATTTATTTAGATTTAAAGTATATCTTTCTTTCGAGATTTTTTTTTGCACCCGCATCTCAAATTAATTAATTTTCGATTCTGCATTTTGTCCGTAACACCGGTATTATGAAAATTAATTAATTTGAGATACTAAGTGCAAAAAAAATCTCGTAGCAAAGATATACTTTAAATCTAAATAAATACAATATATAAAAAAATTAAAAAAAAATATGTTTATAAGCATGGTAGTCAAAAAAACGCGTTTTAAACGGTAAAAACGCCGTTTTTGCATTTTATTTTGGGCTAAACATGTTGCGTTGTGGAAAAAAATGTATCTCGAGTAAAAACGGTAAAAACGCGCCGCGTTTTTACGCAAAAAAAGCTGCGTTTTTACGCAAAAAACGCGCGTTTTTGCAAAAAACGTTGGGAAAAAAAAAAGAGTAAATACCTTTTGGATCTCCGACAAAAAATGTACACTATTTTAGTCCCTAGGGACTAAAATAAGAATTTTTTATGGACTAAAAAGGGTTTTTTGGAAATTTGCGAGGGACCAAAATGTTCATTAATCGACCATTTTTCGTCCTTTTCAGGGACTAAAAAGGGCATTTCTTTGTGTGAGGGACCAAAATGGGGTCCGTGTTTTTTTCCAGGTCCCTGATAATGCTTCGTTCGTGACCCTGTTATATTTGATTGAGTGATTTTAAATCTTTCTAGTCAATTGAAGCTCATTCCTGCTGCAACTTGTTTTATTTCTGCTATATTTGAACTCAGAATATTATTAGTTCTTCAATAATATTGGGTTGGACTTTCTTTCTGAATAATATTGGGTGATCAAGCTCAATAATATTGGGTGTCGCTCTAAATAATATTGGGTGGGTGAATCTAGGATAATATTGGGTGGGTATTCAATAATATTCCGCGAGTTTTCTTTTATTGAGAAAGTTGTTGTGCGTGAGTGCGTATGACTGCGTCTAAAGAACTAGTTGTTATATACATATGTAGGTAAAAACAACGTTTTATATTACGATTTTACGTTTTACGATTTTTCATTATCCTTCCGTTTTTAGGTAAAAACTATGTTTTCACTACCTTGGGTATAAGCATGTAATTATAAGCATGCCATGTGAACCCCTTATAGGTGAGACCGTGTGTCATTAATCATGTCTACTTTGTGTTTTTTTTTTTTGCTCAAAGGGGGTCAATCATGTCTACTAATAAGTTAATTGTTTGCTAATTTGTAAATTTCCCCAAAGAAGGAATTATTAAAAACAAGGGAAAATCCTTTTAGGGGCCCTTTTTGGTGTAAAAATTCCAAAAAAAAAGCCCTCAAAATCTGACAATACCTGAAAAGGCCGCTTTTTCAGGTATTTTCAGAATCTTCCGTGAATTGTTAACGGGGCTGATATAGTTGTTAACGGGGTCCTGATATAGTTGTTAATGGGGACTGATTTAATTATTAAAAAATTGTTGTTAATGAGGCTGATATAGTTGTTAACTAACAACTATATCAGTCAAATTAACAACTCGCTTAAGATTCTGAAAATGCCTGAAAAGATTTTGAGGGCGTTTTTAGGATTTTTACACCAAAAAGGGCCTCAAAAGATTTTCCCTAAAAACAATGGCCCGCCATGGTTTGTTGTTGGCATTCGATGAGCCACAGGTTCAGCTGTGGTTCTCATTTCTCCCCCGACATTATGGGCCCCTTCTTCCCCTGCGAGTCTTTGAAGATATAATAATACTTCATACATCTTCTGGCGTTTCCTTTCCAAGAAGTTCGTTAAAGGTCAGTTCCTAAAGTCCATCGTGCTTGTTTTCTTGACTGCGTTTCAGGAATTGGACGTTCTATTTCTTCAATGGGTATTGTTATGAGGTTTTATTATGTTTCATTATCGATATGCAGTTCCGTTTTCTATCATCTGAATTGAATCCCTGTTGATCATATTCAAGATGACACCTCTGATGCTGATGGGATAAATTTTGGTTATCTGTCTAATTTGAATGTGGTATGTCGCTGGAGCGATGATGATTGGGTATATTCAAGTTTGAGTGATTATACTTATCAAAAGAGAGTGTGTTCATGGATTTGAAATCCCCCCCCCCCCCCCCCCCCCCCCAAAAAAAAAAAAAAAAAAAAAAAGTTTATAAAGATGATATTCATGTATATGCCATATTTTCAATTGAGGGAAAACATCAAAGACTTGGCCATTTCCTTGATTGAAGTCGTCTAAGGCAAGATATTTGAGTCGTTTAACCGTTTTGGGAGATGGAATCTCAGACCTGCCGACTAATTCTATTTTTGACTTAGAACTATGCATGACATTTAGCTCAGTGAGTTTGGACAACTACAGGGTTTTTAATACTACATTAATTCCGTTAAGACAAGAATTTTCTGTAAAATGCGAATCATCTAAAATTGATATTGTTAAAAGTTGTAATTTGTAAGTGACATGTGGAAGAAGTTTGTAATTTTTCTTCTAAAATTTCAAATGGATGGAAATGCTTATTTCATTCTGGCTCGGGCCTTTTTCATTTTTCTTTTTGCTAACCATGGGTTTCGCTCCAGCTTTAGCTTATATATTATTTGGCTTCACGGGTAAAAGTCCAGCATGCTCTTGACTTCTCTTTGGTTTATACAGATGAACAATATCATGCCTTTGATAAGCCACAAGTGACAATGTGATGTCTATCTTTTCTCAGAGTTGCGAGAGATAAATTCATAGGGTGATTATATATTAAAATAAGTTACAATGACTATCAATAAAAATTTCTAGTATAATGTAGAACCTTTTAGTCACTTCAATAATCTTTGATGAGATGGATGTTTATTGCCCCAACCATTCTTTTTAGTCCCAATCCAATAATGAAGGACGGGCCTTTTCTTATCAAATATTTTGTGTTAATGATTCCTAAGAAAATTGCTTCTTTCCCCAAGATGCCAAACCTGTCCAAAGAAGAAGAGGAAAGCAAAAAAAGCATGTTAAAGTAAACCAACCCCTTTTGATGTTATGAAAAGCAGAATCAGGTTTGGAAGTAGCATATTATAATTAGAAAATTTCACCCGATTGAGCACCATCTTAAGACAAAATTTTTTATCTTGGTAGGAGACAATTTGAGTCCATTTTTAAACAAGTATTTCATCATGATTTTTTCGAAAAAAAATGTTGTCCTCATCTTTTTATTTTTTTTGGGTTGTTGTATGTACCTACTTTTGGATGAGAATTTGGTGGCCAAAGACATTCACAGATTGTAAATTTTATTCTGTTGTTTGTTTACTCGTAATACAGGTTTGAGATGTTTAAAGTGCTATGAAAGCAAGGCCTATCTGATTCTTATTTTGAACGCCTGATGGCACTTACTGCAAACAAGGTTTCAAATGGTCCTATTGTGACTCATCGGACAATCAGTAGTGGATCACATGAAAAACATAATTTCTTGATGTCCACGAGGAACAACAGGGTACGACTTCCAAGACACGGAGTCCAACATGGGCAGCTGAACCATATATGTCTATTTGTAGAGGGATCAACCTTATCCAATGAGATTTTTGGATGCATATATAGAAATCCTTCCAGCTTTATCTCCAAGAGATCTTTCTTATGCAAATCATCAAAATCAAATAATACTGAAGAGAAAGAATGCGTTACAACTTACAGTGATGTTTCAGATTTAGCTAGGTAGAAGAACAATTATTATTTACTTAACATTTCCTTTTCATATATTGCTTTACCTTTTCATGCTGTGTACTGTTTGTGAATATTATTTACCCTTGATTTCTCTCCCACACTCTGAGTTGTCACATTTTTTGCCAACCTCTGCTGTTTTTTATTCTTGGTTAAACTAGTACTTTATCTTTCGTATCATATGAATGGCGGTGTTTATTTTTTCTAATAATTTATGCCATGATTCAAACTTAGGTTTCTGAAATTCTGTAATATGTGCAGTGTACGTACTAAAGATGAGAAGGATTACCATAGTCATCCTAGTCGGGGCTTGGCTGAAGCTTGTAGATTCGTATGTAATGATGCAAAGTTTGTAAATGAAAGGGCCCGTCATGACATTGTCTTACTGTCCCGGTACTGTCCTGTGACTTGTGGTAATCTGATACTGTTTCTATTTGAAATGTACTTCCACAACTGTTCATCAAGCCTCTTCTTTTCATTTGATTTTGAAGCTACCTATACTACAAGAAGTTCACTGTTCAGTAGAGATGCCATAGTTTTTAGGTCCATGGAAGTAACTGTGGGCTATTTGTTTCCTCAGTGGCATATTGAAGTTGGATGCCCGTGCACGCCAAGATGTTGCTTTTCTTGGGGCAGAATTTCTCAAGCTTGATGGTTAGCTCATTTACCTTATTATAACCATGTGCTTTTCTAGTTCATCTTTGCATCACTTAATTCATCTGATCCAGATCTGTTCTTGCTAGATGTAATAATTGTTGGAATATAAGAATGTAAATCTAGTGTATCTCATATTTCCAGAACTGTTAGTTTTATCCGTTTCCCTCCACTCCCCGGTTCCATTAACCAAAAGAAAGAAGCAAAGATGTTAAACAATACCGAAGCATTCAAACCTAGAATATTCAGTATAATTAAAATGAATTGGTTTTGTAGCAATAGGGCAATATTACAATATTGATGATTATGCCATGTTTTGCATATAATTTTCATTGACTTGGAGAAAACTTATGACCACGTGCCGAGAGATATACTTTGAAAAGCTTTTGAAAAGAAGGGTGTGCGTGTTGCATATATTAAGGTCATGCAAGATATGTATGAGGGGGTAACAATTAGTGTGAGAACATCTAGAGGTGAGACAAAGGACTTTCCTATAAAATTGGCCTTCATCAGGGATAAGCTTTGAGCCCTTATTTATTTAACTTGGTCTTAGACATTCTAACTGAGCTTATACTTGAAGAAATCCCCAAGTGCATGCTTTTTGCTAATGATATTGTTCTTGTGGCTGAGTCAAGAGAAGAAATTAATTCTAAAATCGAGTTATGAAGAAGAACCTTAGAGTCGAAGTGAGTTGGAGGTCAAACTGGGAGATCATGTCATTCCACAAGTGACAAAGTTAAGATACTTGGGATCAATTTTGCAAAAAGATGGTGAAATTAATGGAAATGTTAATCAAAGAATTCAAATTGGGTGGTTTAAATGGAGAAAAGCTACTGGAGTTGTTTGTGATAAAAAAGTACCTGATAAAGTAAAAGGAAAATTTTATCGTGCTGCTGTTCAGCTACCAATGCTTTATGGTAGTGAATGTTGTGCTTTGAAGGGGCTACATGAGCATATAGTGGGGTAACTGAGATGAGGATGTTGAGATGGATGTGTGGTAATATAAGGAAAGATAAGATTCATAACGAACTTCTACGAGGAAGGGTTGGAGTAGCACCTATTGAAGAAAAAAATGGTAGAGAATCGTTTGCGGTGGTTTGAATATGTTCAAAGAAGGCCTTTAGATGCACCAGTATCAAGTTGTTTGGAGCCTAGTTAAAGGGGGTAGAGGAAGATTGAAAGAGAACACTCAATGAGATTATTAAACAAAATCTATTTGTTAACAATTGCTGACCCCGCCTAGTGAGATTAAGGCTCTATTGTTGTTGTATGGCATGCTAACCCTTGTGATTTCCTCTTGTAATTTAGTTCTATACATGCATTCAACTTTACTTTCTTTTACCTCTTGGATTTTCTCTTAAAGGGGGAGTTGGGAGCAGCGCTTTTTTACCAATCTTTGCTTAAATATTCTATAGTGATTTTTATACATATATGGTGTGTTTATTGTTTACTTAGATCTACTTCTCTTTTCCTTTGTAGCTCGGGCTAGAGAGGATACTGAGAGAATTGATCGTGATGTCAAGAAAAGAGTTGAGCGCCTTAATCGCATTGCTTCTGTCTGTATCACCTATAATCTTTAAATTTGTTTTTCTGGATAGAAAAAAGCTGTACTTAAAGTGATATACTTCATGCTGATTTTTATATATATATATATACTCTGAAGATCCTGAAGGATCAAGCTCAGTCGAGATTAAAAAGTGCTGCTGATAAGCATTGGAGTGATGGAGCCTTAGAGGTGAAAACATAAATACTATGCATATGCAAATTAAGATTTTTTTTTTTTTCAAGTGACATGAAATGGAGATTTTACATTTTTCTTCCAAATCATATATTTTGGCCATCTCTCATTTTTTGTGCTTGCATTTTTTTTTAAAATTTTTGACACTGTTATTTATGGAATGTCTCAACCTATCTTGAGATTATAACTGTTCTTTCTTTCCCATTTTATAGAAAATCTGTATTGCTACTTATGAAGCCATGGACTCCTGATTGGTGGACACTTTTAAGATACAACATCTTGGGATTGTTGTAGTACTTCTTTATATTAATATTATACTCAACATGTGGATAAATGTTTTTAGTGTTGAAGTACATTTTTTAGATTAGAATCTTATGATTCAGGTTTCACATGCCAAATTAATGAGTTACGGAAAAAACATTATGATTATTGTATGTTCTGTTATTCATGGTAAATTAAGAATTCAAGTAACTGGACAACTTGTTTCACGGGAAATTTGAGACGTACACTAGATGCAGAAGGGATTAAAATTGAATTAATTTTTTTGGTTTTTTGTAATTATTTTATTTTGAAAGCTATGTTTTCTTTTATGTTATTTAGATTAGGTGATGTTATTTATTTATATTAAATTTATTCCTTTTTTTATTGTTTTTAGGCTCCATAAATAGTGATAGGGCAATTCTCACCGTTTTGATGTACTCCCTCCGGTTCAAAATATAAGATACAAATAACTAAATTACGAAATTTGAAAAGTTGGTAAAAATTGGCTAAAGACAATAAAAAAATAAATAATAATACTTAGTTTCTTAAAACACCCTTGTTTATGGAGAGGGTGAATGGGAGGGAGAATGAAAAAGGAGATGAGAGAGAATGAGTGGGAAAAAAGAGATGAGATACATATAATTAATTAGGGGTAAAATTGGAAAACATGTATTAAATGATAAGACAACCAAATTGTATCTAATATGAAATATTAGACCCCTCACACATTTGACTTTTATATTTTGAACCAGAGGGAGTATTATTATTTAGGCTGTCACATTCTCTCTTTCTCCCTAATCTCCCTAATTATCCATCTTCGTTCTTCTTTTCCCTTCCTCCTGTCCTGTATCATTGTTTCCATGGCAAATTATGTTATATTTTCCATGTATCTCACATTTTTAGGCACATTTCTACACCCTTTCTTTTACATCACCAATCAACATGGCACATTAGATTTGGAAAACCTTTTTTTTTTCCCCTCTGGTAAATTGTTCAACAAAAAAATTGAGGATTTTTTATGATTCAAATTGCATACAAATAATAATAAATTTCATGATTCCTTTTGACATAACCCCTTAACTTTCAGGCTGATTTGCGCCTTGCTGACTTCCGTGCTAAGCAACGTGCAATGGAAGATGCCCTTATGGCCTTGGAGGTAATATTATATATTGTGCAAGTGTTGAATGTGGAGTGAATTTTTTTTTTTTAAAAAAAAAAAATTAGTTTCTAATTTCTAGCTTCTGGCATATTTTTGCTTAACTAGGTCTTTTTTATTTATCCTATTTCAACTTCAAGGTGCATATTTTTTTTTATCTCCTGAGGTAGAAATTTACTTGTTATCTTGTAAATATGCAGTTTGTCAAAAACATCCATGACATGATGGTGACAAAGATGTATAAATTGTAAGTATAACTTGTACGCTCCCTTGTAATTATGGGAAGATTTGAATAGTTTCTGATCATGTTGAGATACAGTCCTCCAGGCAGAGATAAGGGCTCTTTATCAGAAAATGATTTGAGAGGGCGTATAAGGCTGGAGAAGAATGGAAAAACCATAGATTTCTTTCACGGGGATGTGCCTACAGACCGAATTATGGCTCTTCAGGTCATTTTTTTGGGTTTCTTTGCATGCATGTATCATCCTTGAACTAATTGAATCAGGACATGAAGCAATTGTATCCTAAAGTTTAAATGTACAGGAAGCATACTGGAGCATGGCATCAGCACTTTCTGAAGCTGATGGAATTGATTACACTGATCCAGAAGAGGTTTTAACTTTTAATATTTATGTTCCTGTATTTTAGTCATTATTTAAGTATTTAATTTAGCTAATTCTTCCCTACCGGAAACAGCTTGAGTTGTTAATTACAACTCTCATCGACCTTGATGCTATGGATGGTAAGCAAAGTGTATCTCTGTTGGCGGAGTGTTCCAGTTCTCCTGATGTCAGTACCAGGTGAGCTTATTATGATAGTACAATTTCTCAAAAAATGTCCTTGCCTGTTTTATCACATGTACATGGTTAAGAAAAAACCATAATTTCCTTTTACTTGATTTCTTTTCTCCTAAAGTTTCTGGCAATAATGTAACAAACAGGAAAAGTTTTTATTACTGGCTTACTACCATGCGCCTTGATGAGAATCAGCATAGCAGACTTGACACATTAATTCATGTGCCAGTAATGACTTATTTTTCATTATTTGTCACACGTTAGCTAAATTCTCAAATAGTCATTTGTAGAATTTCCCTGCTGCTGAGTTATCCAATATCGAACTTATGAATGATGAAAGCTTCTGTTGGTTACAGGAAAGAAATTCTGCATTAAATCATATGTTAAAAAAAAACAAGAAGAAGAACAAGCTTACTACAGCTTACATTAATTCATTCCAGAATATGCTTTTCCTCTCTTTTAACTTACTTCTGTCTGTGTATATATGTATTCTTGATGGGTGTGTGTGGTTCTAGACAAGCATTAGCCAATGCACTGGCAGCAGCACCATCCATGTGGACTCTTGGAAATGCAGGGATGGGAGCATTACAGGTGAGCATAAATGAAATTGGATTCATGGAAGTAGTACTTTTGTCAGGTCTTAGTTTCATCTTTCTCCATTGTGCGAAATTGTTGCCTTTGGTTCTTGCTGCAGAGACTTGCAGAAGATACCAATCCGGCCATTGCTGCAGCAGCATCCAAAGCTATTTGTGAACTCAAAAAACAATGGGAAATAGAGGAAGGAGATAGCTGGACTTTTATGCTGAATGAAAATACCTTGCATGAAAAAGAAAGTGAAAAATTTGACAATGGAGGAGAAAATGACAAAAATTGAAGAAGAATTAAATATTTGTATTGGACGGTGTATGATTCTAACTATTATAGAATCAACCTAGATCCGCTCTAGGAAGTGAATATTGCCGATGTGATGATGCCATGTAAGTTGGTAAGCATATAATGCAGTTTAGTTGATCCTCATGTATATGTAACGTGCGGAGATATGCACAGGCTTTTTTAAGCATTCATCTTATATTGATCAACCGTTCTTCTCTTGTTTGATGCAGTACAGAAGTTGGGCTGATTGTTGCGCTTTACTGCCGTATCATCAATAACATGTATGAAGACATCTCAAGTGCTGCACACTTGGGGCTGAGTTCTAAAATCTAACTAGTTAGGAGTTAAAACACGGTATATTCAATTTCTCCACGAAAAAAGTATATCCATGTAATATATTTTCTTCCTTTATTATTGGATGATCTAAATATTGTAGACAAAATGACTGTGACCTATGCATTTATGGAATACTAATGGATGGCGTCTCCACTTCTTTGGTTCTCTTTCCCCTTTAGTTCCTATCTAAATATATTGGATCATGATTTATTTATTTTTACCCAAAAAAGTCAATTTTATTAATAACCAAAAAGCAAGTATTACACACACTAATAGCCGAAGCCAAATAAAACCCTCAGAAAAACCTATATTGGATCATGATTTGAGAGCAGCTGAGTTCGTCAGATTCCAAATCAAGCTTAATCTTACCGTCTCCGATCTGTATGTGGTAGTTCTGTTCCATTCACTTTTTTTTTCCCGTACTTAAACATGGGTTACTAAAAGAGTTACTCCGTCCGATCCTAATTATAAGAAATTTATTGACTTTTTTGGAGAGATTAAGGAAAATTAATCAAATTATTTTGGAATATTTTTATTTTTATTTTTTTCTTCAAACTAAATAGTTTAACTAATAAACTAATATATACTTTTAAAAAAAACACAACATATGAAATGATTAAGAACTTTATTTAAACTTCTTTTAATCTCTCCAAAAAAAGTCAACTAGCTCTTATAATTAGGACTGGAGGTAGTATTTTTAACAAACTTCATAATTTTGACAATGAAGGAGAAAATGACAAAAATTGAAGAACAAGTAACTATCTATATTGACGATGTAGGATTCTAACTATTGAAGAATAATTCCAATTCGCTCTAGGGAGTGAATATCGCTCAGTGTGATGATGCCATGTAACTGTAAGTTGGGTTTAGGGGTGACGGTTCAGGAATTAGGTTTCGAACCATGACTTTAGGCTTAGGGTTTATTTAGGGCATAGGTTATAGGGTGGTAGGTGTTCGGATTGGAAGCAGATCTTCTCATGATCCATTTTTCTTATTATTCCTCATAAGTCCATCTGGGTCGTTGATTGGGAATATGAGAGAAAAGTCAAAGTAGTATTGTGACGTTTCAAATTGATTAGACGAATATGATTTAGAGATGACAAGAGATAATGAGAAAAGGACAATGAGAAAAAAAACATTATGTTGATATAATTATGTTGATATAATGATTACCTTTTAAAGGCTCCTATAGACATTTTCTGAGCTTTTGTCCTTTCTTGTTTAAAGAGCTTTAGGTTTGATATTAAAAACATAATTTTAATTTCATTTAGTATTTTTTAAAAAAATAAAAGTTAATATTTTTATGCTTTATATTATATATTTTTTATGCCAATGTTTATAATATCTATTAAATATATTTGAATGAAAGTATTTTCAAAATTTTCTAATATGGTAACTATTTTTATTTTTATATTTAAATTTTAATATATTTTTTAGAACTATCACATTATGTATACATAATATAAAGGGATAAGGTGCAAATTTAACAATGAACTATTTTCCTATGGGCACCTAACACAATTAACTATTTTTAGGTGAATAGTAAACATAATCAATTTATTTGGCAGCACTTATAGCAACGTCGTTAACCCGAGTTAACTTCTACTACCTCAAATCCTAAATATAAGATCCATATGACTTTTTTTTTTAGAGATTAAGGAAGCTAATTAAATTACTTTATCATTTTCTTCAAACTAATTTGCTTAACTTATAAATTTATATAAAATATAGGCTAAAACATACTTTTAGTCCTTTAAGTTTACATGAGGTATACTTTTGGTCCCTTAACTTTATAAAGTATACTTTTAGTTCTATAATTCTAACACCGTTAATTTTGCTAACGGAAAATGTAAACTCAAGTAATAACGGTTTAAACTTAAGTGATGAATGTGTAATTAAATGTTATAAAGTTTAAATTTAAAATATGGGTAAATTGAAGAATATATAAAATTTGTGTAATTAAATTCTATTAGTCATCATTTGAGTTCGCCACATCATCATTTTCCGTTAGTAACATTAACGGTATTAGAATTTTAGAACCAAAAGTATACTTTATAAAATTAAGGGACTAAAAGTATACCTTATGTAAAACTTAAAGGACTAAAATTATACTTTAGCTAAAATATAATTACATAAAACATATGATATGATTAAATAACTTATTTAGTTTTTCTAATTTCTCAAAAAAAGTCAACCGAGTCTTATATTTAAAACCGGAGGTAGTATTACTTTTTGTATTGGGTCCCACCAGTCTCCTCACTTTCTATTATTTTAATATATTTTTAGAAATATGTGCCTCTTTAAATAGAAAAATATCACTTAGACCCATGAAAGTAATTCTATTTAAGGGGTTAAGGTGCAAAAATACCCATAAGTTTTTACCCAAACTGCATCCAACAACATATGTTTTTCGGGGATGCAAAAGTACCAATAAACTTTCAAAATGAAAGCAAAAATATCAACACTGTAAATCCCTATTATGTTGACCATTAGTTGACAAAAAAATGTTGACATCTAGCTATGATAATTTCCAATTTGGCAGAGGAGGGGGAAAAAAACCCCACCTGTCATTGAAATAGTCATTAGAATGCGATGTCCTCACCCTTCCCCTTCTCAAAAACTTTTCTTTCATCTTCTTCGGGCTCATTTGGGATAGCGTGGCAGAAGTGGCTTTTTTCTAGATAGGCTTTTGCAAACGAAAGATAGAATAAAAGTATATTGTAGAGGTGATTTGTGTTTGGCATAGAGGTGACAGAAGTGACTTTTTTTTTTTTCAAATGGGCCCTTATTTGGAATAGCATTTAAAAAGTCAAGTGAGATGAAAAATGACTGAAAATAACATGAATCTTATTGGATACTACGTGTGTTGTATATTATGTGATAATTGAAGTTAAAAAATTAAATTTAAATGTAAATTTGCTAAAAAATAGTAAAATTACCATTAAAAAAATTAAAAACATTGAAGTGCTTAATTAAGCCTATCCTCAACAAGTTGGTCTCTGATTCTATCATGAACACTACTCATTTGTGTTGGAGATAATGTATAGATATTTGATGAGGATGCTATATCAAGTGAATCATTATTATCTTAATCACTCATATTTCTTTGTTCAGCTTGAAAAAAATCCACATTAGTTGGGGAATATCTCCGGATAAGATTATGTATAGCCATTGTTGCACAAACTATTTGGACTTGTGTTTCAAAGCTATATAAGTGCATATCTTGCAAGATTTGAAACATATTCCTCCATACTCCAAATGTCTTTTCTATCGTGTACCTTAAATTTGAATGATAATAATTGAAGAGATTGTTTTGATTTTGAAATCCTAAATGACGCCTGAATTCTGGAAGGTGTCTATACCGACCAATATATCAAACTAGTGTTGGATAGCCAGCATCGACCAAGTAATATTTTCCTGATAAATAATGAAATTTATTTGACACAGTTAAATTATAGGAAATGTGAAATAAAGACTGAAATTAATGTTTAATTGAAGTGAGTGTGTTGAAGATATACATTGAGGTGGATGAGGGAAATTCATAGTTGGTGTGGAGATCGCATTCTGGAAGACATGAGCATCATGTACAGTACCTCCCATCCTGCCAACAGAAAAGTAAAGCACATATCCCAATCACATATGACCATAATATTTTGTATTGGATATCCCTTTCTTCCGATATTTTTGTCTTGTTTAGACTGGCTTACCACACATCTGACATGAGTTCTATCAATTGCTCTTATTGCATCCTTGAAATATGGGTAATATCGCGAATCATTACGTATTTTGGAGTGAAATTGATGAAACTCTAAATCAAGCGATTTGATATTTTTTGTTGATAGATTGACACACATTTAGAACCCTGTGAAAACCCTACTAACAGTTTCGCCTTAATGTTGAAATCATTCATGGATGATTCTTCTATTTCCTTGTCCATGTCCAACTATATATAAGAACATGACAATCATTTCTTCAAGCTATCAAACATATTTTTAAGTTATTTCTTGTCATATGATTTTTCTGCTTTTTCATTAAATCTAGAAAAAATGTTCTTCCACCCTTCTTTTGTAAATGCTGAGCCTAGCCTTTCTTTTTTATATATTTTCTTAATGCATTGTTCAATGAAAATCTTAGTGGACTTTAAGGATATGTTTGGTTTGAGGGGAGGGGAGAGGAGGGGAGAGAAAAAAAATGAGGGAGAGGAAAAATTTGTGGGCTCCACTACACTAAATTTTGGTACAATTTTCTCCTCCCCTCCCCTCCCTTTCCCTCAAATCAAACATACCCAATCCCAAGTTGTTTTACTAGTGTTCATATTTCTATGTCAATAATGGGCAAGTTAACACAAATAGACCACAACATTCATTCTAGCCTCAAAGGCCTAAGTAACAAAAGGCAAGAGGCCACAAAAAATAGTGAGAGCTGGATGACGTAGGACTTTCATGAGCAATGGCCATTAAAGTACAGCTCCATATGTGTCTCATTCAATAAAAGCGTGAAAAACAAACATTAATGGAGGAAGATGGTCGTGTCAATTATAGACACTGACTTCAACTTTGTAGGTCTCACAATGTATCACAAATTTAATGAATCAGGGAAATAAAATCAGTAAGAAAGCATCATGATACAAAGGCTGCTTTCAAAACAACAATTAATTTGCCATTACTATGCTAACTAAGTTTGAAGCAAGTTAAATAGATAAATGTAAAGGGTCAAAAGGGGACGTTTTCAAGTTGAGAAAGGAAGAAAAGAAAAGAAGAGTGGTCCATAGGTTAGGCGTTGAAATTAAGAGGGTGTAGTGGGGGATGCAGATGAGGATGCACCGTATGAGTTGGGCAACTGAACAAATACCTCACAACTACATCTTAAATTGACTTCACTAATGACATCTCTCAACAGGTTGTCAAATATGGAATTGGAAAGGGCAACATAACTAGAGCAGAAAATTCCCATAGAAAATAAATGAATAGTGTTATGGACTTACATAATGGGCCTGGCTGATATGCGACCCAGTAAGAGCACTTTATGGCAGAATTCTCCTTAATCAAGTAAAACGCTAATCATCCTATAATCATGCCTATAATTCCGGATAGTACAGGTAGTGGAGCAGGCATTTGCAGAACGTGGAGGCGCATATTGCCTGAGGAGCGGACTCACACCTGGAGGAACGAAACCCTAAGTAATCTCTATAAATAGGAGATTAACCTACAGGTGCACATTCTCTATTCATCTATTCTAATATTCAGTCTTACTGTGCACACACCCCACCCCTCTTTGGCAAAACGTCATACTCATGTAGCACAGTGATCTCCAGACACTCTGTGATATCTTCCTCATAGATATCACTAAGTAATCATCTTCTCTTTGGTGTTTAACTAATAGACATCTTGGAGGAGCCATTCGATCCTATATAAATCATCTACTAGTCCATTAAGGCTAGACACTTGTGTTCTACCACAGAATATTAGCACCGTCTGTGGGGAGAGATAAACTTCGATTCCCAAACCACTGAAAATGGAAGCAAACACCAGAAGCCGTAGCTAGATACCTCGGCAGAACTAGTTGCCAGAGGAACAACCGCAACCGAACCAGGAGCAAACGATCTAATATGAAGACTCGGTTGCTCCAGATTACAACCAAGTTTTGGTGGAGACTGAGGCAGAAACAGCCGAAACCGCAACCCTCCAGCTCTTCACAACCAGGTTATCCAGCAAGTTCAGTCGTTAGTTCAACAACAAGACCCTCCTCAGCAGTTCCAGATTGAGGACCCGGACATTCGCTTAATGCAAAATACAGTGGGGCATTGTTCAGGCGGATGGAGGAAATGGAGACTCGTCACCGACTCCAGAGGCAAGAGGATATCCGACTTATGCAGGAGGATATGGACCGCCGGGTGTAGTTGCTGTTGGCAGAACATTCCGGATGGGTGTAAAACCCTATTCATGATATAAACCAAAATGCTGGTTGCCCTACCCGAGTTAACATCCCTACTTGTGATATGGGTCGAGATGCTGCTGGCCCAAGCTGGGTTAATGTAGTAATTTCTACTCATAGAGATGATAAGAGACCATGGGTAAATCATGTGGAAGAAAACTTGCCCAGCCGAGACCGCATTAGAACTACTGAAGGAGAGATACAGAGAATTCAATTACTAGAAGAGAGCCTCAGACTGCTTGAGAACCCTACACGAAACATTGACCGAGATGCGAGTAGTCCTAGCAGGGTTAGTATCACAACTGCCACTCAAGTTGATGCTGGCGGCCCACGGGTTAATAATGTTGAACAAGAACAGGCTCGAATCCTGGAGGTTCAAAATATCAGACCTAGCTCGTGCGAAGGGGTAAGGAACCTGTAGAAAGACGAGATACTGGAAAGGAAGATGTGAGGCCTCCATCACAGAGCGTGCCCAGGACATATACAGGAAGGTATGGCAGAGAGAGAAATTGAAGTCCTTTCTCGAACGAGATCATGACCGCTACGTATTCTAAAGGCTTTGACTCAAGGGACGTGCCAAAGTATGATGGGAGCCAGGACCCGCAAGTCCATATCAATAATTTTAACATGGAGATCATGGTGAAAGGATTTGAAGGGCATATCATACCCCGGCTGTTTGCGGGAACTTTGCAAGGAGCTGCACAAACATGGTTTCACTCGTTGCTACCGAATTCAATCCAAGATATGGATAGCCTGGAGCAGAAGTTCTTGCTGAATTTTGCGACAAGCAGAAAATAGCCAAAAATCGAGTTCCAACTCGGCCAGGTGAAACAATCAACTAGGGAAACGCTGCAGAAGTATCTAAATGGCTTCAAAGACATAGCTCTACAAGTACCAGGGTTGAAGGAAGAGGTGCGTCTGCATTTGGCTATAGTCGGCCTGGATATTTAATCCCGGTTGAAGAAATCGATCATGAAACGTGGTGTCAATTCGTTGATGGATTTCCGAGATCGGTCCAAGCAATACCTGGAGCTGGAACAGATGGATATTGCAAGCCGTGTAACGAACGAGAAGGCTAAAAGCCCACCTTCAAAGGGAAAAGAGCAGCATGGTAGAAACCGACAAGATTTTCGTGGACGCTTCACGGATAGTAAGTCCCGAGGGAGTAAGGCAGAAGGAAAATATGAGAACTATACTCCTCTAAAGGTATCCCGGGAGCAACTTTGGAAGGAAGTATCTATGACTGAGATGAAGAAGGTTGAACGACCTCGGCCATTCCAGAATAAGGCCACACTGGATAAGTCCCAGTATTGTGAGTTCCATGACCAACACGAACACACAACTGAGCAATGCTGGGATTTAAGAGACGCAATTGAGAAGTTCATCTGGGAAGGAAAACTCTGGAAGTATGTTATCCAAACCCAAGGGCGACAGAGCAATAAGCGTCAATATGGAGGTCGGAGCAAGAGCTTGCCCCCAGAGAAGAAAAGGAAAGATCAAAAGAAGAAATCAGATGATAGTGATGATGAATTCCCTGAAGCTAAGTATGAATGCAACGTCATTAGCGGAGCATTTGGAGGGGGAGGAGACTTCGTAAGCCAAAGAAAAGAAATATTTGAAGGAAGTCCTCTCTATTAGGGATCGCCCGGAATTCAAGAGAGACTTGACGAGACCGGAACCTTCCATACTTTGCTTCACCAAGGAAGACTTAGAAGATGTAGCCCCAGGCCACTACGATGGATTGGTGATCACTGGAACGGTGGTGAACTACCGAGTAAAGAAAATTTTTGTGGACAACGGAAGCGCGGTCGACATCCTCCTGTGGGATGCGTTTAAACAAATGAAGCTTGATCCAGAGTATCTAAAGCCGTGCAAGACGACTTTGACAGCCTTCAACGAACAAGATACTCATCCAAAGGGGTATATAGACCTCAAGTTAACATTGGGGACTGAAGAGGCACTCAAATCAGAATGAGTTAGATTCGTTGTGGCCAACTTCCCATCCTCTTACAACATCATCTTGGGACGACCAACGCCCAAGACCAACGATACACAACTGGGATATGCTGGGATATACCAAGCATCAAAAGTTGAAGTTTGTTAATAATAAGAACAAGGTTGTCACAGTCAAAGGCGACCAGAAGAAATCCCGGCAATGCTATTTTGAAACTGTCAAAGAAAGTAGGGATGATCCACCCTCTTCATCTCGGATTCAGAAAGGAGAAAATTCGAGCAAGACGAAAAAGCCATTAGAAAAATCAGTCAATTTGGTGGAGCTGGATTTGAGAGAAGAAGACAAGAGTCAGAGAGCTGAGCTAAATGGTGAATTGGAAGATCTCGTCTTGGGCGCTGAGCCGAGACAGGTTACTAAAGTCGGCAAAGCACTGGATCCCGTGGTTCGTGCAGAGTTGGAAGATTTTCTGAAGAAACATAAGGACGTGTTTGCGTGGAAACCGTCAGAAATACCAGGGGTAGATCCAGATTTTTGTTGCCACAAATTGGCGATATGTCCGGGATCAGTGTCGGTGGCCCAGAAGAAAAGAAAGCTTTGCCCAGAGAGGGGAATTGCCTTGGAAGAGCACGTGAAGGAGCTGCTTGAAGCCGGATTCATCCGAGAGGTTCAGTACACCACCTAGCTTTACAATGTGGTAATGGTAAAGAAGCCGAACGGTAAATGGAGGGTCTGCACGGACTACACCAACTTGAACAAGGTATGTCCTAAAGACTCATATCCAATGCCTAGTATTGACCAGTTGGTAGATAATTCGTCCAGTTTTCAACTCCTCTCTTTCATGGATGCATATTTTGGGTATAATCAAATTGTCATGCACCTCGACGACCAAGATAAAACGGCCTCCATCACGGAGAAGGCAAATTATCGTTACACTATCACGCCGTTTGGTCTAAAGAACATCGGGGCTACATATCTGTAACAACCCAAATTTCTAACAATTACAATAACATAAAATTGCAATGATTTTTATGAATAATTACTAAAATTTAAAATAACCAAATTTGGGAAGTGGTACCGCCGCACTTGTACTGGGACAAGTGCAAGGCTAACTTATTACAATAACATAAATTCAAACTTAAATAAAAATGTTTTACTCAGAGCATAATAATAATAATAAGGAAAAAAATTAGAATAAAAACTAGCTAGAATTAATCGAACGTTCTTCCTCACTTCTCCCTGTTAGCTCCAACCTTTGGGACCTGATTCACTGAAATTCTGCTCCCCCGAAGGATCATCGCAGCCCATAAACACAAACAAAAATCATCAAAGCAGGTAATCCTAATAAAACAAGATAATGTAGAAAAAAAAACATTTACATAATAATAGTAATATCATATACATATATAATTACAAGAAGATGTCAGTGTTGTTACTCTTTATGAAGTTTACTTAGTGGGAAGAGAACCAGGGTAGACCCGGATAACCTGCCAGTCTACCCTGTGACTCGGAAACCTGCCAGTCACAAATCATCAAATTTGCCAAAAAAACATTTCTTTCTAATGTGCACACCTCTTCCCAAAGTTGCTACTAGTGTCCCAAAAACCTGTCAGACACCACTTTGGGAAGAACAGATACTATCAGTTCACATCACATAACATATTTGAGGCATAAAGCCTAAGGGTTGTGTTCATCACTTTAGGAGGTATCATCCCAAAGCTATACTTCCACTGTTAAATTATCTTAAAATACACATATAATAAACTCCCAAATTATTTCTATTATTTAATTATCTTTTATATACTTTTATATTATTTAATTAAATATGGGATACAAGGATATTTTGATATAAAATCTATTATATCCTAATTTATTATGCCGCGGATATTATATAAAGAAGGAAAAAATATCAAATAATATAGCATAGGCACACAGCTAGCATAATATAATATATTATATTATAAAATAATATAATAATGATGGAAGCAACACGCACAGAATGGGTAATATCATAATTGATGGACCATCAATTATGATATTATATTATCCATCATATATATCATATTAAATGACTTTGAAAAAGAAACTAATACGCAAACTGAGAAGAAGAAATCTATATATATATATTCAATCACCTAAATTGGAAACCCAGAGCAACGCAAGGCATCTTATATTCAATATTAAACCACTTTGCAGAAGGCCACTCGTGCAAATTGAGAAGAAGAAAAATGTATTGGTACACGTATTTAATATTAATTCCTATTGTTCTAGGGATTATGATTACCTAGTCTCCGTCTTTCTAGCCTCCTAGAAAAATAATTTGACGCAGGGTAAGAATAGAGGAAGTAGTAGAGGAGAAGAGGAGTATGGAGCGTTAGCTAGGGTTATGTTAGGCCTCTATTTATAATTTAAAATTAGGGTTAACTATGGGCTGGGCTTTTTAACTACTCCCTCTGGTCCTTATTATAAGGCATCAACTAACTTTTCTCACAAACCAATAAAAGTAGTTAAAGTCAATAAAGTTGTCCTAAAATCTAAGTAATTTCCAATATTACCCCAACTAATTGCACTAAACTCTAATATTATATTAATTATTACTCTCACCCACTACCTTTATTAATTAGGGGCAGACATGAAAAAAAAAATCATTACTCATTGGGAACAAGCAAGTGCCTTATAAAAAAGACCAAATAAACTTGCTAGTTGGTGCCTTATAATAAGGACCAGAGGGAGTATTGTTAACTCATTAATAGATTATATTAAATTCAATCAATTAATCAAGGTGTGAATTTAATGTGACTTGGTGAACAAGTAATGGACTTATTACCTAAAATCTCTTTCTTAGTGCATAAGTTGAAAATTCCTAAGGCAATTAGGACTAGGAGTATTCGGCCCACCAAGGCTATAAAAAAAGAGAGGGTTATTACTATTAATAATAATCTGGGGTATTACAATATCAAAGAATGATGAACAAGGTTTTCAAAAACCAGTTGGGGAAGAACGTTGAAGTGTACATTGATGATATGATCGTCAAATTGACAGAGCCAGTACCCCATGTCCATGATTTGTAGCAAACATTTAACAAGCTGCGAGCGCACTGTATTAGCCCAAACCCGGCTAAATGTGCATTCGAAGTTCCCACCGGAAAGTTCTTGGGTTTCTTGCTAACGAGTAGAGGAATTGAAGTTAATGGTACTAAAAATATATTTCAGGATATTGAACGATACTAAAAAAATATCTCATGATCTTGGTCCAGAAGTCCGATAGGAACAAAAGCTCCCTATAGTAACTTTTCAAATAATTTACTTTTGGTCCATAAGTCTGATTGAAACAACTTCTCAACTAAACATGCATTTTCCCATAAGTCTGATTCAAACTGTGCATAAATCCGATTGGGCTCTCTAAAAATGATATCAAACATGCACAATGTCCTTCACCATTTTCAGTAGTCTTTATTTGTCTTTTTCTTTTTAGTATTTCTATGCCTTAATTTGAATACTTGGATTGCATGTTCAGATTAGATTTTGGAGAATAATTTTTACGTTTTATGAGTTAAGTATGTCAGATGAGTTTTGTCTTTACTTATGGAAAATGACTTTTAAAACTATGGTTTTACAGTTACCCAAACATGTATAAAAATGATAATTACAACTTTGAAGATCTCTCCTTCTAGTATTTAATATAAGACATAATTAATTTTTTTAGAGAGATTAAGAAAAGTAAACATATTAGTTAATCATAGCCTATTATTTGATTATATATTAGTTGGTATTGGAAAAACAAAGCATATAAGATCGTTGGCTCTAATTTTCCCTATGTTTAAATCTCCTCCCTCGTAACAGGTCTCTGCACTCTCTCGCTCAACTCTCCCCGTCGCCGTCATCGCTCTCACAGACACAGTAGGCGACGCTCTCATCCCATCCCCTCTCAGACACAGCCGACGGGTCGTGGGTGTCTTCTCTTGCGTCGCGTCTCTAGCCCACTGGGGTATTGTCCTCCTCCTCTTCTATGTGTTTACCTCAAGTTATAGAGATTTTTCTCTGTTTCATCGTGTAATTTCTATGCGTCTGGTCTTGCTATTTTGATCTATGGGTATTCTTTTGTTATTTTGAAATTCTCTGCTACTTGAGTTTTTTTCTCTGTTACACATAAAATTTCTCTTTGCTCGTGGGCTTTCGGAATATTGAAAAATATCGAGTTCATATTTTGTTATTGTTATTGTTATTGTTCAGGGTTTCTTCTTTTCTACTATTTCGGAAGCAAAAGATGGGTATATTTGAACCCTGCAGATCAATTGGATACATAACGAGCAATGTCCCTATGTCCATTCAGAGACTTGGTACTGAAACTTTCGTCACTGTCAGCGTGGGGAAGGCCTTTCAGATTTATAACGTAATTTCTTTATTGCTGAAAACCTTTTATATATGTTGATGTTGATGTGCTTGTAACGTAATTTCTTTATTTGTTGGATTAATCATTTCATTTTTATAGTAATGTCGAGAGTGCTCATAATATTTTGAATACGTTGAAGTTAATTTGATCTGTTTGTATTGATCATATCATTCATTGTGCTATAATTTTCAATCAACTTGACTGTCAATGTGGCATTTTCTCAATGCAGTGTGCAAAGCTCAATTTGGTTCTCATTGGTGAGTTTTATACGTCTCCTTATTAATTTTAAATTTAGTTAACATATTTTATTGATCAATCCTGTTTTAATTGGAATTTTCTATTTTTATGAAAGGTCCTCAGCTCCCAAAGAAGATTAGAGCTCTTGCTTCCTATCGTGAATTCACTTTTGCCGCATATGGAAGTGACATTGCAGTTTTCAAGCGTGCGCACCAGGTTTTCCACATGATACGCTGCAAAAACCCCCTCAACGCAAAAAGAAAAGAAAAGAAAAAAATGTTGGGTCGTTAATGTTGTATTTTGAAAGTTACCACTGGCCACTTCACTTTTTAAAAATATACATTATATGTATTTTATTTTTATTTTTCTTGTTCTGCATGCTAGGTTGCTCAAATTTTTATGCAAATTTTCTTGAATTTTGGTAAGCTTGAGTTTGAAACTTTGGAATAAAATATCTCTAATCAAGTTGTTAGTAACTGGAGAAAATAAATGCTTGGAGGAAATATAATTAGTGTTTTTTTGGATGAAATTTAATGTCACGCCTCTTTCAGGTAGCAACTTGGAGCAACCATAATGCTAAAGTCAGTTTCTTACTATTGTTTGGGGAACATATCATTAGTGTTGATGCTCATGGTCACATGTTCGTATGGGCTTTTAAGGGAATTGATCAGAACCTTGCTCCATTTGGTCACATGAAGTTAGATGATAAGTTTGTTGTTAGTTGTATAATGCATCCAGATACTTACCTTAACAAGGTGAGTACCTCTTTCTTCAGGGAGTTTTTAATTAAGACTTGTGTTATTTAGATATGCATTCATCTTGTGTAACACAGAAGCATTTAAATAGGTTCTTATTGGGAGTGAACAAGGAGCTATGCAGCTTTGGAACATTAGCACAAAGAAAAAAATATATGAGTTTAAGGGATGGAATTCACCTATCATGTCTTGTGTATCTTCCCCTGCTCTCGATGTTGTTGCTGTTGGTTGTGCGGACGGAAGGATTCATGTTCACAACATTCGATATGATGAAGAGTTGGTTACATTTACCCACTCTATGCGAGGTTCTGTGACTGCCTTGTCTTTTAGCACTGGTAAGTGCTATATATATATATATATATATATATATATATATATATATTGTTATTTTAATTTGTCAATGGTAAGCATTGCATGCCCCTATGCTGCTATCTTAAAAAAATTGTGAAAGTGTGAGAAAGGTTGTTTTATGTTTTGATAGTTACTTTTATCAACTAGAAAATCTTTGATTGATTCTTTTTCTTGTGAAAAGGATTTGCAAATGGATTACAGGGAAGACAAATTTTCATTTTCAGAATTTATGGTGATTTGAAATGAAGTAAAAAAAAAGATGTCAGAATAATTTGTAGAAAATATTAAATTACGGTGAAAATGCTATCTTTTGTTCATATCCTATCTTCAGTCTAGATGGTTGTAACTAGATTGAGGTCTAATTGAGAGAACACTAATTCCCTTTTCATGCGAAAATGTGAAACGAGTAGCAATTCATTGGACAACATGCTTAATATAGAGGTATAAAGAGATTATACCCTTCTTTGCAGCATACCCCTATAAATTTAGTGTATCCTAAACCATATGAAAACACTAAAACTTTTTAGAAGTACTAAAGCCACATAACAATCACAACCCCTGAAAAATCAGCAGCAGTGGAAAAGTGAGGGAATTGTTGCTTGATTTAAGGACGGTCCTCCCTATTGGCATTTCAATTATTTTTAGCGAAAGGTGAAAGAATAGTTTGCTCTGTGCATACTGCGTGGCTGTAATGGACCAAAATGGTAAGTTGTTTTGTTGCACCAACTTCTTCCGTAATATTTCCTCCAGTTCCAAAGCTAACCTACCCTCATCATTGACCAAAGTAAGTGTAGTGGACACTAAGTGCCTTCACATGGTTGAGGCAAGAAACATGAAAAACAGAATGTATCCTCAGGTGGTAATTTGATCTCATATGCAACAGGCTCCACCTTCTTAAGCACTTTGAAGGGGCCAAAATATGAGGTTGTGGCATACTGAGGATTTTTGCAGTCTCTTCCTATACCTAGTAAATTATGGGAAAGTATTACTATGAATTTCGTTGAATTCTTGCCTAAATCTAATGGGAAATATACAATCTAGGTAGTTGTGGACAGATTGAGCAGTCCATTTTTTGCCACTTACATCCATTCTTAGCTTCTTCATTAGCTCAACATTTCTTAGACAACATTTACAAATTACATGATGCCCATGTAGAAGTGATAGAGATCCCATCTTCATAAGCAACTCCTGGAAAGAATATTTGTAAGTGCTGGTGATAGCGCAGAAATTAACCTCTTCATATCATCCTTAAATCGGTGCCTGGAGACTTGTTTTGTATTGTATGTACGGTGAAAAGCCTAAAGATTGGTGTAAGTGGATACCCTTGGCTGAATGGTGGTATAACACCTACTTATCACACATCAACAAAGGTGACACCTCATGAATTATTGTATGGACAGAAGCCACCTGTTCATATACCCTATTTACCAATAGATGCCTCTGTAGAAGCAGTTGACAGGCCTTTTAAAGCAATTGAAGAAGCCTTAATAATAGCTAAACATCACTTACATAGGGCTGTGAACAGGATGAAGCAAAGGGCAGACTCGATAGAGAATTTCAAGTGGGGCAACGGGTTTTCCTAAAATTTCAACATTACAGACAGATCTCTGCTCCTCTAGGAGCTGTCAGAAATTGGCTCCAAGATGTTTTGGACTCTAGAATTCTGCAAAAGGTGGGTTCAGTTGCTTACAAGTTGGAATTACCACTAGATTCAAGGTACATTCTACATTTCATATATCCTTCTTGAAGTTGTGTCCTGACCCAACTGTAAAGCAGTTTCGCCCATATTCACCTCAGAAGTTGGAACCAGGGAAGATTTTGAACAAGAGAATGGGAGGAAAAGAGGTAGAATTCGTTACAGAGGTCTTAGTGCAGTGGAAAGGCCTCTCCGATGAAGAAGTCAGCTTAGTGCAGTGAAAAGGCCCCTCAGATGAAGAAGTCAGCTGGATTTTATTGTCAGTTACAGAAACAGCATTCATCATTCAAAATTGCAGACCCTTGAGGGCAAGGGTTCTTGGGAGGGAGGGGGTATTGATGAATTAAGTATTTTGAACAAGAGAATGGGGAGGAAAAGAGGTAGAATTTGTTACAGAGGTCTTAGTGCAGTGGAAAGGCCTCCCAGATGAAGTCAGCTGGATTTTATTGTCAGTTACAGAAACAGCATTCATCATTCAAAATTGCAGACCCTTGAGGGCAAGGGTTCTTGGGAGGGAGGGGGTATTGATGAATTAAGTATTTTGAACAAGAGAATGGGGAGGAAAAGAGGTAGAATTTGTTACAGAGGTCTTAGTGCAGTGGAAAGGCCTCCCAGATGAAGTCAGCTGGATTTTATTGTTTCAGTTACAGAAACAGCATTCATCATTTAGAATTGCAGACCCTTGAGGGCAATGGTTCTTTGGAGGGAGGGGGTATTGATGAATTAATTAAGTGGAAATATTATTGGAATTAGCCCTTAAGAATAATTAGAAGGGTATAATAGTTGAGTCAATAGCTTAGCCATCACCCATCATACATCCGATCATTTAATCAGACATGATGTCAAAACCACTTGCCCGGGGTTCAAGTTGAAGGACTCCATAACAAGCTAAGAATGCTAGACATATATTCTCTAGCTTGAGGGGGAGTGTTAGAAATCAAAGCTTCAATCAGGGGCATAAATCATTGAATATGACCGTTGGTGCAAAGATTATAGTCAATTATATTATTCCTTATTTGTATCCCTAAGAAATCGCCCCAAATCATGCGGTTTATTAGGGCTATTATTATGATATTATTCCCCTTAATGTAATTGGATCACTCCAGCGTCCGAAGCCCTATATATGTACTGCTCTATAGTGAATAAAATATATTGAATCATTCAGAAAAATATAATTATGTAACATTTGTTTACTGGCTTATTCTGTTTCTTTTAGATGGGCAACCTCTCCTAGCTTCCGGAGGTTCATCTGGTGTCATAAGCATATGGAATCTGGAAAAGAAAAGGCTCCAATCTGTCATAAAAGAGGCTCATGATGGATCAATCACTTCATTATACTTTTTTCCTAATGAGCCAGTGATGATGAGTTCTTCTGAAGACAACTCTATTAAAGTAAGATTACTTTTATTACCTTTTTTGAAGACATATTGGAGTCATTTTTTGTTTCTGAAACTAGATGGTTTATCTACACTGAATCTATTAACAAATATTGTGTGGATAGCTATAATTTCTTGTGTGTAATTCTAGACATTTTTTTTTTTTTAAAAAAAATTTGCTTTGAAAATAAAGCAATAGATGAAGGCAAGTCTAAATGTCTGCAACCTCACTGCAAATCTGTTTTATTTTGCTTTATTGACATGGACTATTTCTTTGAACTGTACAATTTAGCTATCCATTGTGTTGTGCTATTCTAGGTATCAATATACCTGCAACACCAAGCTTAGACTTTATGTTGGGCTTTTTGTAGTCTGTACTCTGTTGCAGTTTACTGGTTGTTGTGCCCATTGGATCTTGTAACTTTGTGAGCATAACATTTTCTTGTGGATTTAAATTTATTTGTTGAATTTAATGATATTTCTAACAAGTTTTCTGTTCTACACAAATAAAGTCGAATTATTTTGCCCAAAAAAATAAAATAAAATTCTAGAATTCAAACTTGAAGGAAAAAATGATCAAAACTTAATCATGTAGCAAAACTATTTAATGTCTTCGCATATCTAGTTTACCCAAATTTCTCCCAGGATACCTCTCGCACAACCTCTGTAACTGCTCTAGGGTTTCATCACTTTGATCATGTCTTTAATAGTTTAGTGACCTAATGACAAGATTGGATGCAATCATGTGATTGACCTTGTAAAGAAGTGTTGATGGAATCTTTCCCTTTTCTGTGCTAACTTAGGATTTCTGCCTTAGTTATATTATGTGCCTTTGATTTGTTTCCTTTTTTATTTTATTGCAATGTCTTCTATTGACCTAATTAGGATTTCGCTTTATCTGTAATCATAAAAGGATGATGTAGCATCTAGTACCATTATTACAAAGCGATGCCAGGTCTGATGTTAGTTTAGCTTGATAAATTGTGCTGATGTACACCAAAAAGAAAGTACCATGTGCATTTTTTAATATAATAATAATAATAATAATCAGAGTATACATATTTCTATGTATGTCTGACTTCTTTTTTTGGTTTTCCTTTTGCCTTAGATGTGGATTTTTGACACAAGTGATGGTGATCCTCGTCTTCTGCGTTTTCGCTCTGGGCATAGTGCTCCACCACTCTGCATAAAGTAATAATAATTTCTTTGTGTTAATTTTAGTTTTGAATGTATTTATCATTGTTCAGGCACCTATAAGTTAAAAGCAGTTTATTTTTCAAAAACTATAAAAAATATTAAAGATTTCACCATTTCATATCATTCATCTGTTTCCCCTGATAGATGATGTTTATTAATTATTGTAGTTATTATAATTCTCCTTGGTATGTTGCTAGAGAACTATTGTAAGGAACTAAACTACTTGTAATTAGACTGCAGCAGAGTTGCATATTTCTTATTTTCAACAATACAACTAACAATTGATAATTCTTACAAGTTACAGTACAAGACTGTAGCAGTGTGAACTCAGCTGGCTAGCAAGCAGGCCTCAAAACAAAAATTCTAATTGTCAAATTTAAATCCATTTGGATTAGCGGTGGCATAAATGGCTTTTCTTCAATATGACTTTTGCAAACTTAAGATAGATAAAAGTTAGATTGTAAATGTGATTTATCTTTGGATTGATGTTAGCAGAAGTGGCTTTTTTTTCAAAAAGAAATTTGTTTGGATGATTATTTGAAACACAAGTTTATATGGAAAATGACTGAAAATGACATGAATCTTCTTAAATAATACATATAGAATTTTTTCCCTATTATTTCTCAAACAAATCCCCAAACTTAAATTTTGTTAATGATTTAATATTGTCCGTAGATTTTTTTTTCCAATCTTTCCCTATGATTTCTCAAAAAAAATTGCCAAATATAAATTTTGTTTTAGAGAGTAATTAAATATGACTATTGAATATTATTTTATTTTTTGTATATTTTTAGAGATTAATTAAATATTAACTATGGAGATCAATTGGGCTTGGAGTGGACTCTCATAAGTAAATTTTATCATTTAAATTTTTTAGGATATTTTTGCAAACCTAAAGTTATTGGGTTTTTCACAGAAGTTTTATTTTATTTTTTTATGAAAGCAAGAGGCACAGTACGGTACCTCTTTCTTTTCCCATGTTCCTCTTCTCTCTCCATGGCATGGCTGTGGCTTTTTTTTCACAAGCAACATGAAGTTGCTTTAGCTAATACCGCAAGTTTGGCCTAAAAGTCAAATTGTACAACTGCCTTCCCAAACATGCATAACTGGCCAAAAGTGGCTTTTTTCAGTGGAGAAGTCAGTTTGACGGTGTAAACCGCCATCCCAAACAGGCTCAAAATCAATGTTCCTAACATCCAGTAGTTTATAAAAACTGTCATCTTTATGCTCTGGCATTTCTTCATCATGTCCAAATTTCTGATGGTGAATTTTCTTACCTAAAAAAGATCATTATCATTTTTAATGATCTGTGTCATGTTTACCAATTACCAGTATTGCATGGATCTTTCAAACTTCTCTTATTGAGTTCAACTCATTGGTTATCAATTTTTTCCTTCTGCTTTTGTGTGTGATGTGCCATCACTGAAGTTGCACTTTATGTAAATCATATACGGCAGGTTTTATGCCAATGGGAGACATATTCTCTCTGCTGGTCAGGATCGTGCCTTTCGTCTCTTCTCTGTAGTTCAGGTTTGCTATCTTTCAAAATTGAACATTTTTTGTTGTTGTTTTCTTTTGCTGTCTCTTGATAAGCGAACTTTTGCTTAAGCTTTCCATAAAATATTTTGTGAAGGTGACTATGGAAATCCAATAAACATATTCCATAGTGCCATATTATATTTGTTTTTTGTTATGGATATTCCCATGGTTATGATAGTGCCGGAAAAATGTTTGTAGGAATAGAAAGGAGAGGAAGTAAAAGTAAAAAGAAGTGGGAGAAGAATTCTAGAACCCGAATCTGAAATTGTAGAGAGACGAGGGAAATAGTTTACAATACTTCTCATGATCATTTAATCTGATGCCCCCTACATAAATAGACTGATGTAATAAGACACAAAATAACTGAAGATAACTATTCCCATAAAAAGCTAGAATTAACCAACATTTAAGTTAACTCCTTTCCCCAAGTCTTTTCCTAGAATAAACCAGCAGAGGTCGCTTAAAAGAAGAAGGAATGGGGAGAGAAACTACCTTGTGACTGGGTGAAGGAGGCCTTCGAGTAAATGCAAGTGGGATCCACCGACAACAAAGTAACGGATGCTTGGTTGAATAAACGTCCATGGAATTTTTGCACCCAAAAAAAGATTATGGTGCCAGGTGCTCTTTTGAAAAAAGTACATGGGTAAATTTTCCCCTTAATCCTTTTTTTAATCTAGGTCAAATCTGTAGGAAAGTGCCGTGTAATCTCTGTGCCTCAATCCCTATCTTTTTATTGATCTTTCCCTCGCATAACATATATTTATGTATGTATGTGTGTTGTGTGTGTGTGTCCTGTGCGGCATTAAAACCCCCCTTTATTTTTTTATCCAAATAACATAGGAAATTGCTCAAAAGCCTAGTTTTTTATTGATCTTTCCCTCAACTAACACACACATACACATATATTCTGTGCAGCATATGTTTTTTTATTCTGTGCTGCGTCCATTTTGTTTTCAACTCTAGAGGACCATTTGTCATTTTGATGTTTACTGATTTACTCTCTTTAAATTTTAGCTTTATGAAATATGAAGTGTTATTTGCCTTTTAATTCTAATATCTACAAACTTATGAAGTTCTCGTGTGAAAATTATGTCTATCATTTTTTATAATTTAACGATACATTTCAATACACGATTCTGAAATAGGCTTTTCCGATTCACGGTTTGTAGTTAGATTTCTTCATGAAAGACCAGTAATTGTTTGTTTCACGTGTTGAGCTAAAGGACCCTTCCATGGGAAAATATTATCACAAACGGATGCTAAATTTTACGACAATTTTTTATTTATTGTAATTTCAAATTTTCGTTACCCTCAATTGTTGTTTATAGGATCAACAAAGCAGGGAGCTTTCTCAACGACATGTATCTAGACGTGCTAAGAAACTGAAGTTGAAGGTATGCTTGGTCCTTCGTTCTCAATTTTTTTTTTTTTTTTTAAATCTTGATTAGTTTGGCTTTTGAACCTCTGGCTTTCATTGAAGAGGCATGTAATGTATATACAAGTCAAAATGTAATGCCTGTTTCACTGTTGGTAACTTTCTATACTTTTTTTCCTATTCCCCCCTTTAACATATAAATTACTGTAATTTTTATTTGGTCTGTTTGCTATTAAAGCCAACCAAATTGCTAATCACGCTTCAACTAAAATAACAAATTTTGATTTGAGAATTCCATGAATTTGTGTTTTTGCATAGATTTTGATATATTTTTGAAGGGATTAAGACTGATGAATTTATTTCAAAACTTTGAATGGTATAAATGTTTCAGGTTTGATGACATCTCTCTCTTTTTTTTTTTTTTTTTGGCATTTGTTCATTGTACTTGCATCTTGATTCTATACTTGGATGTCTCTCACTAAATCCTAATTTCCCAAGGTATTTACAGTAAATTATAACCTGTACCAAAATCAATAATCAACACTCCCCAAGTTGGGGTATGCAAGTCGTGTGCTAAACTTCTCACAAATATAGAAAATGCAGGGCCTTGGCTGATGATTGGAGTTAATGTGGTTAGCGGTAATGACCCCAGATAGTGGGCTGTGCATGAGTCAGGCTAGGTTAGGTATTGTCCTTGCATATGATGCTTGACTCGATGAAAACTCTGGCCAAACCAAGCCATTATTGGGCTAGGCCAGGCATGCCTTGTTATTCAAAAGGCTTGATAAAGAATTTTAAAATTAAAGATGAAAACTCAGGCCAAACCAAGCCACATTGGGCTGTGCAATTATTATTTACTACCGAATTAATTCCTTCTCATTTGATGTCTGAATTGGTATCTTCTGCTATTTTGCATGTTTGTTTTCAATATGGCTACTTATCTTTGTTCTCCGTAAATGTTTTTCTACAGGAGGAAGAGATTAAATTGAAGCCTGTGATTGCATTTGATTGTGGTAAAATTTCTGATGAGATTTTTCTTGATGCTAGTTGCTTCCTTATGCTTGAACTTATTTGATTTTGGTGCTGTTCTGGATATCAATTCATTCATGAAAATATCTCTTAACAACTGAAGTTTCATATTGTACAGTACTTTGGGTGAAGAATGAATGGTGATGGGTATATAGGATTGAATGGTGGCTGATTCATGTGGTGACTTCAAGTTACTTAACTTTAGTTTGAGGCAGTTGTTGCATTTTGAGAATTTAAGATACTTGTTTTTGCTATAATATCTGTCTTTAATGATTTTTTTATCTAGTCCGAAGTCAGAACATACATAAATATAGATTGTGCAGCTTTGTTGCATTTTGTGACATCGAGTTTTGATTTTTTGTTAATGTTGACCAGGTTGTTGTGTGATTTTATTCTCTTGTATCCTTCCTCTTTTCTTACTGATTAAATAATTTCTTATACTTAAAAAGAGAACAAGAAAAGAAAAAAATCTGTGATAAATTAATAAGCCACAGTTGAATAGAAAAGTAGAAAACAGTAGTTCAGGTGCAAAACTGAAAACTCAATGGAACATTTTGCTAAATAAATCAGAATTAGCATTCTGCTTGATGCAGGAGAGTGACAGACAATGAAAACAAATATCCTGTAACGGAACTTAGGCTGACTTGCAGGTCAGCTGCAAATATGGAAAGAAACAGAGAGATAAAATACATTTGGTTCTAACAGCTGAAATTACCAATGGAAATTATCCGATTTTTTTTAGGGTGGCCATGGCATCACTCCTGGACTTAAACTAGGAAGAAAACCTAGTTTTTGTGATAAATGGGATCAAAGATGGAAAACATTCAAGATTTGTTAAATAAGGTGATGCGAGATTGGTAAAAATAAGCTTATTTTGCTCAAGTTTTATAAAGGAACAGGCCCAGATAATCTGAACTTTCTCATATGTGCTTAATTCCAGCGTATGCATTAAAAAGAAAGTTTTACACTTGCAACAGTAATATTAGTGCCCTTGAATATGATCTAGCATTGAGGCTTTTTGAATTTGTAGATCCATTGGATGTTCAAAATTGGTAAGAAATATGACGAACTAATGTTGTTAATCAAAGATTGGCTGATCCAATGCTTTTTTTTCATAAAAAATATTATTTATAGTGGTCTTCTGGTGAGGGCTTCCAAACGCTTAATGTTCTTTTCTTGTGTGAATTACTTACTGAAGCTGAGATTAGGGAACGGGACTGGTGCAATGTGGTCACTTGTCATATGGATACGGCCCAAGCATATGTGTGGAGACTCCAAAACTTTGTTCTTGGTGAGCACATATTGAATCCATGCCCCCAAAATCCGTCACCTGTAAAGGTTAGCATCTTACCAAGTCAAATTTGATTTCCTGTGTTAGAGGGTGAAAGATTTTATGAAAAACAGCTCTCATTATTATTAGGTCAATGGTTACATATATAGAGAAGTAGAGAGCATCAAATCTGATCTAATCACCTAGAATGCTCGCATAATCTCGGAAATAATAAATCAAAATTATAAGCAATAATAGCTGACATGATTCTAGGAGATACTAATCATATTCATAAAAGGAATATTAGGGTAATGATTTGAAGGTCCCATAAGGTGACGACAGCCCACTACCAACGAGGGAAAGTATATGTTAGAGGTCTAAATCAAAACCATCCCTGGCCTTCTATGAAAAGCTTAAAATTTTCACTTGCTTCTGTATTTGACAAGGTATTTGAACCCCCATAAAGAAATGGTCAGAGGTTTGATACTCGAGACCTCATTCATCTAATTCTTCCCATTAAAATAGTATATTGCATACTCTCGGATGTCAGATGTTGAGAACAGTGGTTCTCTTATTATGATTAGAGTGTATGTTGCATCTCTTGTTGGATGTTACGGCAATTTTGATGAACAATAGTCAACTGTTGTTGATAATGGCTTTCATATGATTCCAGGTTTGTGCTATCAGTGCTTGTGGCAATTTTGCCTTGCTAGGGACAGCATGTGGTTGGATTGAAAGGTTTAACCTTCAATCTGGAATCAGCCGGGGTTCTTACATTGACATATTAGAACCAAAAGATTGTGCGCATGATGGTGAAGTAGTTGGAGTTGCTTGTGACTCAACAAATACCCTCATGATAAGTGCTGGATATCATGGAGATATAAAGGTTAGTATTGGTGATCGTATTTTTGCAGCTTGTTCAGATTGGTCATATGGGGTTCCTATTTCATGCTAGAATAACCTACATTTAATATGGGACACAAATGTAATTAGTTTCATTTAATTGTTTGTTAATGATTTGTTTTTCTATTTACTTAAACTTTAACGGACTAAGCTCTTTCACCACGTGTACCCTAGTTTAGAACCTTGAATTTGGGGGGGGGATTTCACATGGGCCAAATTGGGTGTCTTATTATTCATAGGCAACCTTTGATTACTCCACTGGATGTTTGTGTGACTTGCTATAGTTGTTCAGAGATGGGTCATCTTTTTCTACATTATGAAGCCACGTGTCCCCTAGTTTAGAACCTTGAATACAAGGAGGGAGGGGAATTTCACATGGGCTTATTGGGCCAAATTGGGTGTCTTATTATTCATAGGCACCCTTTGATATTGCTACTCCACTGGATGTTTGTGTGAGTTGCTGTAGTTGTTCAGAGATGGGTAATCTTTTTCTACATTATGAAGTGGAGTGGCAGATTTGGAATAGGCCATTTGGGTTTTTTATTTTTTGGGTGAAGGCTAGGTTTTTCCTGCTGATGTGCAGTTTATTTTTTTCCCAACTGTTAAGGTTATGGCTTTTGGGTGGAGATAGGAGCATACAATTTCATATTATTGTGTTGTTTGCTGGACTATGCCTCATTGGTTAATGTGAAATGCTGATATTTTAATCAAATTTTCTCCCATCTCATATTTGGGAGAGCGTTTCATTGTTACCCCCCCTGTTATGGCCTTCCCATCGGCCACAGCAGTTGGCTTATTTAGGACAGTAATCCATATGGTTATTACAAGGGAACGGAAAGCTCTTCGGTTTTGTCTTTTTTTTCCCCTCCTTTTCATTTATTTTCCCCCTATCGGATTGGGAAGGCGACTTGTCATCTTTTGTTTCATGTTTCCCTATATCTATTTTTTTTTTTTTTAAAAAAGAGGAAAAAAAGTAGGGCTAATGAAAAGCAGCATCTGCTACTTTATATGGAAACTTCCATTTCTAATTGGTTCTTTTGCAGGTTTGGGACTTCAAGGGACGTCAATTAAAATCTAGATGGGGGATTGGGCGTCCCATTGTCAAGATCAATTACCATCGTCATAATGGTAGCTTCTGCTTAGCTCATGTTGTGTATGTGTATTCTTCATAACTTCTAGTCTTAGGTTATGAGGTAATCAATGTTTTTTGATCGTTTTCAGGTCTTTTGGCTGCCGTTGTTGATGATTACACTATACAATTGGTTGATGTTGTGAATATTAAACTTGTTCGTAAATTTGAAGGTCACACAGATCGTATAACAGACTTGTCCTTCAGTGAGGATGGAAAATGGCTTGTATCGTCTAGTATGGATGGAAGCCTTCGAATTTGGGATGTGATCTTAGCAAGACAGATAGATGCAATACTTGTTGATGTGCCTATCACTGCATTGTCACTGTCCCCAAACATGGATATATTAGCAACTACCCATGCTGATAAAAATGGAGTATACCTGTGGTGAGTCTCCACATTTACTTTTTACCTACTCAGCAAGTTTGCGGATAACATTTCTATATGCGAAAGATTTTGGTGAAACTTCTGGGTATGTTTCTTGTCTTAATTGTAAAATAGTGAGGAAGCTGATTTTCTTTTGCTTGGTGGAAGTCATTTTGAAAACAGTGAAATGTCAAAATATTTTGTGGAGACAAGTTATGGTAGTTATTCATGGGACAAAATTTTGCTTGTACTACAAATTTCAATATCATGTTATTTTCTATGAAACAAACAAGAGACTGGTTTTGTTTGCAAAACTTCAGAAATGTATGGACAATCCTGAATATTCGGCTGGACAGTTGCATCTTGAATGAATCGCTATTGATGATTTAGAAATCCAACTAATAAATAAATGACAATTTGAATGGAATTAGGCTGGTTAATCTAAGAATGGAGTTAACACCTTAATAATTTTCTTTATTAGGGTCAATCAGGCGATGTTCTCTAGCGCTCCAGATGTTGATTCCTTTGTAAGTGGAAAGCATGTTGTGAGCATCAAGCTACCATCTATCTCCTCTACAAATGAGTCTCAAGTTGAACATTCAGATAAGCTGGCAAAAGCTTCTGAACAAAAGGATGTTCCAGGTTTTGCTGCTCGAGATAAGCATATCCCTGATCTGGTTACTCTCTCATTGCTGCCTAAGAGTCAGTGGCAAAGCTTGATTGGTCTAGACATTATAAAGGTCTTCTAATTTTCTTTGCTACATTTCTTCTCATGCTGTGTATAGTATAATTTCTCTTTCCTGATATAATCATAAGTAACCTTTAATATGTTATGCTTTTCTGGACCACCGACTCTAATTTGCAGGCCCGAAATAAACCTATTGAACCTCCAAAAAAGCCTGAAAAGGCTCCATTCTTCTTGCCCGCAGTTCCATCTATTTCTGGGGAAATATTGTTTGAGCCTAATAAGTTACTAGAAAAGGAGAAAGATGAAACAAGCCATGAAGGAGAAATATTTAAAAAAGTAGACATGCCACCATCCCAATTTCTTTATCTTCTTAAGTCCTCAGCTGAAGGAGACAATTGTAAGAACTTTTACAATATGATTTTATCTGCTTATTGTGATTTATTAGTTTTACATACAAAGTTTTGTTTATTCTTTTCAAAGTGATAATTCAAAGCATATCTTTTTGATTTCATTTGTAGATGCATCGTTTACTGATTATATCAAAGGATTATCCCCATCGAATTTGGATATGGAACTTAGAATGCTTCAGATCATTGACGATGACGATCAGCAAGAATATAAGAAACCAGAGTTGGTTTCGATTGAACAACTTCTGGATTATTTTATTCATGAGCTCTCCTGCAAAAATAATTTTGAGTTTCTACAAGCTGTAATAAGGTTATTTTTAAAGGTAAAATAGTTTTTTCCTATCTGTTTTTATCCAGTTTGACGACACAGGTTTATTCAATGGTGTAGAAGATTTTTACTCACACACCAGTATAATACTCTTTTTTTTTTTTTTTTTTTCCCTTCCAAATGTTGACAAGGGATTTTCTTCTGTATCTCAGATACACGGTGAGACAATTCGACAGCAGTCACAATTGCAAGATAAGGCGAGGAAGCTTTTAGACGTTCAATGCCTGGTTTGGCAGAAAGTAGATAGATTGTTTCAAAGTGCTAGATGTGTGGTTGCTTTTCTGAGTAACTCACAGATTTAGATGTGAATAACTCATCCTGAAAATTTTCAATTTGAGTGGTACTCTAGGCAGGTAAGAGGATGTAATTTTGTGGGGTTGCAGTTTCTTTGGAAGGGTAGTTAATGCCTGAAAAGTAGTTTCCTGTGATCACGTTTCAAGTTTTGTAGCATTGAGGAATTGAAGTTTGGCTGGGGGGAAAAGGATTTATGTTTTTCAACTGTCATTTTTAAGGTGTGATTGGATATGTCATGCGATTATATTAACTAACACCCCCCCCCAAAAAAAAAAAAAAAAAAAAACACACACACAAACACACAGTGGGATTCCGATGTAATGAATGATTCGTTACAGCGCCAAAATGGTTTTTGGGGTTCGGCTACTCAACGTCTTCTGAAATACATAAAGACAAAGTGTGAAGTACAAGCCTCTTTTTTATTTTAAAGAGGCTAGAAGTTATTTTTAATTGAAATTAAAATCCAAAATGTTATGAAGTCTGTAGATTTTCAAAATTAGAAAAGAAAGAACACCATCCGGTCTTAAATAGAAGAATAGTTGATTTTTCTTTTTGGAGATATTAAGAAAATTAATTAAATTATTTTATAATATTTAATATTTAGTTCCTTAAAATTCCAAGAAAAAATTCAATTATATTTTATATTTAGTATGGGAGTAATAGGTTAAAAATTCTAGTGGAAGTCAAATCCAAAAACAAAAAAGCAATGTACTAATTATATGTTTTTTCAATTAATCAACCAAACTCTTTGATTTTGTTAAAAAATAGTGAAAGGTAACTACGGGATGATGTAATAGATGGTCTCATTTGAACTAATTAATTGTTAACTTTGACTCTTTGGTGTATGTTGCACTTGACGAAAACTGACGTTTGATATATAATAGACATTTTCTGTATAATAGATGAAGTCTTAAAAATGAGTTCATTGCTCACTTGATAAATTATACGGCTCATCTAAAATTTTGTTGTACACACACAAAATTTAGATTCATTTGACATCAGTAAATAATATTACGTTTAGATAGATATAGATAGTCATCATAATAAATATCTTTTATTTTATTTATTTATTGTATTGTGTATTTTTTTTTTACTTGAATCGTATTGTGTGTTCTCAATTTTATCATTTTTTAAAACACAATTTAATACAGGGAGCACACCATTTTTTCATGGTACTCCCAATTCATATATTAACCATGACCAAAAGCTTTATTGATATTGTTAAGCAAATTCCACCAAAGTTTAAGGATCATAGGAGCTTATCTATTACAAATCATATTAGAGACAAATTTTTGGGAAAAGGTAAAAAACTCAGAAGCTCCCGACCCCACTTTTACCCCCTCTATTTTGCTTTTGGGGCCCAAATAAGCTATCCCAAACACACCAATATGTGATCTTGGATCTAGTGTGAACCTAATGCAAGTTTTTAATAAACTAGAGTTGTGGGAAGCTAGACCAACAATTATGACTGCAACTAGTAGACACAAGTTTTTACCAAAAAAAAACTAGTAGACACAAGTTTAGTTTGTCCTTGTGGGAATACTAGAGATGTGCTTGTCAAGGTAGAAAAGTTCATTTTTCTTGTGGATTTAATTATTATTAATTGTGAGGAGGCCCAAGAAATTCATATTCTTCAGGGAAGACCATTCTTAACAATTGTTAGAACATTGATCAATGTATAAAAAGGCAAAATTAGTAAGCAAGATGAAGATGTACATGTTACTTTCCACAGGCACAAGCTAATGAAGTTTCCCAATGAGCGAAAACAATGTTTTTTAGTTGAGTAGATTAAGTAGAGCAAGAGGAATTCAACAAGCCAAATCATTGATGCCCTGTCGTTAGAGGATTAGCCAAGGCCTCATTGTTTAGAGTTTGGAGTTTCGGGCTTCAGTGTGTGGGTTGCAGGTTCGAGGATTAAGGGCTACGGATTAAGGTTGAGGTTCAGGGTTTTAGGTTTATAGGCATTCGGGGTTTAGGGTTCGGGGTTTTAGGGTTCAGGGTTTAGGGTTCAGGTTTTAGGGTTTAGGGTTTAGGGTTTAGGGTTTTAGGGTTTTAGGGTTTTAGGGTTTTAGGGTTTTAGGGTTTAGGGTTTAGGGTTTAGGGTTTAGGGTTTAGGGTTTAGGGTTTAGGGTTTAGGGTTTAGGGTTTAGGGTTTAGGGTTTAGGGTTTAGGGTTTAGGGTTTAGGGTTTAGGGTTTAGGGGTTTAGGGTTTAGGGTTTAGGGTTTAGGGGTTTAGGGTTTAGGGTTTAGGGGTTTAGGGGTTTAGGAGTTAGGGCTTAGGATTTGGGGCTTTAGGGTTTAGGGTTTAGGTTTAAGGGTTTAGGGTTTAGGGTTTAGGGTTTAGGGTTTAGGGTTTAGGGTTTAGGGTTTAGGGTTTAGGGTTTAGGGTTTAGGGTTTAGGGTTTAGGGTTTAGGGTTTAGGGTTTAGGGGCCCAGGCCCAGGGTTTAGGAGGCCCAGGCCCAGGCCCAGGCCCAGGCCCAGGCCCAGGCCCAGGCCCAGGCCCAGGCCCAGGCCCAGGCCCAGGCCCAGGCCCAGGCCCAGGCCCAGGCCCAGGCCCAGGCCCAGGCCCAGGCCCAGGCCCAGGCCCAGGCCCAGGCCCAGGCCCAGGCCCAGGCCCAGGCCCAGGCCCAGGCCCAGGCCCAGGCCCAGGCCCAGGCCCAGGCCCAGGCCCAGGCCCAGGCCCAGGCCCAGGGCCCAGGCCCAGGCCCAGGCCCAGGCCCAGGCCCAGGCCCAGGCCCAGGCCCAGGCCCAGGCCCAGGCCAGGCCCAGGCCCAGGCCAGGCTCCCCAGGCCAGGCTCAGGGCTCAGGCCTAGGCCCAGGCCCAGGCTCAGCCCAGGGCCCAGGCCCAGGGGCCCAGGCCCAGGCCCAGGCCCAGGCCCAGGCCCAGGCCCAGGCCCAGGCCCAGGCCCAGGCCCAGGCCCAGGCTCAGGCCCAGGCCCAGGCCCAGGCCCAGGCCCAGGCCCAGGCCCAGGCCCAGGCCCAGGCCCAGGCCCAGGCCCAGGCCCAGGCCCAGGCCCAGGCCCAGGCCCAGGCCCAGGCCCAGGCCCAGGCCCAGGCCCAGGCCCAGGCCCAGGCCCAGGCCCAGGCCCAGGCCCAGGCCCAGGCCCAGGCCCAGGCCCAGGCCCAGGCCCAGGCCCAGGCCCAGGCCCAGGCCCAGGCTCCAGGCCCAGGCCCAGGCCCAGGCCCAGGCCCAGGCCCAGGCCCAGGCCCAGGCCCAGGGCCCAGGCCCAGGCCCAGGCCCAGGCCCAGGCCCAGGCCCAGGCCCAGGCCCCCAGGCCCAGGCCCAGGCCCAGGCCCAGGCCCCCAGGCCCAGGCCCAGGCCCAGGCCCAGGCCCAGGCCCAGGCCCAGGCCCAGGCCCAGGCCCAGGCCCAGGCCCAGGCCCAGGCCCAGGCCCAGGCCCAGGCCCAGGCCCAGGCCCAGGCCCAGGCCCAGGCCCAGGCCCAGGCCCAGGCCCAGGCCCAGGCCCAGGCCCAGGCCCAGGCCCAGGCCCAGGCCCAGGCCCAGGCCCAGGCCCAGGCCCAGGCCCAGGCCCAGGCCCAGGCCCAGGCCCAGGCCCAGGCCCAGGCCCAGGCCCAGGCCCAGGCCCAGGCCCAGGCCCAGGCCCAGGCCCAGGCCCAGGCCCAGGCCCAGGCCCAGGCCCAGGCCCAGGCCCAGGCCCAGGCCCAGGCCCAGGCCCAGGCCCAGGCCCAGGCCCAGGCCCAGGCCCAGGCCCAGGCCCAGGCCCAGGCCCAGGCCCAGGCCCAGGCCCAGGCCCAGGGCCCAGGCCCAGGCCCAGGCCCAGGCCCAGGCCCAGGCCCAGGCCCAGGCCCAGGCCCAGGCCCAGGCCCAGGCCCAGGCCCAGGCCCAGGCCCAGGCCCAGGCCCAGGCCCAGGCCCAGGCCCAGGCCCAGGCCCAGGCCCAGGCCCAGGCCCAGGCCCAGGCCCAGGCCCAGGCCCAGGCCCAGGCCCAGGCCCAGGCCCCCAGGCCCAGGCCCAGGCCCAGGCCCAGGCCCAGGCCCAGGCCCAGGCCCAGGCCCAGGGCCCAGGCCCAGGCCCAGGCCCAGGCCCAGGCCCAGGCCCAGGCCCAGGCCCAGGCCCAGGCCCAGGCCCAGGCCCAGGCCCAGGCCCAGGCCCAGGCCCAGGCCCAGGCCCAGGCCCAGGCCCAGGCCCAGGCCCAGGCCCAGGCCCAGGCCCAGGCCCAGGCCCAGGCCCAGGCCCAGGCCCAGGCCCAGGCCCAGGCCCAGGCCCAGGCCCAGGCCCAGGCCCAGGCCCAGGCCCAGGCCCAGGCCCAGGCCCAGGCCCAGGCCCAGGCCCAGGCCCAGGCCCAGGCCCAGGCCCAGGCCCAGGCCCAGGCCCAGGCCCAGGCCCAGGCCCAGGCCCAGGCCCAGGCCCAGGCCCAGGCCCAGGCCCAGGCCCAGGCCCAGGCCCAGGCCCAGGCCCAGGCCCAGGCCCAGGCCCAGGCCCAGGCCCAGGCCCAGGCCCAGGCCCAGGCCCAGGCCCAGGCCCAGGCCCAGGCCCAGGCCCAGGCCCAGGCCCAGGCCCAGGCCCAGGCCCAGGCCCAGGCCCAGGCCCAGGCCCAGGCCCAGGCCCAGGCCCAGGCCCAGGCCCAGGCCCAGGCCCAGGCCCAGGCCCAGGCCCAGGCCCAGGCCCAGGCCCAGGCCCAGGCCCAGGCCCAGGCCCAGGCCCAGGCCCAGGCCCAGGCCCAGGCCCAGGCCCAGGCCCAGGCCCAGGCCCAGGCCCAGGCCCAGGCCCAGGCCCAGGCCCAGGCCCAGGCCCAGGCCCAGGCCCAGGCCCAGGCCCAGGCCCAGGCCCAGGCCCAGGCCCAGGCCCAGGCCCAGGCCCAGGCCCAGGCCCAGGCCCAGGCCCAGGCCCAGGCCCAGGCCCAGGCCCAGGCCCAGGCCCAGGCCCAGGCCCAGGCCCAGGCCCAGGCCCAGGCCCAGGCCCAGGCCCAGGCCCAGGCCCAGGCCCAGGCCCAGGCCCAGGCCCAGGCCCAGGCCCAGGCCCAGGCCCAGGCCCAGGCCCAGGCCCAGGCCCAGGCCCAGGCCCAGGCCCAGGCCCAGGCCCAGGCCCAGGCCCAGGCCCAGGCCCAGGCCCAGGCCCAGGCCCAGGCCCAGGCCCAGGCCCAGGCCCAGGCCCAGGCCCAGGCCCAGGCCCAGGCCCAGGCCCAGGCCCAGGCCCAGGCCCAGGCCCAGGCCCAGGCCCAGGCCCAGGCCCAGGCCCAGGCCCAGGCCCAGGCCCAGGCCCAGGCCCAGGCCCAGGCCCAGGCCCAGGCCCAGGCCCAGGCCCAGGCCCAGGCCCAGGCCCAGGCCCAGGCCCAGGCCCAGGCCCAGGCCCAGGCCCAGGCCCAGGCCCAGGCCCAGGCCCAGGCCCAGGCCCAGGCCCAGGCCCAGGCCCAGGCCCAGGCCCAGGCCCAGGCCCAGGCCCAGGCCCAGGCCCAGGCCCAGGCCCAGGCCCAGGCCCAGGCCCAGGCCCAGGCCCAGGCCCAGGCCCAGGCCCAGGCCCAGGCCCAGGCCCAGGCCCAGGCCCAGGCCCAGGCCCAGGCCCAGGCCCAGGCCCAGGCCCAGGCCCAGGCCCAGGCCCAGGCCCAGGCCCAGGCCCAGGCCCAGGCCCAGGCCCAGGCCCAGGCCCAGGCCCAGGCCCAGGCCCAGGCCCAGGCCCAGGCCCAGGCCCAGGCCCAGGCCCAGGCCCAGGCCCAGGCCCAGGCCCAGGCCCAGGCCCAGGCCCAGGCCCAGGCCCAGGCCCAGGCCCAGGCCCAGGCCCAGGCCCAGGCCCAGGCCCAGGCCCAGGCCCAGGCCCAGGCCCAGGCCCAGGCCCAGGCCCAGGCCCAGGCCCAGGCCCAGGCCCAGGCCCAGGCCCAGGCCCAGGCCCAGGCCCAGGCCCAGGCCCAGGCCCAGGCCCAGGCCCAGGCCCAGGCCCAGGCCCAGGCCCAGGCCCAGGCCCAGGCCCAGGCCCAGGCCCAGGCCCAGGCCCAGGCCCAGGCCCAGGCCCAGGCCCAGGCCCAGGCCAGGCCCAGGCCCAGGCCCAGGCCCAGGCCCAGGCCCAGGCCCAGGCCCAGGCCCAGGCCCAGGCCCAGGCCCAGGCCCAGGCCCAGGCCCAGGCCCAGGCCCAGGCCCAGGCCCAGGCCCAGGCCCAGGCCCAGGCCCAGGCCCAGGCTCAGGCCCAGGCCCAGGCCCAGGCCCAGGCCCAGGCCCAGGCCCAGGCCCAGGCCCAGGCCCAGGCCCAGGCCCAGGCCCAGGCCCAGGCCCAGGCCCAGGCCCAGGCCCAGGCCCAGGCCCAGGCCCAGGCCCAGGCCCAGGCCCAGGCCCAGGCCCAGGCCCAGGCCCAGGCCCAGGCCCAGGCCCAGGCCCAGGCCCAGGCCCAGGCCCAGGCCCAGGCCCAGGCCCAGGCCCAGGCCCAGGCCCAGGCCCAGGCCCAGGCCCAGGCCCAGGCCCAGGCCCAGGCCCAGGCCCAGGCCCAGGCCCAGGCCCAGGCCCAGGCCCAGGCCCAGGCCCAGGCCCAGGGCCCAGGCCCAGGCCCAGGCCCAGGCCCAGGCCCAGGCCCAGGCCCAGGCCCAGGCCCAGGCCCAGGCCCAGGCCCAGGCCCAGGCCCAGGCCCAGGCCCAGGCCCAGGCCCAGGCCCAGGCCCAGGCCCAGGCCCAGGCCCAGGCCCAGGCCCAGGCCCAGGCCCAGGCCCAGGCCCAGGCCCAGGCCCAGGCCCAGGCCCAGGCCCAGGCCCAGGCCCAGGCCCAGGCCCAGGCCCAGGCCCAGGCCCAGGCCCAGGCCCAGGCCCAGGCCCAGGCCCAGGCCCAGGCCCAGGCCCAGGCCCAGGCCCAGGCCCAGGCCCAGGCCCAGGCCCAGGCCCAGGCCCAGGCCCAGGCCCAGGCCCAGGCCCAGGCCCAGGCCCAGGCCCAGGCCCAGGCCCAGGCCCAGGCCCAGGCCCAGGCCCAGGCCCAGGCCCAGGCCCAGGCCCAGGCCCAGGCCCAGGCCCAGGCCCAGGCCCAGGCCCAGGCCCAGGCCCAGGCCCAGGCCCAGGCCCAGGCCCAGGCCCAGGCCCAGGCCCAGGCCCAGGCCCAGGCCCAGGCCCAGGCCCAGGCCCAGGCCCAGGCCCAGGCCCAGGCCCAGGCCCAGGCCCAGGCCCAGGCCCAGGCCCAGGCCTAGGCCCAGGCCCAGGCCCAGGCCCAGGCCCAGGCCCAGGCCCAGGCCCAGGCCCAGGCCCAGGCCCAGGCCCAGGCCCAGGGCCCAGGCCCAGGCCCAGGCTCAGGCCCAGGCCCAGGCCCAGGCCCAGGCCCAGGCCCAGGCCCAGGCCCAGGCCAGGCCCAGGCCCAGGCCCAGGCCCAGGCCCAGGCCCAGGCCCAGGCCCAGGCCCAGGCCCAGGCCCAGGCCCAGGCCCAGGCCCCCAGGCCCAGGCCCAGGCCCAGGCCCAGGCCCAGGCCCAGGCTCAGGCCCAGGCCCAGGCCCAGGCCCAGGCCCAGGCCCAGGCCCAGGCCCAGGCCCAGGCCCAGGCCCAGGCCCAGGCCCAGGCCCAGGCCCAGGCCCAGGCCCAGGCCCAGGCCCAGGCCCAGGCCCAGGCCCAGGCCCAGGCCCAGGCCCAGGCCCAGGCCCAGGCCCAGGCCCAGGCCCAGGCCCAGGCCCAGGCCCAGGCCCAGGCCCAGGCCCAGGCCCAGGCCCAGGCCCAGGCCCAGGCCCAGGCCCAGGCCCAGGCCCAGGCCCAGGCCCAGGCCCAGGCCCAGGCCCAGGCCCAGGCCCAGGCCCAGGCCCAGGCCCAGGCCCAGGCCCAGGCCCAGGCCCAGGCCCAGGGCCCAGGCCCAGGCCCAGGCCCAGGCCCAGGCCCAGGCCCAGGCCCAGGCCCAGGCCCAGGCCCAGGCCCAGGCCCAGGCCCAGGCCCAGGCCCAGGCCCAGGCCCAGGCCCAGGCCCAGGCCCAGGCCCAGGCCCAGGCCCAGGCCCAGGCCCAGGCCCAGGCCCAGGGCCCAGGCCCAGGCCCAGGCCCAGGCCCAGGCCCAGGCCCAGGCCCAGGCCCAGGCCCAGGCCCAGGCCCAGGCCCAGGCCCAGGCCCAGGCCCAGGCTCAGGCCAGGCCCAGGCCCAGGCCCAGGCCCAGGCTCAGGCCCAGGCCCAGGCCCAGGCCCAGGCCCAGGCCCAGGCCCAGGCCCAGGCCCAGGCCCAGGCCCAGGCCCAGGCCCAGGCCCAGGCCCAGGCCCAGGCCCAGGCCCAGGCCCAGGCCCAGGCCCAGGCCCAGGCCCAGGCCCAGGCTCAGGCCCAGGCCCAGGCCCAGGCCCAGGCCCAGGCCCAGGCCCAGGCCCAGGCCCAGGCCCAGGCCCAGGCCCAGGCCCAGGCCCAGGCCCAGGCCCAGGCCCAGGCCCAGGCCCAGGCCCAGGCCCAGGCCCAGGCCCAGGCCCAGGCCCAGGCCCAGGCCCAGGCCCAGGCCCAGGCCCAGGCCCAGGCCCAGGCCCAGGCCCAGGCCCAGGCCCAGGCCCAGGCCCAGGCCCAGGCCCAGGCCCAGGCCCAGGCCCAGGCCCAGGCCCAGGCCCAGGCCCAGGCCCAGGCCCAGGCCCAGGCCCAGGCCCAGGCCCAGGCCCAGGCCCAGGCCCAGGCCCAGGCCCAGGCCCAGGCCCAGGCCCAGGCCCAGGCCCAGGCCCAGGCCCAGGCCCAGGCCCAGGCCCAGGCCCAGGCCCAGGCCCAGGCCCAGGCCCAGGCCCAGGCCCAGGCCCAGGCCCAGGCCCAGGCCCAGGCCCAGGCCCAGGCCCAGGCCCAGGCCCAGGCCCAGGCCCAGGCCCAGGCCCAGGCCCAGGCCCAGGGCCCAGGCCCAGGCCCAGGCCCAGGCCCAGGCCCAGGCCCAGGCCCAGGCCCAGGCCCAGGCCCAGGCCCAGGCCCAGGCCCAGGCCCAGGCCCAGGCCCAGGGCCCAGGCCCAGGCCCAGGCCCAGGCCCAGGCCCAGGCCCAGGCCCAGGCCCAGGCCCAGGCCCAGGCCCAGGCCCAGGCCCAGGCCCAGGCCCAGGCCCAGGCCCAGGCCCAGGGCCCAGGCCCAGGCCCAGGCCCAGGCCCAGGCCCAGGCCCAGGCCCAGGCCCAGGCCCAGGCCCAGGCCCAGGCCCAGGCCCAGGCCCAGGCCCAGGCCCAGGCCCAGGCCCAGGCCCAGGCCCAGGCCCAGGCCCAGGCCCAGGCCCAGGCCCAGGCCCAGGCCCAGGCCCAGGCCCAGGCCCAGGCCCAGGCCCAGGCCCAGGCCCAGGCCCAGGCCCAGGCCCAGGCCCAGGCCCAGGCCCAGGCCCAGGCCCAGGCCCAGGCCCAGGCCCAGGCCCAGGCCCAGGCCCAGGCTCAGGCCCAGGCCCAGGCCCAGGCCCAGGCCCAGGCCCAGGCCCAGGCCCAGGCCCAGGCCCAGGCCCAGGCCCAGGCCCAGGCCCAGGGCCCAGGCCCAGGCCCAGGCCCAGGCCCAGGCCCAGGCCCAGGCCCAGGCCCAGGCCCAGGCCCAGGCCCAGGCCCAGGCCCAGGCCCAGGCCCAGGCCCAGGGCCCAGGCCCAGGCCCAGGCCCAGGCCCAGGCCCAGGCCCAGGCCCAGGCCCAGGCCCAGGCCCAGGCCCAGGCCCAGGCCCAGGCCCAGGCCCAGGCCCAGGCCCAGGCCCAGGCCCAGGCCCAGGCCCAGGCCCAGGCCCAGGCCCAGGCCCAGGCCCAGGCCCAGGCCCAGGCCCAGGCCCAGGCCCAGGCCCAGGCCCAGGCCCAGGCCCAGGCCCAGGCCCAGGCCCAGGCCCAGGCCCAGGCCCAGGCCCAGGCCCAGGCCCAGGCCCAGGCCCAGGCCCAGGCCCAGGCCCAGGCCCAGGCCCAGGCCCAGGCCCAGGCCCAGGCCCAGGCCCAGGCCCAGGCCCAGGCCCAGGCCCAGGCCCAGGCCCAGGCCCAGGCCCAGGCCCAGGCCCAGGCCCAGGCCCAGGCCCAGGCCCAGGCCCAGGCCCAGGGCCCAGGCCCAGGCCCAGGCCCAGGCCCAGGCCCAGGCCCAGGCCCAGGCCCAGGCCCAGGCCCAGGCCCAGGCCCAGGCCCAGGGCCCAGGCCCAGGCCCAGGCCCAGGCCCAGGCCCAGGCCCAGGCCCAGGCCCAGGCCCAGGCCCAGGCCCAGGCCCAGGCCCAGGCCCAGGCCCAGGCCCAGGCCCAGGCCCAGGCCCAGGCCCAGGCCCAGGCCCAGGCCCAGGCCCAGGCCCAGGCCCAGGCCCAGGCCCAGGCCCAGGCCCAGGCCCAGGCCCAGGCCTAGGCCCAGGCCCAGGCCCAGGCCCAGGCCCAGGCCCAGGCCCAGGCCCAGGCCCAGGCCCAGGGCCCAGGCCCAGGCCCAGGCCCAGGCCCAGGCCCAGGCCCAGGCCCAGGCCCAGGCCCAGGCCCAGGCCCAGGCCCAGGCCCAGGCCCAGGCCCAGGCCCAGGCCCAGGCCCAGGCCCAGGCCCAGGCCCAGGCCCAGGCCCAGGCCCAGGCCCAGGCCCAGGCCCAGGCCCAGGCCCAGGCCCAGGCCCAGGCCCAGGCCCAGGCCCAGGCCCAGGCCCAGGCCCAGGCCCAGGCCCAGGCCCAGGCCCAGGCCCAGGCCCAGGCCCAGGCCCAGGCCCAGGCCCAGGCCCAGGCCCAGGCCCAGGCCCAGGCCCAGGCCCAGGCCCAGGCCCAGGCCCAGGCCCAGGCCCAGGCCCAGGCCCAGGCCCAGGCCCAGGCCCAGGCCCAGGCCCAGGCCCAGGCCCAGGCCCAGGCCCAGGCCCAGGCCCAGGCCCAGGCCCAGGCCCAGGCCCAGGCCCAGGCCCAGGCCCAGGCCCAGGCCCAGGCCCAGGCCCAGGCCCAGGCCCAGGCCCAGGCCCAGGCCCAGGCCCAGGCCCAGGCCCAGGCCCAGGCCCAGGCCCAGGCCCAGGCCCAGGCCCAGGCCCAGGCCCAGGCCCAGGCCCAGGCCCAGGCCCAGGCCCAGGCCCAGGCCCCCAGGCCCAGGCCCAGGCCCAGGCCCAGGCCCAGGCCCAGGCCCAGGCCCAGGCCCAGGCCCAGGCCCAGGCCCAGGCCCAGGCCCAGGCCCAGGCCCAGGCCCAGGCCCAGGGCCCAGGCCCAGGCCCAGGCCCAGGCCCAGGCCCAGGCCCAGGCCCAGGCCCAGGCCCAGGCCCAGGCCCAGGCCCAGGCCCAGGCCCAGGCCCAGGCCCAGGCCCAGGCCCAGGCCCAGGCCCAGGCCCAGGCCCAGGCCCAGGCCCAGGCCCAGGCCCAGGCCCAGGCCCAGGCCCAGGCCCAGGCCCAGGCCCAGGCCCAGGCCCAGGCCCAGGCCCAGGCCCAGGCCCAGGCTCAGGCCCAGGCCCAGGCCCAGGCCCAGGCCCAGGGCCCAGGCCCAGGCCCAGGCCCAGGCCCAGGCCCAGGCCCAGGCCCAGGCCCAGGCCCAGGCCCAGGCCCAGGCCCAGGCCCAGGCCCAGGCCCAGGCCCAGGCCCAGGCCCAGGCCCAGGCCCAGGCCCAGGCCCAGGCCCAGGCCCAGGCCCAGGCCCAGGCCCAGGCCCAGGCCCAGGCCCAGGCCCAGGCCCAGGGCCCAGGCCCAGGCCCAGGCCCAGGCCCAGGCCCAGGCCCAGGCCCAGGCCCAGGCCCAGGCCCAGGCCCAGGCCCAGGCCCAGGCCCAGGCCCAGGCCCAGGCCCAGGCCCAGGCCCAGGCCCAGGCCCAGGCCCAGGCCCAGGCCCAGGCCCAGGGCCCAGGCCCAGGCCCAGGCCCAGGCCCAGGCCCAGGCCCAGGCCCAGGCCCAGGCCCAGGCCCAGGCCTAGGCCCAGGCCCAGGCCCAGGCCCAGGCCCAGGCCCAGGCCCAGGCCCAGGCCCAGGCCCAGGCCCAGGCCCAGGCCCAGGCCCAGGCCCAGGCCCAGGCCCAGGCCCAGGCCCAGGCCCAGGCCCAGGGCCCAGGCCCAGGCCCAGGCCCAGGCCCAGGCCCAGGCCCAGGCCCAGGCCCAGGCCCAGGCCCAGGCCCAGGCCCAGGCCCAGGCCCAGGCCCAGGCCCAGGCCCAGGCCCAGGCCCAGGCCTCAGGCCCAGGCCCAGGCCCAGGCCCAGGCCCAGGCCCAGGCCCAGGCCCAGGCCCAGGCTCAGGGCCCAGGCCCAGGCCCAGGCCCAGGCCCAGGCCCAGGCCCAGGCCCAGGCCCAGGCCCAGGCCCAGGCCCAGGCCCAGGCCCAGGCCCAGGCCCAGGCCCAGGCCCAGGCCCAGGCTCAGGCCCAGGCCCAGGCCCAGGCCCAGGCCCAGGCTCAGGCCCAGGCCCAGGCCCAGGCCCAGGCCCAGGCCCAGGCCCAGGCCCAGGCCCAGGCCCAGGCCCAGGCCCAGGCCCAGGGCTCAGGCCCAGGCCCAGGCCCAGGCCCAGGCCCAGGCCCAGGCCCAGGCCCAGGCCCAGGCCCAGGCTCAGGCCCAGGCCCAGGCCCAGGCCCAGGGCCCAGGCCCAGGCCCAGGCCCAGGCCCAGGGCCCAGGCCCAGCCCAGGCCCAGGCCCAGGCCCAGGCCCAGGCCCAGGGCCAGGCCCAGGCTCAGGCTCAGGGCCAGGCCCAGGCCCAGGCTCAGGCCCAGGCCCAGGGCTCAGGCCCAGGCCCAGGCCCAGGGCCCAGGCCCAGGCCCAGGCCCAGGCCCCAGGCCAGGCCCAGGCCCAGGCCCAGGGCTCAGGGCTCAGGGCCCAGGCCCAGGGCTCAGGCCCAGGGCCTAGGCTCAGGGCCCAGGTAGCTCAGGGCCCAGGGCCCAGGCCCAGGGCCCAGGCCCAGGCCCAGGCCCAGGGCCCAGGCCCAGGGCTCAGGCCCAGCTCAGGCCCAGGCCCAGGGCCCAGGCCCAGGCCCAGGCCCAGGCCCAGCCCAGGCTCAGGCCCAGGCCCAGGCCCAGGCCCAGGCCCAGGCCCAGGCCCAGGCCCAGGCCCAGGCCCAGGCCTAGGCCTAGGCCCAGGC
>JAFJYJ010000155.1:0-166395 GCA_019022615.1 Acacia melanoxylon | reverse complement strand
ATTTGATTTTTGGTTAGTGTATGTATGTTGATGCGTAGACACTTACAAAGTAAGTAAAACTTTTAAATTGTTGTATTTTAATTTATTTATTTATCAATAAACTAATATTAATTTGTCTATATATATAGACACACACATTTATAGCACACAGATATATATATGTGTGTGTGTGTGTGTGTGTGTGTCCACACACAAATATAAATAGACAAACACACACAAGTGTTTGTTTATACATATATGTATATTTGTGTATCTATGTGTGTGTATATATATGTATATCTTTATATATATATGTGTGTGTGTGTGTGTGTCCCCACACACAAATATAAATAGACAAAACACACAAGTGTGTGTTTATACATATATGTATATCTTTGTGTGTGTTTGTCAATATATGTGTGTGTGTGTGTGTACAGATATAAAAAAAAAGTGTGTGTGTGTTTATACATATATGTATATTTGTATCTATGTGTGTGTACATATATGTATATCTTTGTGAGTGTTTGTCAATATATACGTGTGTGTACAGATATATATAAATTAATATGTGTTTGTTTATACATATATGTATATTTGTGTATCTAGGTGTGTACATATATGTATATCTTTGTGTGCGTTTGTCAATATATATGTGTGTGTGTATAGATATATATAAATATGTGTGTGTTTATGTGTATGTCTATATATGTGTGTGTAGATATATGTACACACATATATGTGTGTGTATAATATACATATATATACGCACATATATATATATATATATAATAAAACCAATATTTCAATTAAAAAACGTGTAGAAAGAAAAATTTTAGGTCGAAGAAGTATGTGGTAGCTAGGGGTTGTTGATTTACTTTTACTTATGTCATTTTAAATTTATATAAGGGTATTTTAGGAAAATGAGTAAAATTAACTAATTTAACTCCTCTCCTTAATCTCCCCAAAATCGGTTAATTATATCCTATAATTAGGACCGGAGGGAGTAGTAATTAAGATAATGATTCGATAGATTTAAGTCTCATAGTATAAGATGTCAAAGGAATGGGCATATGGACAACAGTCTTGGGAATAGTAAAGTCTTGGACTAACTAAGTGGGCTTTTTTCCTATAGACCGTTTTATTGAATTATTATTGGCAAACTCAGTTGTTGGCAGGACTTGGTCCCAGTTACTAGCTTTATCTACCACTAGGCTCCTTATTATCCTAAGCTTCAATTTGTTGCTTTAGTTTGGCGACTAGTTGAGTGTGGAATTTAAAGGATAGCTTCAATCGTGTTGAAGATGTCAAAATTTCTTACCCTCCTTAAATTGAAAAACCAACTTAACCAGATATGGGATCCTTCATGGATTATAAAAATGTTAATGGGGCTAGCAGGGATGGATCCAGGATTGAAGTATTGGTGATGTAAAAGTAGCCTACTCAAATAATAAAGATCTGAAATAGAGAAAATATATGTAATATAGGAAAAGAAAAAGGGCCAAAAAAATATTGCTTTGATCGTTTGAAATTAGTTCTATAGGAATTGAAGTTGAACCACTCTAGGATCTTCCATTAATCCAGTCGGAGTTTTGATTCATATTACATCATTTCAGAAAGCTAGTTCTGAGCCCATAGCTGCTTATGGTCGGAAAAGATCGTTAAGAAACCATGATGTTTGATCTAGTCGTATAGTTTTGGCCCCTCATTCCCTGAAGCTTATTGATACCAAAACAAAATTTCCATACCTGTATTGGCCAGTTGCTTGTATCCGCCAATTCATTGGCACATTAAATATCACATTAAATACAGTTTTTCATTAAATTAGTAAGGGTTAAGGTGCAATTTTTCCTCAAAAGTAACCACTTAGGAGTCAGGAGCTCCGGGTATCTAGAAGTTTTTCGAGAAGTAATTTTGTCTTGGAAGTGTTAAAAAATGAGCAAATTCGCCCTAATTGTTAAAAAACTAATGTTGACTGTTAAAAAAATTGGCATTGACCACTAATATTTTTTAACGGCAAGGGTCAAAATTGTTATATTTTGGTCATTTCTAGGGAAAAATTGCTCCTCAAAAAACTTCCGGATACCCAAAGCTCCTGAGTGGTTACACATTGCACCTTAACCCAATTATTAAAATCATTTTATAATTGGAAGTTAAGAGGGTGAGAGGTTATCTTCTCTTCAATTTAGCAAAATTGCATTTGAGGTCTTTGAGATTACTCTAGTTTTGTTTAATATTAAAGAATACACATTCATTATCTAATGAAAATGACAAAGTATCATGCCCTTTTGGAGTGCATTACGAACTTTGAAGCATGATTTTCCAGTGTACTATATTTTTTATACATTTATTTTGCTGTCAATCTATATGAAGCACCAGTTCAATGTTTTTTCATTTCTCGTGTCAATCTATGATGAACGTGTTGCTTTTTACAAAGCAGGTGAAGTCCCTTGTGACAGTTCTCTGCTAAGACAAGCATCAAGTCTCCTGAGAAGATTGCCAGCGATTGAATCTGGAAAATTCCAAGATGATTTCTTGATGGTGGGTTCCTCTCCTTGGAACTGGATGACATCTGTTTTCTCTTTCCCTTTTTTCTTCTTATGTTTTTGTATAAAATGGAAATGGAAAAAGGAGAAAATATTGGCTGCCTTTGCAAGAAATGGAGAATTAGTTTATTTATTACTTCAGGGTCCACCTGGAAGGTGTTTATATATGGTTGATGGATCCCTCTTTGGTTAGAGCTAAAAAGCAGTGAAGCTTGGTGATTTGAAAATTGGTTTATCGGCGGCAACAACGGAAGGAATCGAAGAAGGGTACTTTATGGAATCTAGAATATGCCAAAAGAATTTGGACTAGCTGAATTGACATACTTGAGACACAATTTATTGAGGGAGAATGTGTCATTCAAGAGGGGTTCATTAAATTTAATTATAGAATTGATGATGAATGCTGTGCACCTATATTTATTCTATTTGAAGCTGTGCTGTAGGCTTTGTTAAACTTTCTAGTGCTTCTTTTACAGTTTTTTAGATTACAATATCTCATTTGTGTTGTTTTTTGCCTTTGTAGGAATACAATGATACCTTATTAATTACTTACCTTGCTATGATGACTAACTGCTCAAGGTATGACGTTAGCAATTGGTGCCTTGGTTTATTAATATTTTTCTAGCTCGTTTAATATTTGCAAATTATTGTTGACAATTAGTGCAGTTCAACCAGCTTAATGATAATGTCAGAATAGTAGATTGGGCGATTAATTTCCTCTCTTCTCCCCTCTTCTTTTGTTGGGGGCTTTTGTTAGGCGAATATAAGTTCTAGTCATTTTACTCTTTAGTTCTTGTTAAATATGTGGGAAGCCTTCTCAATCCTTAAATAGTTGTGGCAAAATTGTATAAAACAAAACTTTGTCCCTTATACCAAAGGGATGCCATTATATGATACTCTTTTTAAAAAAAATAAAAATCTGTAGATTTGCCTTTTATCCCCAGTCCGATATTATTAATGAATGATTCACTGTTTTTTTGTCGCCGTAGTGCAATGAACGAACTGGTAGACAAATTCAATACTGCATACGACAGGCATAGCAGAAGGGGTGGGCGAACTGCTTTTATATGAAACTCACGTGATAACTCATATTTGGTTGTCTTGCCGAAATGATAGCCTTGAAGGTTGAAGCACTTCTTCCCCTATTATTTTTTGTGTATAGATTATTATTATTATTATTATTATTTTATATTGAAGCACATTTGATCTCGGTTTTTTTACCAAAATAATAATTTTTAATTTTTTTTTTACCAATCTAGAGTACTTTTGAAACTATTTACTAGAATAGGGTTGTTTTGGGGCAATCACGCTAGGCGGTACGACGGCACTAGTAGTGCGGCAAGGTGTCTAACAACCATTGGTTTCGTCGAAACCCCGACGAACCGGTGTCTAGTGCCGTCGGGGTTCCTAACAGAACTAAGTGGCAGGGGGCCCACCCTGACGCAAACTGGATACCAATTCCGTCTGGGTTTTTGATGGGACTGGACACCAGTTCCGTCAGGGTTTCTGACGGAACCAAGGTTCCGTCGAAACCCCGCTGACTACTAGTGCTAGTGCGTCACGCTAGCGTGACGCCCCAAAACAACCATATTCCAAAATAGTTTCAAAAGTACTCTAGATTGGTAATTTTTTTTTTTTTAAAAAAAATATTTTGGTAAAAAAACCTTTGATCTCTGCAGATGCTGAATTAATTTTTTCCTGTCTGCTTTGACAGTATTTTGTTGTAGGAATTCTGGGAGCTATGTAAGGAGATCAAAATAGAGGAGTTATTTTGGCATAATTAAAGAGTTTTTTTGGCTATGTTCAGGGTAAAGCGCGTAAAGACTGTTTAATATGATTTGCTACAGTGGTACCATGTTTTGAGTGACTGTCCATTTACATTTTCTACCCTTAGATTCTTATGGCTAGTTTGTCAAGTGTTGATATTATGTTTACGGCGTAGGTAGAGTCTTGATTTCGTATTTGTTTTTAACTGTTTTGACCTAATTGATTACAAGGCAAATGAATTTTCTTTCTCTTGTAGAAAATATGATACCGACCAGCACATATGAAAAGATTTATTATCTGCAAAACATCATAATCATACATAACGCAAACATTAGGGCTGACTAAACAGGACGAGCTACGAGGTACATCCTCAGGCTGCCCAGGGCCTATATGTTTGTGTGTTGTTAGATATAATTAGTTTTGATGATGTCAATTATAGATCTCAAATACTAAGCAAAAAACTTTGTATAGTATATTTATCTCCTACGTTGACTATTTCTTATATGTAGATTCAAAGATTAGAAGATATGAATTACGAAAATGATCAAGAAGATCATTAAAGTTATTGAATTGGGTTAATTAATTAGAAGAAGAAAGAAAGAAAATGGTTGGGGCTCAAATTTCAGAAATGACAATTTGGTATCACGAATTTCAGAAATTACAGTTTGGTACCACGAATTTAAGAAATGACAATTTGGTACTACGAATTTAAAAAATGACAATTTGGTCAAGAATACCCGAGTATTATTTTTAGTACTCGAGTGTCATACTCGAGTATGACACTGGATACTCGAGTATTTAGCACCTTTGTTCGCCCATGTTTTGCTTTCTACTTGAGCGAACTTCGGTTATTAGATAATATCTCTCAAACCAGAGATTCAATTAAGGTGAAACCAATTTCATATGAAACTGTTAGAACCGGCTGACACCCAAGAGGGGTGAATTGGATTTCAGATAGGAACTTGGGAATTTTGATATTCTTTTTGCATCTTTCTAAAAACAAGACGTATAAAAGAAATGAATTATAAACTCATAGTCAATTGTTCAAAACGTATATGCTAGAAACAAAAGAAATAAGGGAAAAGAATATGCAAATTGTGATTTATACTGGTTCAACCCAATCCTTGATGACCTACGTCCAATTCCCAAGCTCCACTTAAGATTTTCAATCTGCTATCTTCTTATTTAATCTCGGCACAAAAGAAGCCTCTACAATTTCACAAGTTTAGCCGGGCACTTATGCAGCCTTTCACAAATCTCTCACTGAGATAAAGACTACCCCTTACACACTATAAGGATACAATCTGTTCCCACTCAAGATCACCCAATCTTAAATAACTCTTAGATAGAATGATTACAATGAAGGTACACTTCTCTCTAAATGAAGTAGATGATGATAAACATTGAAGTACAAGATAAGAGTAGTGTTAGATATGATTAGTTTTGATGATGTCTTATATAGATGTCATTATTAAAAGCAAAAAGATTGAGTAAAATAGTTATCTCCTACATTGACTAACTGCTGTATTTAATGTAGATTAATCCAAGTTGAATTATAGAGATTAATCAAGAAGGAGATATTAAAGTTGCAGAGAATAATGAGTCCAAGCTAAATTATGAAGAATGATCAAGATGGGAGATGGAAGAAGGAAGAACTTGATGAATGTAATGAGAATATCATTATACAAGTTCCAAGATTGATTCTAGAAGTCTCCACGATCAAATGGAAGTTGGAATGGCTCAATTCGGAGTTAAAATAAGCAAAAGGGAGCTTTAGGATGATCTAACTCGAGTCATGAGGTTGCAACTCGAGTTAACCACTTTACTACAGTGTTTTTGGGTTTCTGAACTGGTATGACTTGAGTCATCACTAAGTAACTCAAGTCAAATAACTCGAGTTATCACTAATAACTCGAGTCACCATCTTTTCAAAGACCTCTCGTTATACTGTTTCACGTTTCACGTTTGTGGGCGAGTGCAGTATTTTGATGATATCTCCCAAACCAGAAATTAGATTGAGATGAAACCAGTGGCATATGAAACTAGACTCCCAATGCGTCATTTTGATAAATAAAAAATTCAAGCCCAAAGGAGTTCAGATCAAAGAGATATGAATTGTAGAAGTTGGAATTGCAATTCACGCCACACTGCTGACCAAGCTTTGGTATTTTGAGTGTATCTCACAAACTACAAATCCAATTGAGCTGAAATCGGTGGCATATGAAAGTAGACTCAAAATTATTTCCATCAAGACTTGAACCAAGCAAAACAAAGTTCAGACCATGGAGATATGGCCTTCGAAAGTTACAGTAAGTTCAAGATGGTTCAAAAACGCTCAACATACAATGAGTTTGGAATGAGTTGTTAACTAGGCTTGTATAACTCAAGTTAGGACTAGAAACTTGAGTCAACGTCAATCAGAGAGGCAGACAGAGAAGAATGAATATTGAGAAGAGATTTTAACTCGAATGAACAAAGTAGCAGAGCACTGTTCCACAACGTCTCCGAGAATTCTGAAATTAATGTTATCAATTGATTACTACTTGCTATACTCTTCAATGTTATTAATAATATTTGTGAGGAAGTTTCAGATGATCAAAAGCTCGGATTGAGGATCAATGCCAATGCTAGCAAGCACATGTGAGCCACTGTCAGATGAACGGGTAACTCAAGTCATAACTCGAGTCATTCGAAGACAAAAAGCAATCAGAACTTTGGTGCACAAACATAACTCGAGTCAAGTCCACCAACTCGAGTCACTCAAGAACACAGAGAACAATCAGAGCACCTTGGCAACTCGAGTCACGAAGGATAACTCGAGTTACTCAACTCGAGTCACATGGAATAACTCGAGTCAACATCCCTACATCAGAAAATCACCGTGTCCGAAATCACAAAATCATTGATTGTGATTTCATTACTTCTTATCATCACTCATTACTATTCCTAATCATGTTTAATCAGTTTGTTAATGAGTTTCAGATGATTATATGAAGAATTGACATCAAACTGTATAGAAGCCAAAATATGTCAGAAACAGTTTTGAAATTGAATAGTTTAATGAAGTTTGCTACAGACATTCACAAATGGCAGAGACGACGTGGAACTTGAAGAAACGAAGTCGAATACTCAACTGTAATGTTCTTCAATGAATTAAAATGCTCAACTTATTCATCGGCTTCAAATGCTACGACTTGAATATCCCAACAGTCATATTCTAAACTGGAGGAATTGCTCAACGGTCATAAATGTTAGTTATGCTTAGTTTTGATGATGACAAATATACTCATCATTATTAAGAGCAAAAAGCTTGTATGATATATTTATCATATACATTGACTAATTGTTATATTTAATGTAGATTAGTCCAAGTTCAATTATGAAGAATGATCAAGAGAAGAGAAGAAAGAGTTAAATTATGCAGAATGATCAAGAGAAGAAAAGAAAGAAAGAGTTGAGTTATAGAGATTAATCAAGGAGATAAGAGTTCACAAGAAGAACTTGCAGAAGTTGTCAAAGGATTTTTGGGAATAATCAAGAAGAAGAGGAGAGGTTGAAGAAGGAAGAACTTGTTGAATGGAATGAAGATATCTTTATTCAAGTTCTTAGATTGATACTAGAAGTCTCCACGATCAAATGGAAGTTGGAATAGCTCAATTCAGAGTTAAAAACAACAAATATAAGGTTCAGGATTATCCAACTCGAGTCATGAGGTTGCAACTCGAGTTAACCACTTTGCTATAGTGTTTTCCCTCTTCTGGAATGAGTTAACTCGAGTCATGTATGAGTAACTCGAGTCGTAACTCGAGTCAAACACTAAATGACTCGAGTCAAGGTGTATTTCAGCAACTCTGTTCACCTCTGTTTCGCATTTCAGCTGAGCGAGGTCTGGTTTTTTGATGATATCTCTCAAACCAGAGATCGGATTGAGGTGAAACCAGTGGCATATGAAACTAGACTCCCAATGCGTCATTTTGATATAAAATTCAAGCCCAAAGGAGTTCAGATCAAGGAGCTATGAATTGTAGAAGTTGACACTACAATTCACGCCATAGTACAGACATAGCTTTTGGTTTTTTGAGTGTAACTCACAAAATACAAATCCAATTGAGCTGAAATCGGTGGCATATGAAAGAAGACTCAATATACTTTCCATCAAGATTTGAACCAAGCAAAATGGAGTTCAGACCATGGAGATACGGCCTTCAAAAGTTATAGTAAGTTCAAGATGGTTCAAAAACGCTCAACATACAATGAGTTTGGAATGAGTTGTTAACTAGGCTTGGATAACTCAAGTTAGGACTAGAAACTTGAGTCAACTTCAATCAGAGAGGCAGACAAAGAACAATGAATATTGAGAAGAGATTTTAACTCGAATGAACAAAGTAGCAGAGCACTGTTCCACAACGTCTCCGAGAATTCTGAAATTAATGTTATCAATTGATTACTACTCGCTATACTCTTCAATGTTATTAATAATCTTTGTGAGGAAGTTTCAGATGATCAAAAGCTCGGATTGAGGATCAGTGACAATGCTAACAAGCATAAGTGAATGGACTGGTTTAACTCGAGTTAGGCAAAACAACTCGAGTCATCATTCAGACAGAAAGCAACCAGAAGTTTGGAGACAAAAGACAACTCGAGTCATACTAAGGCAACTCGAGGCATAACTCGAGTCAAGTTCACCAACTCGAGTCACTCAAGGACACAGAAAACATCTGGTATTTAAATCAACTCGAGTCATATGGAATAACTCGAGTCAGCGTTCCTGCATCAGAAAATCACCGTGTCCGAAATCTCAAAATCATTGTTTGTGATTTCATTAATCCTTACCATTACTGATTACTATTCCTAATCATCTTTAATCAGTTTGTTAATGAGTTTCAAATGATTATGTAAAGGATTAACATCGGATTACGAAAAGCAGATGATTATGTCAGAAGCTCCAACGGTAATATTTTCCAAATGTCATATACGCTTACAACGGTCATATTCTAAACTGGAGGAATTGCTCAACGGTCATAAATTGCAACTAACTATAAAAGGAGAAGCATTCAAGATAGAAGAGGTTGGAGATACGAGCGTGCACTGCCGAAATGCTGACATTATGAATATGTGCTTAATTCATACACTCTGTTCTCAATGCTTACATAGCTTATCATAGAGAGTGAGATGATCGATTATGTACTTCAGTAATTAGCATTCATCTACTCAGAGAGGAGTTCCTAAACACCAATTAATTCTTTTAGTTGTAAAAATCTTGAGGTTGTGGAACCTTAAGTGTGGGTGTATCAATTACAATTTGTAAGGGGGAGTGAGTCCTAGAGTGAGAGGATCATCCTTCGTTTACAGAGTGTGTAATTGTGTCCTTACAGTGTGTGAGGAGGAGTATCTCGGTAAGAAATTGTAAAGGCTGCACAAGTGCCTGACTAAACTTGTGAGGTTGTAAAGGCTTTTCTCTTGTGCCCGATTAAACAAGGAGATAGTGGATTGAAAATCTCAAGTGGAGCTTGGGGACTGGACGTAGGTCAAGGAAGGGCCGAACCAATATAAATCACGGTTGCATATTCTCTTCCCTTATCTCTTATATTTCCGTATATGTTTATTTGAATATCAAACGGTTGATTTAGAAAACGCGAAAAGATTTTCAAAGTGTCAAGTTTTTAATCTTCACCCAATTCACCCCCTCTTGGGTTCAGCCGGAATTTCAATAAATTGCAACTGACTATAAAAGGAGAAGCATTCAAGATAGAAGAGGTTGGAGACACGAGATTACTGTTTCATTGTCAAAATGCAAATACTCTGACATCTATATCACTTACTCTCCGATTATCTCTATGATCATATAGTTTACCTTAGAGAGTGAGATTATTTGTATTGTACTTCAGTATTTATTCATTTACTCTTTTAGAGAGAACATTTCTGATTATTAAATCATTGTAAGAATCTCAAGTCGTGGGACTTGGAGATTGGGTTCTCAGTTTACAACTTGTAAGGAGGAGTGTATCCTAGTGAGAGGATAACTTCGAGTACGGAGTGTGTAACTTATTGAAAGGAGTATCTCAGTGAGAGATTCGGCTTCACAAGTGCCTAGGTGAACTTGTGCGTTTGTATAGGCTTCTCTTGTGCCCGGTTAAACAAGAGGATAGTGGATTGAAAATCTCAAGTGGAGCTTGGGAACTGGACGTAGGTCAATGATTAGGCCGAACCAAAGTATAAATCACGGTTGCATATTCTCTTCCATTATCTCTTATATTTCCAGTATATGTTTATTTGAATATCAAACTGTTGATTTAGAAAACGCGAAAAGATTTTCAAAGTGTCAAGTTTTTAATCTTCACCCAATTCACCCCCCTCTTGGGTTCAGCCAGTTCTTCAAGTAGGATTACAGAGCTTCACAAACTCATAGTATCACATTGTAGGAATAGGCTCTTTGTATTTGTTTTCGTTTCATTGGTTTCTCTGTCTTGAATGCTTCTCTACTTATAGGCAACTGTCATTTGTCCGTTGTGAGCATTCGTCTGTTGGAGAGAAATAACCATTGATGCATTTTAACTATTTTGTCGTTGATGAAGAACATTTAACCGTCGAGCACAATCTTCTTAATTTATAATAAGACCGTTGTGAAGCTTCTCAAGCTTTCCGTTGTGAGTGATCAACTATCTCTGTTAGACTCAAAAGCTTTCCGTTAGTCATATTTTGGAGTTGTTGGCAGAAAGCGAGATTCACTTGTTTTCACTTTGCTTCAACATGAAATCCATTTAGTATGTTTAGGTTGGGTCTCTTTCACTTTCACTGGAGCGGGTGTCTCAGAAAATAATAGTTTGAAGTGCTCTGAATAAGTTTCCGCGTAGGCTCGTTATCCGTCGCAACATTTAATGTTCTGACACAGATCTGACAATTTGAGGATTTACAAATAATCCTTCGTTTGATTATCTAAAACTCATTAATAAACATGATTAAAAACATTGAGAATAATAATGAGTGATAATTTGAAGTCACTAGTTGATAGTCAGATATTTTGAATTTTACGAAGACAATGATGAACTTACTGAAGCAACAAAACTCAAGTTTGTTTATCTTGACTTGAGTTGTTGACTCGAGCTTTGTTCTCAGAATAAAGACTAACTTAAAAGAGTTATATTGGCAGACAAGCTTTCAAAATTGGTAACTCAAGTTTTGACATGCCAACTCTAACGAGAAACTCAAGTTGCTCAATTTTAACTCGAGTTTTGGCCTTTCTGAAAGTTTGGTAGAAAAGTGTTTAAGAGATAACGATTAGTTGAAAAACATTAAACTTTCAGAACTCGAGTTTCATAAAATGAAACTTCAAGTTTGCCAAAGTACATCATCAAGTATTTAAAGTATTACTTTGGCACTCGAGTTTTGTTTAGAAAAACTCGAGTGTTACCTTTGTTTGTTCCAGAATAAGAGTGTTAGCTAGCATTCTTCACAATCTTCATAATGTAGAAGTTAAGAACGTTGATTGCTCAAGGGTCAGATTCCAGTAAGCGTAACATCTTCGATATAACTCTAAATTTGGAAAACTACCTATCCCCAGAATGCTCTTTAAGTCTTCTTTCCAAAGCGAAAAGAATCATCTCCAAATTCATTGTATTCTGACCATTATGATCAAATTAATAAAGGCTATTCTTGACCAGCATTTTTGTAACATCCTTAACTAACTGTTAACTTCAAAAAAAAAATCATATATCTTCCAGTTTATCTTTGTTTTCCATGGTCTTTATGTTTTTGGAAAGGTATTTGAGTCTAGTTTCATAGGCCACCAGTTTTAGTGCATTTAGATGCGTAGTTTGTGAGATACACCCAAAATACCGAGCCGGGCCTGCTGTGTGGCGCAATTTCATGTGGCGACTTCTAAAATTCATAGCGCTTTCATCTGAACTCCTTTGGACTTGAATTTGGTGTTAAAATGACGCATTGGAAGTCTAGTTTAATACAAAATTAGTTTCACCTCAATTGGATATCTGTTTGAGAGATATCATCGAATAACCAAAGCTCGCTCCAATAGAACGCTAAATAGGGACGAACAGAGTAGCTGAAACTCGAGTTTTCAGTGGCTGACTCAAGTTGCAAACTCAAGTTTTGAATTTCAGAATTTAAGTTCTGAAATTTTGCACTAAAAAATCACTGTAGCTTAGGAGCAAATTACTGAGCAAATTACAATTCATCGTGGAGCTTAATTTTGCTTATTTTAACTCCAAATTGTGTCATTCCAACTTCCTTTTAATTTTAGAGACTTGAATATTGATATTCTCATTATGTTGAGCAAGTTCTTCTCCTAATATAACATGTATGAGAAATATGGCTAGAATTTTCACAATAATTGCAAACAATAGAATGATGCATATTATAAACATTTTTGCAAGTATTGTGCCAGTCGAGTGGATGCAATATAAAATGACTCATATTTTTAAATTCTTTCTTCCCACATGCTTTTCCAGCATTATTGAAAACATTTTTATTTTTCACAACAAAATCAATAGTTGGTTGGAAAACAGTTTTATGCAATTTTCAAAATTGTTTTTCTTAAACATACAAGAAGTATTGGAACTTTTTGCCATAATAGATTCTTAAACTCCAAATAATGATTCATCATAATCGTGCATGATGAGCTCTTCCCGAGAATCATCTTTCTTTTGTTATTCTGTGTTGACTGGATCGTGGAAGCATTTTCTGATTTCACATTCTTCATTCTCAACTTCCATTTGTTCATCAATCGTGGACATATGACTTATAATCTTAGATGAACTGTCAATATTTTCAACTTCAACATAGTTGTTAAAAGCATATATAGAATTAAGAGTATCCCAAATTTCTTTAGCACTGGAGCAAAACTTGATTTTCTCAAAATCATTTTCGGTTAAACCACTATATAGGATTTTCATTGCTATAATGTTCAGAAAAACATTTTCTTCTCTTTTTGTTTCCAATCCTTTCTTGGTTTGAAATCAAAGGCCTTTTTAAAAACATTCTATATATCAAAATCAAAGCATTTTATAAATGATGTCATTCTAATTTTCCAAAACCAAAGACTAATATCTTTTTAAAAAGGTGGAACGGTATGATCAAAACCTTTTGAAAACAAGCAACACCTAAAATCAGCCATTGCCAACTCTTGAGATAGTTAAATCCTTTAAACAAGAGCCGCACTCTTATTATACCAAATGTTTGAACCAACTGACACCCAAGAAGGAGGATGAATTAGGTTTCAGATAAAAACTTAGGAATTTTAAAATTCTTTTTGCATCTTTGTAAAAACAATACGTATGAAAGAAATGAATTACAAACTCATCGTTAGTTGTTCAAAATGTATGTGCTAGAAGCATAAGAAATAAGGGAAGAGAATATGAAAACTGTGATTTATACTAGTTCGGCCTAATCCTTGATGACCTACGTCCAGTCTCCAAGCTCCACTTAAGATTTTCAATCCACTATCTTCTTGTTTAATCTCGTCACAAGAGAAGCCTCTACAATCTCATAAGTTTAGCTGGATACTTGTTGATAAGGCAAAACTTTATAGCCTATAATTCTGCAAGTATACGAGCCGTATCAAGTAATAAAGTGATAAGAAAAGTATCGTTCCCACGAGGACTTAGTATCACAAATTTAGTTAAGCATTAATTTTACACTTTCATTTAAGTTGAGCAAAACAAATTGAATTTAATTAAGAAAAAAAATTAAAACTAAAATTAAAATAAATGAACTACCACAATAATCGAACGAGCAACCTAGAGTCACTAATCACTTGTTTGTTTTTTAGATTTTATCCCCGCTAATTAATTTTGACCTAACATAGTCAGCTAATCTAGAGTATTAATGTCTATAAATGTCTTCCGGTCCATTTATATACCTACCTTAATTAATTATGTAATGTCTCACAACTAAATAAAATGTGTTTTAGACCGGGCTCACTCTAATTTGATTATGTGAAGCTTTTAGGTATATGTCTATCCTAGACGCAAATTAGATTAAAACCTAATTCCCATTATTTTATCCCAAGTCAATTTAAGATTTCCTCTTCCAAGTTCAACCCTAAATCCCCAAAACATGCTTAATGATGACCAATCAATAAGCAATAACAATAAAGACAAGATTAAATAAACTGGAATAAAATTAAACAAAACTAATCAGTGGCAATAATATCTAGAACCCAAACAAGTTCATAGGTTCTCTAGGTTGAAAAGACAAATTAGCCACACATGGCTAAAACCAAATCCATAACAAAATTAAGAAATTCAGATTCAAAGAGAAGGAAAGAGGAAGAACACATATAAGAGATAGCCCAACTACTGTGGAGCTGTCCTCTGTGCGTCCTCCAATCCTCTCCTTAGTGTCGTTCGAGTTTCTCCCTGTGCGTGCTGTTCTCAGTCTGCGCTAATATTCTGTTTTCGTTCTTGCGCCTGTGCTGATCGTGTTGCGTCTTCTCCCTCCTGTTCAGTTTAATTCCTCCTTTTATACATACTATCCTTGGGCCGAGTGCGTCAATGTTTTTTTTTCTCCAATTCGTTTTTTTTCTCTTTTTTTAATATGTATCACTTAGGCTGGTCCTTTGGCTTGCTTTGATATAATTTTTTCCTGATTCTCCTGCGACTTGTGCGCCTTGTTTAATTGGCGTGAGATATTATATATATATATATATAAATTAATGAAATGTTTTCTTTTATTTGATGTTTTCTTTTACGCTAGATCACCCGATATCTCCTGTAAAATAAAAATAAGATATGGGTAGATTTTACATCAAAATATCCTTTTATCCTATGTTTAATTAAATAATAGAAAAGTATATAAAATATAATTAAATAAGTATAAATATTAATAAATTTAATTCAATACATCTCGGAATCTATACTTATTTAATTATAAAATACATACTTATCACTTGTGCAGCCTTTTATAAATCTCTCACTGAGATACTCCCCCTTACACATCATAAGGATACAATTGGTTTCTCACTCAAGATCATCCAATCTTGAGTAACAATGATAACAATGAAGGTATACTTCTCTCTAAATGAAGTAGATGATGATAAACACGGAAGTACAAGATGAGAGTAGGATTACAAAGCTTCGCAAACTCGGAGTATCACATTGTAGGCATAGGCTCTTTGTATTTGTTTTTGTTTCGTTGGTTTCTTTTTCTTGATTGCTTCTCTATTTATAGGCAACTGTCATTTGTCCGTTGTTAGCATTCGTCTGTTGGAGAGAAATAATTGTTGATGCATTTTAATTGTTTTGTCATTGATGAAGAATATTTGATCGTCGAGCACAATCTTCTTAGTTTAGAATAAGACCTTTGTGAAGCTTCAAGCTTTCCGTTGTGAGTGATCAACTATCCATTAGACTCAGAAGCTTTCCGTTAGTCATATTTTGGAGTTTGATGCGTTACTTTTGTCGCGAAAGCAATTAATTAAACTATGTCCTAATTAATTATGCAGTTTATGGTCAACTTAGGTCATTCTCCCAAGGAGCAATTTGTGGATTTTTCTTTAGGTTGAATTTAGGTGATGAAAAATGCAATGCAATGAAACTAAGCTAACTAAATGCAAGATGAAAATGACTCTAAAACCTATATGAGAATAGAACTAATCTAGATGCGGATGCAAATTTGGGGGTTTTGTTATTAGAGAATAATTAAGATCCTAAGAAAAGAAATTAACTAACTATTAAGACAATCAAATAAGAAAAGACACAAAAGGTTTACTTCAAGTACGGTGAAGGAAAAAACTCAGGATTTACATTGAGTTAACTTTCTTAGCCCAAATTAATTAGTTAGACCAAAGGGAGATTGATGAAAGATTGGAAGTAATAAATTTAATTACCTAATTAAACATGGGAAACTCTCAAGTTTAATAACACATATTACACTAGAAAACTCATAGTGAAATATGTGGTGGCTAATTAAACTCATTAAAAACCAATACAATTAATTTCTAATTAATTTAAGAATCTTATTTACAACTAGATAATTTATCAACTCAATTAAACAATTAAATCGATAAACCCAATTGACAATTAAATTAATAACGAAAACTCAATTATTAATTCAATTGACAATGCAAGGGTTGCAAACAAGACTCCAACAACTATCTCAAGCATAAAAACTTCAAATTATCAATCCAATTCAAAAGAAATATGTTCACAATCTAAAACTAGATTGTTCTCAATTGACATAACTCGAAATCCTTTAAAACTAAATAACCTCAAGTTTGAATTAAAAAAGATAAAAAGAAAGATACTCCCTTATGATCTTCAAGTGTAAGTTCTAGGCTCTAGCTTCCTCCATATTCATCCCAAGTTGCCTCCCAAATAACCTTAAGCTGCCATGGAAACACTTCCTTCTCCAAATGTTTTGCAACTCACGACCATGTACAATGATCTATGGAGATGGAATTAATTGGATGTGAGATGATGATTCAAGGTGTGGGACCGTGAATGGAAGAATGAATAAATCAATCCTGTGCATGTGGCTGGGTCTCCTCAACGTTAGTGTCCCACGTACGTTTGTGTTCGGCTCTCGGCTCTCACCGAGAGCATCTCTCTTCTCTTGGCTGCTAGTTCTTTTTATAAAAGGAGGGGAGAGTTTTGGGTACCAACTTGAGCTTATTAAAATTTAAGAAGCCCAATAAAATCCATCATTAGATCTTCTTTTAGCATCCAAGGTTAATTCTGCATCGTAGGATCTTCCAATATGCTTTTTCTTATCTTGCAAGAATTAAATAAAATCGTGATCTATCATATATTTAGAAATATTATTCAATCACAAGATATCAATCAGAATATTGATAATTTAAGCCCAATAATCTCGTAATTAATTCTGATTTATATTATTTTCTAAAATTGGCTAACAATCCAAATATTATCTAATAAATCCAAATTAGCCTAAAATAGTCCCCAAAATAAATGAATAAGGCGGGATAAAATTATTAAAATTGGGTTTTGTCAGAGTTGTTGGTAGAAAGTGAGATTCAGTCGTTTTTGCTTTGCTTCAACACGAAATCCATTTGTTCTATTTAGGTTGGGTCCCTTTCACTTTCGAGGAATGGGTGTCTCGAAAAATCATCATTTGAACTGCTTTGAATAAGTTTCCGTGTAGGCTCTGTTTTTTGTCGCAACATTTAATGTTCTGACACATATATGACATTTTGAGGATTTGGAAATAATCCTTCGTTTGATTATTTGAAACTCGTTAATAAACATGATTAAAAGCATTGAGAATAATAATGAGTGAAAATCTAAAGTCACTAGTTGATAGTCAGAGATTTTGAATTTTACGAAGACGATGATGAACTTACTAAAGCAAAGAAAAACTCAAGTTTGTTTATCTTGACTCAAGTTGCTAACTAGAGTTTGGTTTTCATAACTCAAGTTTGTTCTCAGAACAAAGACTGACATAAAAGAGTTATATTGGTAGACAAGCTTTCAAAAATGGTGACTCGAGTTTTGATATGCCGAATCTAACGAGGAACTCAAGCTGCTCAATTGTAACTCGAGTTTTGGCAGTTTTAAAAGATTGGCAGAAGAGCCAAATTCCCAGGATTCAAGTTTCATTTAACCAACTCTAACGTATAACCGGAGTTTCCCAATTGTAACTCGAGTTTTGGCCTTTCTGAAAGTTTGGTAGAAAAGTGTTTATGAGATAACGATCGGTTGAAAAATATCAAACTTTCAAAACTTGAGTTTCATTTAACCAACTTGAGTTTTATAAAATGAAACTTCAAGTTTGCCAAAGTACATCATCGAGTATTTAAAGTATTACCCTGGCACTCGAGTTTTGTGTAGAAAAACTCGAGTGTTACCTTTGTTTGTTCCAGAATATGAGTGTTAACAAGAATTCTTCGCAATCTTCATAATGGAGAACTTAAGAACATTGGCTGCACAAAGGGTCATATTCCAATAGGCGTAACATCTTTGATATAGCTCTAAATTTGGAAAACCACATATTCCCAAAAATCTCTTTAAGTCTTCTTACCAATACAAAAAGAATCAGCTCTAAACTCATTATATTCTGACTGTTATGAAGGTTGTTCTTGACCAGCTTTTTTGCAACATTCTAAACTAACTGTTAACTTCAAAAACTCATACATCTTCCAACTAAACTTTGTTTTCTGTGTTCTTGATGTTTTTGTAAAGTATTTGTGTTTAGTTTCATATGCCACCAGTTTTAGCTCATTTGAATGTGTAGTTTGTGAAATACACCCAAAATACTGAAGCTAGGTATACTGTGTGGTGCGATTTCATATGGAAACTTCTGAAATTCATAGCTCTTTGATATTAACTCCTTTAGGCTTCAATTTGGTTTCAAAATGACGCATTGAGAGTCTAGTTTCATACAAAGTTGGTTTCACTTCAATCAAATCTTGGTTTGGGAAATATCATTGAATAATCAGAGCTCGCTCATGTAGAACACTAAATAGGGATGAACAGGGTAATTGAAACTCGAGTTTTCAGTGGTTGACTTGAGTTGCTAACTCGAGTTTTGAATTAAGAATTCAAGTTCTAAATTCTGCACTCGAAAATCACTGTAGATGAGGAGAAAATTACCGTAGCAAATTACAATTCATCGTGGAGCTTGATTTTGCTTATTTTAACTCCGAATTGCGTCATTCCAACTCCCTTTTGATCATAGAAACTTGAATATTGATATTCTCATTATATTTAGCAAGTTCTTCTTTCTTCAATCTCATCTCTAATCATTCTTCATTATTCAACTTGGTCTAATCTACATTAAATATAGTAGTTAGTCAATGTAAGAGATAAATATACTATACAAACTTTTTGCTCATAATATTTGACATCATGAAAACTAATCGTATCCAACAGAAACTAAACTCTCAATGCGTCACATAGATACCAAAATCAAGTTGAAAGTAGTTCATATGAAGGAGATATGCTATTTTGAATTGCTATTGCAATTCACGCCATATTACAAACATAGGTTCGATATTTTGGGTGTATCTCACAAAATACACATCCAATTGAGCTGAAACCGGTGACATATGAAATATATAGCAAAATTAACACTTATCATACATCAAAGAACATAATTTTTGATCAAGATCCTCAATTTACTTCCAAGTTCTGGAGATCATTACATGAGGCTTTGGTTACCAAACTCAGATTCAGTACAACCTATCATCCTCAAACAGTCGAACAGACAAAAACAACAATATAGATGTTGGAAGATATGCTGATGGTGTATGCATTAGATTTCAAAGGAATTTGGGATCGATTCCTTCGACTTGTAGAATTTGCATACAAGAACAACTATCATTTGAGCATTCAAATGGCTCCGTATGAAGGGTTGTATGGAAGGAAGTGTCAATCGCCCTTATGCTGGACAAAACTATCTGAGAGGAAATTATATAGGCAAGATATATAGCAAAATTAAGAATTTTCAAAAACATCAAGATCACAGAAAACAAAGATCAATTGGGAGATATGTGATTTTTTGAAGTTCACAGTCAATCAAGATGTTGCAAAAACGTTGGTTAAGAACATCTTCTATTAATCTGATCGAAACACTCAGCATACAATGAAGTTGGAGTTGGTTCTTTTTGCATTGGAAAGAATACTTAAAGAGCTTTCTGGGGATAAGTGTTTTGCCAATTTTGGAGCTATATTGAAGACGTTATGCTTACTAGAACTTGACCTTCGTTCCACCAATGTTCTTGCATTTTAGAAGTCACTACATTGTGGAGATTAATCTTTGCACAAGATCAATCGAGTGTGAGGAAAGGCTTGACACTCTGATGATAGGATGATCATGAAGGACACTTGAAGTATACTTCTATAATACTCGAGTATGTAAGTTATTACTCGAGTAATCATGCTTGATCACAATGCACTGATGGTTTGCTGAATGATACTCGAGTATGAAGTTATTTTACTCGAGTACGGTACTCAAGTAAGAATTCATATTACTCAAGTATGTTCGATTAAACATGAGGCACTGAGTTTCTTTCAAGTTAATACTTGAGTACATAGAAGCTATACTTGAGTACAATACTCGAGTAACGAATCCAAATTGCCTTACGAGAGTTACTGTAAATTTCTGCTGCAAACGAGCTGAGTGACTACTCGAGTATCTAAGTGACTACTCGAGTATTATTGAGCACAGAAAGACATTGTCAGAATTTGATGTGTGAGATTCTGTATAGGATAGAGGTAGGTTAACTGAATATCATTGCGACGGTGATTATGGTGTAGGATTGTGAAAGCTGTGCAACATGATTGCTATAGCAATGCGTTGTATGCAAACTGGAGGAATGATACAACTTAGGATGAAATCCAAGCTCAGTCTACTTTTAAAATGATATATTCCTTCGACTTCCAACCACCCATTTATTTTCAATCATTAAGTAATAGCAAAATCAACCAAACCAAATACAGATTTTCACATCACACACTTGTCTTTAGAAACTAGCGTCATCTTCGGTATCAATAGTCTCTGTGGGGCAATAACTATACTTATTCTTTATTACTTGTTCGACTGACTCACTTGCCATAAAGGAATTCGACCAACACTATCATTCTACGTTTATAATCTTCAAAGTTACATAACATAATGTACTCATTTTCTCAACTTTTCCCCAATATCTATGGTATTTCATATGCATTCTTCTTGCCATGTCATTGAAGAGAGAGGGGGAACTAATTGCACTTGAATTAAGATGTGTTTAAACTTTAAATTACAACAATATGTTGAAAACATGTGTTTGTTGCTACAAAATTTGATGCATAATAATAATAATAATAATACACTTACATGCATTATGGAAAACCAGTTATTGCTGAGATGAGATGTTTTATTGATGGATTTGATCTACGCTGGTCTAAAGGGATTAGGAATATTGTTTTACTCACTGATTGTATAGAAGCTATAAATGATACTATTAGAGGTTGTGAGAGGGATTATCCTTTTAAGGACATAGTGTATGATATTAGATAAATTCTTCATAGGGATTGGTAAGTTATAGTCACCCATGTCTATAGAGAGGCTATAGTAACTATTGCGGATCAGTTAGCAAAACACTCTCGTTGGTTATATGGTAATGTTTGTCTCTTTGATCAATCTCTTCCTTTTATTCAAGACGCAGAGGTTGATGAAAGTTAGGTTTTCATTGATTTTTGTTGTAATGTCTCTTTAATGAGAATGATATCCAGGCTTTACTCCAAAAAAAAAAAAAAAATTATGGAGGCAGTGAGTGAGGGTGAGATAGAATAATTAATAAAAAAAAATACAATAAATAATTTTAAAAAAAAAAATAATACAGTCAAAAGCTTGAATGTGTGCTTGTAACCTCCAATTTAAGTCTCTTTTGGACAGATTTTGGGTTCTTTTTGGTGGGGACAAAAGGGGTTCACATTAGGTGCTGCTCACTTATGTGTTTTTTACATGTTTGTCCCTCTAATTAGAGAGATAAGATATTTTTTTATTTTTTATATATATTTTTATTTAGATTAGATTATATGTTATTTTCTGAAATTGTTTTTGTACCCATATCTCAAATTAATTAGTTTTTACGATACTAGTATTATATGAAAAATATTTCTAAATACAGGACTGTAAACTAATTAATTTAAGATACTAAATACAAAAAAAATTTCAGAAAGCAGCATATAATTTAATTTAAATTTAATTTAAATAAATAAAATATATTAAAAAAAAATGTCTCATATTTGAGTGACAAGTATGTAAGAACTGATAAGGGTAAAGGATAATATGGAAGAATCACCTTGTGTGCTTCCAGACAAAAGGGGCCGATTTTTTCCGGGTTGCGGTTTCTTGCTCAGCCTGGCGTCTGGCGAAAATCACCACTGAAACCGATCAAAGAAAATATAGAGAAAGTTCGGTGAGAGAACAAAATATCTTAAGTTGATGAGAGCAGCCCGCCGGTGAAGGCGATGGCGATCTGAAGATACTATTCATTCAAACTTTTTCCTCATTTCTCGTCCAGGTAATCTTCGGCCTTCATAACCCTTATCTTGAATCTCATCAACCATCATCTTCTTGAACCGGTAAATTTACAGTTAGCTTTTATGTTTCAACAGTTTTGACCTACCTAGCTTGAAATTGAAGTCTGTATCAATCTGTTCAGTCATTTTTGTATTCATTTTCGGAGAGTTGTTGCCCATAATTTTGAACATTTATAAAGGCTTTCAAGCAATCTTGTTCTTGACCTCCCAAATCTTATTAGCTCTGCCTAATATTAGACTTGGAAGCCGTTTATCCTTCAAATTGCTGTGAGCATGACTTTCTTTTGCAGTAGTAATTCACTCACCACCATCGCCAGATTCCGAAGTTTAATAACTCCCATTTCATATCGTGGAAGCTTGAGACCCAGCACGAGCATCCCCGTCCCACGCCCACACGTTTCACTTACTTCAGTCTGTAACATCAGTTATAGTCTTATAGATTTGGTCAAGGTGAGTTTTGGTTTTCCTCCTTCATTAGGTGTTCTTGGTGAAATTTTCAGAACTGGAAACCATATGAATGCATGTTTGCTTGCTTGTGTGATTTGTAGTGTGTTGCATTAGAAATATGGCCTCTTTAGCAACTGCAGACATTTGTGATTCAAATGGAAAACATGTACCAACTGGTGAATTGCGTGTGTTGCAACCAATTTTCCAGAGTTATGGTCAAAGGAGAGCATTCTCAGGTCCCATTGTGACACTGAAGGTGTTTGAAGACAATGTGTTGGTGAGGGAGCTGCTTGAAACAAAAGGGGAAGGAAGAGTTCTTGTGGTAGATGGAGGAGGAAGCATAAGATGTGCTTTGGTGGGGGGAAACTTGGGGCAAATAGCTCAAAACAATGGGTGGGCTGGGATTGTGGTGAATGGATGCATTAGAGATGTTGATGAGATCAATGGATGTGACATCGGTGTGAGAGCCTTGGCGACGCATCCGCTAAAATCAAACAAGAAAAGAACTGGCGAAATGCATGTTTCTGTTTATATTGCAGGAGCTCTGATTCATGAAGGAGAATGGTTGTATGCTGATAATGATGGCATCCTTGTGTCCAAGCATGAGTTGTCTGTCTGAATCTGAAGCTACACAAACTTCTTCTCATTATGCTTCTCAAATAACCATGACTGGTTTTTGTTTGTTGTTTGTTTGTAAGTTTCTTAACTGAATGAATATATCCAGTATTGTTCCAATAAATAAGCATGATTGGAGAGAAATTATGCGTTGGTAATTCAATTTTCATATCAACAATGGATACCCAATTTGCAGATCTTGTTACTTGTGATCAAATTAGGTTGGATCTAAGACTGAGTTATCAATCTGAATCCTGAGGCAGCACCGACTTCTTCTCATGATGCTTTTTAAATAAACATGACTGGAATGAACACCCAGTTTGAATATGTCATCTTCTTCCTTGTGATTGAATAAGGTTGAAGCTGTGCATTGATCATCATAGCCTTCATTCATTGTGCTTTGATGGATATCTATAAGTACTAATGCATGTAATATTGTTGCATCTGCATTTCCTTCTTATACTTTTATTTCCTAATCTGAATTTGACACAGATTCTTCTCGTTTGTTTCTATAAGTATTTTTTTTTTTTGCTCGGTGTTTCTATAAGTATTGATGAGAGTAATATTGTTGTTGCATCTGAATTTGATAGGAGATTTAAGCTGCCTTTTTGTTTGTTGCATTTTATTGTGCCTATGAAGTTGTGTAGGCTTCCTGGTTTTTAATTTTTCCTACATGATCATTCTTGTGGTTGCCATAAATCTTACTTCCTCTTGTCCTAATTATAGGATAACATTTGAGAGTTGATCTTAGTCCTAATTATAATTTATAGGACAAAGATCTAATTTTTGTCAATTTCTTCTCAAAATACCCCTAAACACAATAATACTTTAATAATGCATTTATATATTCTATAAAGTGAGTAATGCTTACAACTCATTAATATCACATACACTTCAATTCTACTGTTTTTTTTTAATAAGATAATTTTGAGCAACTTATGTCATATTTAATAATGGCATCACTATTAAATTACATTTCCAACTTCCAAGAGTAGACTGGTTGAGAGAGATGATGACACTGGATTGTGTGAGAGTTCGGAGAAGTCATGTGTGAGGTATGAGAGGTCTGACAAATAACAAAGCATCAGAGTAACTGGATGTCATTTTAAATTTTAAATAAGGGCATTTTGAGAAAACAAATATAATTAACTAATTTAACTACTATCTTAAATCTCTCCAAAATTAGGTAAATATATCTTATAATTATGACCAAAGGGAGTAATGTGGACCGAGTTGAATGGTAAAGCAATAATGGAAATTTTAAATACCCTTCTCAATTTTGAGACAGTTGGAAATACTTCCTTCAGCCTCCTCATGATTCAAGCCCTTCAATATTTAAGCCTTGCTGTTGTTTTATTTGGAAAGAAAGTCAAATGCATTCCACAAAAGATGGAGTAAAACATTTGGTACAAAAATACTCTTTGCTTCACAAATCTGCATAGACAGTGAAGCAATAGTTTATGAAACTAGTAAAGTTTACATTCAATTCTTTGATCAAAAGAACTCTATCAAACTTAAAACGAGAAATGAATGAATTGATATCTTGATAAATGCAATTGGAAGATGAAGCAATAAATCCTGTTGGAGGGAGGAAGGACTTTCTCATGCATAGAAGTTGCAGTTGCTGCTTCGGGCCTTCAGTAAAGAATGTTGTTGTTGTTTTATGGGAAAATCTCATATAAATATCATCTGAATTTGTAAAACCTATAAATGTCTGTTGAATTTGTTAAAGGACTTAAAGGTACCAAGGACCATATGGGGATTTACAAATTCGGGTGAATTTACCCTTTTGTCCTTAGTTTTAAATAAATTTTTTTAAAAATAAAAATAACCCTCACTGGAGGACCGCCACCACCGACGACGGTTTTTTTTTTTTTTTTTTTTTTTTTTTAAAAAAAAAAAGATTCATTGAAAGTGAGGGAGGTAGGATTCAAACCCCCTACACCTCCATGGGGCCAAGTGGCCCAACCACTGGGCCACTTGGTTCCTTTGATATATATATGCATTAACAAATATATATATTCTTCTTAACTTTTTCCCATCAACCTCAAAAAAAAGTCGTAAATGCCGTTAAAAGATTTGTAAATACCGTTGAAAGATTTGTAACTACTGTTGAAAGATTTGTGATATTGCATTATTTTTTTGTTTTTCCCTCAAAGGCAAAAAAGATAAACCTCAAAAAAAAATTCGTAAATGCCGTTGAAAGATTTGTAACTACCGTTGAAAAATTTGTGATAATGTATTATTATTTTTTTTTGTTTTTCCCTCAAAGGTAAACCTAAAAAAAAATTGTAAATGTCGTTGAAAGATTTGTAAATACCGTTGAAAGATTTATAACTACCGTTGAAAGATGTGTGATAATACATTATTTTTTTTGTTTTTCCCTTAGGCAAAAAAGGTAAACCTAAAAAAAGTCATAAATGCTATTGAAAATTTTGTAAATGCCGTTGAAAGATTTGTGATAATACATTATTTGTTTGTTGATGGAAAAAATGTCAAGAAGAATATATATATTTGTTAATACATATATATATCAATGGGGCCAAATGGCCCAGTGATTAGGCCACTTGACCCTATGGAGATGTGGGGGGTTTGAACCTCATCTCCCTCACTTTCAATGAATCTTTTTTTTTAAAAAAAAAAAAAAAAACCCATCCCCCCCCCAAAAAAAAAAAAAAAAAAAAAACCCATCGCCGGTGGCCGGCAGCCCTCCGGCGAGGGTCATTTTTATTTTTTTAATTTATTTAAAACTAAGGGCAAAAGGGTAAATTCACCCGAATTTGTAAATCCACATATGGTTCTTAGTACCTTTAAGTCCTTTAACAAATTCAACAGACATTTGGGGGTTTTACAAATTCATATAGTATTTATATGGGATTTTCCCTTTTTTATTTCTTAACTATGTCTATTACAATCTCACATTAAATTGTGTATTTTTTTTGGAAAACTATTCTTAAAATACCCATAATTTCCTTCAATTTTTAATTTGAAAGTTGTGTGTTTTCCTTATTGAATTCTTTAGTCTTACTCTGGTAGCACAATTAGCTTCTATAACAGGGCTAACAATGCTAACAGGGCAAAGTTGCGTGATAGCCGTGCTAAAGAGTAAAATTTAAAAGATTTAATAAGAAAAATAAATACACATCTACTAAATTAAAAATTGAAAGTAACGTCATGTAGCTCAAGAATGATTTTCCCTATTTTTTACCTGCATGCTTTCTTTCATCTAGAAATAATTTGCATCAATTTATTGGATGTTAGCTTACCCTAGAAATGGAAAGAGGAGCCTAAATTTTAAGACGTATGTTTTTAATTTCATAATTAGGTTATATGTGTGTTTGTCGTAGAATGAGTTATAACTTTTATAACTTGTCATATAGGTATTTGTTTTAATTTTTAATTTTTATATTAATTTATATTGATTGAACAATTTTGCTAATAAATTAAAAAGTGATAATATTTGCCTCCCCCAACCATCGTCTTGCAAATTTTGCATAATAAGCTGTATACATCATGAAATAATATTAAACCAATTTTCCCTTAATTGAGAAGGGTTTACCGTTTAGTTACAAACAAATTTGCCGTGCAAGTAAACTATCGAGTACATTAGAGTATAAAAAATAACAATAATAATATAACAAGAAGAAGAAGAAGTACATTTTGCCTTTGGGACAACAAATAGTAAGTACAAATTGAACAGCCTTGAAACTTTCATCAACATGGGAAGAAAGGATATAAAAGGGACTGCTTCCATCCATCACCATAATTGCAAGTTTTAAGAATCATTTCAGCATCTAGTTAACTCAATTTTTTCTTAAGAAAAAAAATAACAATTACATCTTGGGTTAAGGTACATTTTTGCCAACAAACAATTACGTAAAAGAAAGCATCCAAAGATAAATATTAATTAAGAGTATCTTAAATACCAACAAATAATTAAAAATGTGCAGATTAGGCCAACAATTTTAAAAAAGGTGCAAGATCAAAGACAACGCCTTAGAAAAAAAAAGATAATGTCTGTTATCTAAGGTGCAAATTGGCCAACAAACTTTTATTCCAGAAGCACCCAAAGACAAACAAGTTTTACTTTCGGGAGCTCCCAACACAAAATTCTTAATTTCACTAAATTAAATATTTTTTTCTCAATTGTCATTATTCAAAACTATTTATATAAATATCTATGGACAAGAATTACTCATTTGCTAAAATAAACAAAAATTTTCATTAAAAATATAATTATATGATTTAAATAAAACTCAAGGTTTTTTTATAATTTATTATATATGTTTAAAAAAAATTATATGATTTATTTTTATTTTAGAATAAATTTATGTAAGTTAAAAAATTCATTTAATGTTAATAAAATTTAAAAAATCTATTATATCCGGAAAGAAATTAATTTAATTTAATTTTTATTTTTATAAAAAGAGCTTAATGGATATCAACGTTGACACTTAATAATATAAATCCGGCAACTTGATGATATTTTTGTTAATTAAATTATCTATTGATTATATCAATATGGGACTTGTTGGAAAAAAATTTGTCATTAATTAAGTATCTTGGAATAGCCTCAGCAAATTATTTATGGGACTTTTTTAATTTTTTTTCCAACAAGTCCCATATTCATATGGGACTTTTTTAAGTTTCAGGAATAATTTTAGTAGCTTGATAATTTACACTTTTTTTTATTTGATCAAGGCTATAATTCCTTTCGTGACTTATATAAAGGGTTTTCGTCTCTCTTAATATGTGTATTTCCTGAAATTCGACTTTGTATTCTTTTCTTTAGAAGGTAACGTTGCTTATAACCTCAAACAACATTTTGTTGGTACTTACACATTGTTTTAGCCTGAATATGCGCCATATTGATTTCAAAATACCCAGATTTAATTACTCTATTTGATTCTAAATGTAGGAGTTAGTTAAGCAATCTATTTTAGTTCTAGATGTAAGAACTCAATCAATTATGTTTTCTAAAATTATTTTTTTTATATAAATTATCCCTATTGATTAACTCCACATATTAAAATTGTTTTCATCAACGGGTAATTCCAATGCATTATTAAAGAGAATATTTTAGAAAAAACTAACAAATATATTTTGACAATAATAAAATTAATCACTTTCTTAATTTATGTAAATTATATACTCCCTTCATCCATATATTTAAGGTCTTTTCAATCAAATCGCAAGATGCTATAAAACAGTTAAAATTTGTTAAAAGGAATATATACGTAGAAAATATTTTTTTTTCAAAGATACCCTTGTTTGTGAGAGAGAGAGAGAGAGAGAGAGAGAGAGAGAGAGAGAGAGAGAGAGAGAGAGAGAGAGAGTAATTAATGATGAGAAAATGAAGAAAGAGAATGTATAGTAAATACATAATGTGGGGAAATGAAGGCAAAATGGGTAAAAATGCATTTATTATTGAGAAAATGGTTATTATAATCTTTGGTCCCTTAAGTTTACCCTTATTTTGATTTTAGTTCCTCAAATTTCAAACCATAGGTCTTAGTTCCTCAAGTTTCATTTTGTTTAAAACATTAGTCCCTATAACGCAATAACAACTTGGACCATTTTGTCTCTAGAAGGAGTAAAACTAATTGTTTGAAATTTGAGGGACTAAAACCAAAATGAGGGTCAATTGAGGGACCAAAGATGGAACTAACCCTTGAGAAAACGTCAAATGGGATCTTATAAAAAGAGACAAGCCCATTAGAAAAATGATATTATATATAGGGACGGAGGGAGTAGTTCCTAAGTTTAAGATGGAAAAAGAAAATAGGGTTAATATCATTGTTTGTTTCTTACAGTTTGATTAAATTTTAGTTTCAATCCTTATAGTTTCATATCATTGGTTTTGGTCCTTATAATTTAATAATGACATGGTATAAGTTCAAGTATAGAGGCCAAAACCAAAACTTATTAAAAGTATGGGGATCTGCCATTAAAAAGAGATCAAATCTTTATGAAACTATAGAGATATAAACTAACAATTTAAAATTATAGGGATCAAAACCAAATAATAAGCCAAGAAAATAACATAGAAATGAAACTTGTTGGATATAAATGTTTTATGTGGGAATTGCAATGAGGTCTTAAGAAAAGACTTAATTATCAATAAGTCACAATGATAACTTAAGAGCAAATAATGACAAGTTCCAGAGAAAGAAATGATAGCTCTTTACTTATCATTGAGTCTTCTTAGTAATTAAATTCCTTCCTTGAGATCTCATTATGTTTTATCACTAATGATCATGTAACTTAATGGTATAAGAGTTCTCGTGTAAATGGGAGGTTGCGGATTTGAATCCGCTCATAACTTCTAGCCTAATAGTGCATGCCCCTTTAATTAAAAAAAAAAATATTTTATCAAAATTAGACAATGGTTGCATTAATTATTTATGGATATGGATATGCTCTTGTGATAAGTTTGGGGCATACCTAAAAGTCCGAAGTGTGACAGGCTTATGATGAACCTCATCACTTGGTGGGAGGCTCTTTGAGAACTCCGTACATTAACTATGCGAACTTTGTCTGTTTCAACTTCACGAGGAGCCTTGCCTGTTCACGTAGGCATTCCAATGTGCTCTCCGAAAAAACAAGGGAAAATCACTTTCAGGGTTTTTTTTTAAAAAAAAGAAAAAATCTTAAAAAAATGCATTCAAAATCTGACAATCCAGGACATTTTCTGTGATTTTCAGAATCTTGCGTAAGTTGTTAACGGGGCTGATATAGTTGTTAACGGGCTACTAATATAGTTGTTAATGAGGCTGATTTAGTTGTTAATGACCTACCTGTTAACAACTATATCAGCCTCGTTAACAACTCAAGCAAGATTCTGAAAATCCCAGAAGATTGTCAGATTTTGAGGGCTTTTTTGGGATTATTTTCTCCAAAAAGGGCCCTGAAAATGATTTTCCCAAAAAACAAAGGTTAGGGGAGGACCCATAGTATGATTGGCTTCCAAGGAATACATATCCCTCCCCAAGAAAACATTAAGGGCCGTTTGGTTCAAGGAACTTGGGAGAGAGAATGAGAACTTAACAGAGTTCCCTGCCGAAAACGCGTTTGGTGCGCTAAGTGCCCAGGAACCCAAGTTCTCGGGCCCACTACTCTCCCCTCATATGTAGAGCGGAAATCGGCGGGTCCCATCGGCCAGCCGTTTAAGCCTCGCCTGGAGGGCTTGGGCTGAAAAATATGCCGAAATTTGAAATTGGCCTGCAGGGGCCGGCCCTGTAGGGCCTCGGGCTTTATCGGGCCGGCCCCGTAGGGCCTCGGCGCCTCGTGCCCGTTTAACTATAGCTTTTTTTAAAAAAGAAAATTAATTACTTAGACTTCCACTTAATGAATGTGTTTATTTGTAATTACTTAAATTTTTATAGTTTAAACTATAACCCTTTTTTATGTTTATTATTATTCTGTATTAAAACACATAATTAGTTATTATAAATTTTAAAGAAGGGATGTTTTCATATTAAATAAACACATACTTTGGTATTACAATATTATATAAGTAATAAATTATAAATATATTTTTTGTAAAATAAATATAATTATTTTTACCCGTCGAAAAATCATATATGAACCGAAGGAATCTACGAACACACACAAAATTACGAGAGGGAAAGGCATTTTTTTGTGGGCATATATAAAGCAATTTCTTTATTTAATATTTTTTGAAAAAAAAGGAAAAAAACATATTCTTTGTGTTTATTTGTTTTTTATTACAAATTAATGAATATGTTTATTTGTTAAATGATTTATATTGTTTAGATATTAATGTTGATAATATTTATTTGATAGATTAGAACTTTAATGATTGCAATTTACTAATTATATTTCTTTAAAAAAAATCGAAGGAAAAATAATTAAAATTTGGAATAGTAATTTTCAAGCCCTGTAGTAGGGCCGGCCCCTGCCCGTATTATCGGGCCGGGCTTTGAAAAATAGATGTTTTCCTTACCCTGCCCGTAGGGCCGGGCCCTGTCGGGCCGGGCCGGGCCGGCCCGATTCTCGCCTCTACTCATATGTGGGAACTTGAGATCCCACCAAAATTAGTGGGATCTCAAGTTCCCTGGTCATTATTCACATTTTTGAATGTTTTACCCCGAAATTCAAACTTGGCGGGAAAGTTCGAAGTTGGCGGGAAAGTTCGTACTTGGCGAAAATTTTTTGGGTCACAAGTTCGAACTTAACAAGGACATTTTAAAAAAATATATATATTTTAGCAAAAAATATTTTTCTTTTTTATTTTGAATTAATTTCTTTTGAGGGTAAAATAGACATTTCCTAATTCTTTACCAACTACCACCCCTTCATTTTCTTCCTACCAAACAACTTAAGCCATCTTCCCTCATCTTTCAAATCTTCTTTTTCCTTCTTCTAAGTTCCTTTCCCTCCCCACTAATTCTTTGTACCAAACGGGCCCTAAGATATGACACCAATATAATATTATAAAAAAATAATCGTTTTTTCCCCCCACAATGAAATGGTTCATCTAATGAGAACCAAAAATGGTATTCCATTCAATGCATATTCAACTTATATTTAAAATAATAATAGTTGTTATGGACTTATATATTGGGCCTAGCAGATATGCGGCCCAATGAGAGTGCTTAGGACAAAATCCCTCTTTAATTAGGTAAAATGTTAATCACCCCCTCATCGTGCCTATAATCCAAGACCGTACAGGTTGTAGGGCAGGCATTTGCAGAACGTGGGAGGTGTACATTGCCTGAGGAACGAATTCACTATCATGGGAGCGAAACCTTAGGTAATCCCTATAAATAGGAGAATTACCCACCAGGTGCACGCTCTAGATTCTCTATTTGATTATTTACTATTCAGTCTCACTGTGCACACATCCCACCCCTCTAGCGAAATGCCACACCTGTGTAGCACAATGATCTAAGAACACTCTGTGGTATCTTCCTCTTAGGTATCACTGAGTGATCACCTTCTCATTGGTGTTTAACTCACAGACATCTCTGAGGAGTTTATTGATCCTATATTGACATCCCCTAGCCCATTGAAGCTAGACATTTATGTTCTACACTAGAACAATAGTAATAATATTTTTGGTCCTTAATATAAGATCTAATTTATCAATTTGAGAAAATTAAAAATTTTAAATAAACTACTTAATTTATTTAACTTTGTAAAATGCTTATTTTATTATTAGATTATATTTCAATTTATAAGTTAGAAAATCAGTTTAAAAAGTTGATATATATAAATACTTTGAAATAATTTATTTAACTTTTTTAATCTCCTCAATTTAGTTAATTGAGCCTTATATTAAAGATCCGAGGTTTCATTTAATAATTCAATGTAAAATATATTTCCTCAATCCTAAATGAATGTGTTAGCTGAAGAATTTGTTTTGGTGATAAATGAAAAACCTCTATTCATTTTAACTTTTGAATTTATAATTTTTTTTTACACTATCTCTATTAATTCTTTATATTAAAGGATGTTTTTGAGGGAAATAATGATTGAAGAAATATTTTAGATAATGTAATATAAATTACACATAATAATATTTTTTTTTTTGACATTTGTAAGTTAATTACTTCACTTGTTCACATTTTTGGTGGCAGGGAAAGCATAATACATTATCAAAAGTTGTGCTATTCAAAATCTAGGGAAAATCTATATGGGGGCCCTTTTTGGTGAAAAAAAAAATCCCAAAAAGGGCCCTAAGATTCTGAAAATCCCAGAAAGGGCTTTCAAAATCTCTATTGACAACTAAACAGCCACATTAACAATAAAATCAATACCCGTTAACAACTAAAATAGTTGCATTAACAATAATATTTTATCAACTAAATCAGTCACATTAACAACAATATCAGCCCCGGTTAACAACTATATCAGTCATATTAACAACTCACGCAGATTCTAAAAATCCCAGAAAGGAGGACCTTTTCTGGGATTTTCATAATCTTGGGGCCCTTTTTGAGATTTTTTTTTCTCTAAATAGGGCCCTTAAATGCATTTTCCCCAAAATCTATTAGTAGTCCAACTTCTCTTGAACTCTGTGCAACTTCTTCTTCTTCTTTTTTAACTATTTTAATTTCCTCACACATTTGGTTTGGCTTGCTTTGGAACCTCTCCTAAGGTGTTCTTCAGTCCTACCTTACCTCGGTCTACTATAACACTTGACATTTCAGGAGGGATTATGTATATAATACATTTATTTGAATAAACTCATTTTAATTAATGGCGAAGTGAGGAATCTTAGGGTGTGTTTGGATTTCTCTTATAATCAATTATAAGAGTCTAAATCATAGTTTTGTTTTGAAAAATATGGACATGGCTTCTTCTTTTTTATTTTTTTATTTTTTACCATGCTATTTTTTTTTTAGACCATTGAATACCTTGAAATATTTTTTCAATAATACTCAGTATTTTAAAATAATTTTCGATCCACTCATGACTCACCTCTAAAATATTTTTTTTAGTATACCCAATATCTAGCATACAAATATTTTTTTCAGTATTATTTTTAGTACACCAACACCCTAAAATACTATACCAAAAATCAGTTTATGTGCCATGAAAAAAATATTTTAGGGTATTGGTTGATATTAAAAAAAAATACAGGATATTGAATGTTATTTTTCAAAAAAGAAAGTGATCGGCATCATTATTATGTACCAAAACAATACAATTTCAAGGGAAATGAGGGTAATAGACCGCAAAAGAACATGAGATAAACCGCATCCGAAAAATATCCAAACTCTTATATGTGTTAAAATCAATTATAAAGCAAAAATTAAACACCCTTATACGCATATATGTTAGAATTAATGATGAACTCAAAATCATAATTATTTTATAAGTCACTAAACAACGAAGTTTTATTATAGCATCTATAACGGCCACCGGTCTAGGCGGACAACCTAGTTTTATACATGTCAAAATTAAATAATGAGATTAAAACCCGATAATAACAACTTATAAGAAAGCCATGATTTTAAGGTAAGAGATCATGATATTAGATTGGCCCTATTTGTTTATGGGACTTACCCAACTTGAGTTTTTTTCTCAACAAAACAGATGTTATACGTCGAGAGATTGAATCTGATCCAAATATTAAAAAGATAATTTTGGAGGAAATTCTTTTTCGCTATTTTCTCTTCAATGGACATATTACATATTAATATCCATGAGGTTAAATAAGAGATCATGAGATTATAGACCTACCAACTCTTATAAGTTTCTCTCTCGACAGAACATGTGGTAAACGTAGAGAAACGGAATATGATCTAAATATTAAAAAGATAAGGATAATTTTGGAGGAAATTCTTTTTCATTTTCTCCTCTTTAGTGGACATGTTACACATACTATTATATGTATTTATAGGATAACAGATTACCAGAACAAACCAGAAATCCGAGCTGTAAGGGAAGTAAATTAGATGGAAAAGAATGAGAATCGGTGGTTAGGTAAAAACATAAAATTGCAATTTGTGGTTAAGCTTAAGAGTTTATTCTCACATCCCTTCAAAGCTTTACACATAATAGCACATAACAAACACAGATCACTATTAACTCGCCCCCTTTCTCATATATATATATATATATATATATATATATATATATATATATATATATACTTGTACGCGACAATTGATGTAGTATTATTATTATTAGTATTCAAGAACACAAGTAAATGACAAATTACTGGCATTTAAAATCCCAAATCAATGATTATTCACGGAACCAAACTTCGTGAGTGTGTCTGAGAAAAGAGATTAAAGATCCAAGCTTTTGTCTCTTTTATCTCTCCCACCTTATATCTCTGTCAAAGATTCTATTGCATTTTCCGGTCCACCACCATTACACAATCATCCCTCCTTTTTCCCCCTCCACCTTCCCCACAAAGTCCTGCTTCGCTTTTGCTTTTAATTATTTATTAATTATTATAATGCCATAATAAAACTATTCAATTTTTTTTTTCCTCTCTTTTGTAACTATTCTTCTTCTTCTTCAGCATAATCAGTCATTTCAATCTGGGATGTGAATTCGAAGACACAGAGGCATCTTTCGCACGGACCCAGAAGGATACTCTGCTTTTTTGTCCTCCTCCAGGTTTCCTTCTGAAATTAAGAGGAAAGAGAAGTTACAAAGCAGCAACAATAAAATTTTCTGGATCTTGATCGAGTCAGAGTCGGGTCTCTCTCTGCTCTGGTCTGCTTTTCCTTGTTGGTATTGTTTTCTGAATCCTATTGTTGATCATCCATTCTACTCTCTCGATTTTAAGCCTTTTAAATATTTATTATTATTTTTTGAATTTTTTTAATGTTGGTTCCTTCGGTCTTTCCCAATTTTTCTGTTCATTACAATATTTGGGAATTCTCTCTCTTTCTCTTTCCCCCTGCTATCTTCCTTCTCGTTACGTGGATGATAATCTCAAATAAATGTTGTTCGTCGACATTTCATGACCAGTATTTCCTTTTTGTAAGAGCGGATTATGCCCTCGGTTTGGTAGGAATAGATCTTAAATTTTAGCCTTTCTGGAATTACCTTTCCTTTTTCTCGGTAGATTTTGGAATTTATGGCCGAAACTCCCAATCATATTCTTATTTGTTGCATTTCGTTCATACGATCTTCAATTAGCGCTTTATTAAGGTCGTCTTTAGCTTCCTTCTGCTTCTGATTAAACAAAATTCATCTTGGATTTCAAACTCACCCACATGAACAGTTTTAGTTCCATTATTTTTTAACGAGGAATGGTGGGGGAATCAGAATTTTATGTTATATTCGTTAACGTTTAGCTTTGTTTTGTCCATTGTTGTATCATTTATGAACCTTTCAGAAATCCGATGTTGCAGTCTAGGTGGTCCTAAATTGAGAGGTCTTCTTCATGGCTGGGATTGATGATAGTGTTCCTTTAAATTGCGACTGGGGCCCTCCTAGTCCGAGTCCAAGATCATTTTTCTCTAAAATCCTAGGTGAAGATAATCTTTCAAGACAAATCTCAGAGCCTCTTGGAAATGGTAGAACTAAGGAGCTCTTTGTGCAACAAAATCAAGAGCTCATTATGACCGGAAATTTCAATATGGCACCACAAGATGACGCTTCTGGTTGCCAATTTAATGACACAACATCTTTGTCTGAGAATAAGTCTAGCTCGCGAGGAAACCTTGTTGAAAGGATGGCTGCTAGAGCTGGATTTAATGCCCCAAGGTTGAATACAGAAAGCATTAGATCAGCTGATCCTACGATGAATTCGGATAGTCGATCTGCTTACTTAACCATACCACCTGGACTGAGTCCGACCACACTTTTAGAGTCTCCAGTATTCCTTTCTAATTCGCTGGTGAGTGAGCTCTAAATCTAAAGTAACATGCTCATATTGTTTTGTTTGTGGTTTGTTTTTGAGTCCTGGTTTGGTATTTGAGTTGGAAATGGACTCTTGTGAGGTGGATTGAGTTCTGATAAGAATTAATCTGATGTTGCTTTTCGTGGATGATGCTATTGATTGCAGAGGAATTGTTTCTTTACCTTTGATGGGAGCTGCTTGATGTAGAATTATGATGTATTTATTATCATTCCCTCTTCTCTTCTGGCACGTCAAAATAATTTCAAGACAATAATTGATCCTATTGTTTATTGTGTTGCTAAAAAGGGCAAATGTCTGTTATCCCTCACCATACAAATGTATGATATGTGACACATTTGTGCATTGCCATTGTAGTTTTTGGTGGAGGCTTGAATGTTTTTTCCCAATTAAAATATATGCCTTAATGGGTAACTTGAGTTTTCAAGGCTTGAATTTTGACCGGTTACAGTTCATGAGCTTTCTTGCTTGCCTCTTTCTGCTATTTTCTTCCAACACATTTGAGTGCTGAAAATTTCATTAATATAGCTTAAGATGTGATATGAGTGGCTCTTTTATGGGATCATAACTTAGCACAATCACTTAAAGAAGTTATAGAACAGTGTCTTATGATGAATGATATTTTCGAACAATTAATTGTTGATAGAGTATAATAGTGTTAAGTGATTCATGTAGTCAACCTCACTTAATGTGATAAAACTTTCTATTATTGCTGTTACAATATAAAAGGGCGGGTAGTTGCATAAGGCTCTTTGGTACTATTTACCAAGTTCATGATGAGCAAAAATTTTATGCTTTTGTGCATACATTGTACTCGTGTACATGGCATCCAGTAAAATGTCAGGGATGCCAGCAATCATAATTTAAATATTCTGGAAGCTAAAATCTGATTTGTCAAAGTTGTTTATTCGGCTGCTGAATTATGAAACTGTCTAATTGCAGGCACAACCGTCTCCAACAACCGGGAAGTTTCCATTTAGCACAAATGGCAACTTTCGGGGTTCGGAACTGAACCCTGGTGCTACTGGAAAAACTAGAGATTACAACTTTGATGACATTTATGCATCATCGTTTGCTTTCAAGACTACAACAACAGATTTGGACTCTTTCTATAATGGTGCTACTAGAAAAGTAATCACTTTGTGAAAAACATTTTCACTATTTCTAAATAATGTTTATTTACCTTCTGATGCATTATTGGACAACTACGTAAAAAGGCAATGACACATTTCGGTATCTTTGTAGATGAATCGAACCGTGCTGCCAGAACAATATCTTACTGCTGAGGTCTCAGCTCCAGATTTGACTGACCCTCCCGCTCAAAATGACAGTAGAGCATCAGTTGAGGAACCAGCAGATGAAGAAGGAGGTCAAAGAAGAAATGGAGATTCACAGGCTGCTGGTGTTGGGGGTACACCATCTGAAGATGGATATAACTGGAGAAAGTATGGACAGAAACAAGTTAAAGGTAGTGAGTATCCGCGAAGTTACTACAAGTGTACGCACACGAATTGCCCTGTAAAGAAGAAAGTGGAACGATCTCATGAGGGCCACATAACAGAAATAATCTACAAGGGGAATCACAACCATCCAAAACCGCCCACAAATCGCAGATCTGCTGTAGGGTCTGTTAACCCTCTCGGTGACATGCAAGCAGACGCATCTGAAAGTACTGAACCACATGGTGTGGGTGATGGTGAACTGGGCTGGACAAGTACACAAAAAGGAAATATGTCTGGAAATGCGGAGTGGAAGCATGAGAACCTTGAAGTGACCTCTTCAGCAGCATCTGTGGGACCCGAATTCGGCAACCACTCCACCAATTTGCAGGGTCAGAATGGTGCTCAATTTGAATCAGGAGATGCAGTGGATGGCTCATCTACTTTCTCTAACGATGAGGATGATGATGACAGGGCCACTCATGGCAGTGTATCAGTAGGTTATGATGGAGAAGGAGATGAATCAGAGTCTAAAAGAAGGTATCCATTGTTCTCTTTCTAATTTCTTAAAAAGAGAAATAACATCTCAGTCAGGTATTAAAGTCAACAATATACTATCTTCCCAGAAAACTGGAGTCTTATCCAAATACAGCAGAATTGAGTGGAGCCACTAGAGCTATTCGGGAGCCTAGAGTTGTTGTTCAAACTACCAGTGACATAGATATCCTTGACGATGGATACCGTTGGCGTAAATATGGACAAAAAGTAGTCAAAGGAAATCCTAATCCCAGGTGAGCATTCCTTAGTAGCTGTATTTTGTCATGCTCTTTCTGATCCTTAATGTAAGATTTATTTATCTAATTTAATTAGATTAAAGAAGTTAGTTAATATGACATGTTTTTTTTAAAAAAAACACCCTACTAATCTTTCTTAATTTTCGTTATCTCTCCCTTATTTGATTATTGTTGAGGGAGCATCAATAGAGATAAATTAAAAAAAGATTGACACATGAGAAATAAGCCTTAAATTTTAGGACCAAGATCAACAACTCTACATTAAGGGCTGAAGGAGTATATGCATATACATCCATGCATACACGCTTGCCCGCCCACACACATATATATGCGCTTACAAGGACATGCAATGGGGACACATTTATATGAATGTATAGCTGAGAATGGATGAGATGAGAAATGGATTTTGGTGCAGGAGTTACTATAAGTGCACCAATGCGGGTTGCACAGTGAGGAAGCATGTGGAGAGAGCATCACATGACCTGAAATCTGTGATTACTACATATGAAGGAAAGCACAATCATGATGTTCCTGCGGCTCGCAATAGCAATCAAGGCAATAATGCTGCAGCTTCTAGTGCTGCTACTGCTCAAGCTTCTTTTTTATTCAGAGTCACAGAGGTGACGCTTCACAAGTTCACAACGGTATTGGAAGGTTTGAGAGGCCTGTTTTGGGACTTGGCTCGTTCAACTTACCCGGGGCTGGGCCCGGGAGGCCTCAATTAGGGCTTTCTCATGGCTTTTCATTCGGAATGGGAATGAATCAATCAGGCTTCCCCAATATAGCCGCCATGGCAGCTTTGGGCCCGGCGCATGCTAAGCATCCTGTCATGCCGGTTCATCCGTTCTTGCCCAATCAACGTCCACCAAACATGGGCTTCATGTTGCCCAAAGGAGAGCCCAATTTGGAGCCCATTCCAGATCGTGAGCTTAATATGCCCGCTGGTTCGTCAGTATATCAGGATATAATGAATCGGATGCCACTTGGACCCCATATGTAACTTTTTCATTCTTTGAATAGAAAAGAACTATATATATATATACACACACACACACGCACATATGTGTGTGTGCGCTCTCAAGTTGCAAATTTATTACTTCTTGATTTACTAACTCTTAATATTTATTGTTATAGATATATATAAAATTCATTATAACATTTCAACTCATTTGAGTTAGCTCAAAACTAATAATTAGATGACTTGGCCGGACCTTATGTTTGAATGAAGAAAAAAAGTAATATGAAAGAGAAATACTTTGAGAAAAAATGGGATGAAAAAAATATTTTCTTCCCAATGTTTTCTCATGAAAAATGTAGAGATATTAGAAGAAAAACATGTGTTTTCAAAATTTCCTCAAAAGAAAAGAAAATAGGCATGAGGCTGAGGCTGAGGCTGACATATATTTTATATGAATTTTATTGTTATTATAAAATTAGTCCATTTTCTCGTGTGTTCCTTTGATTCTGCTTATCCAAATATAATGAGAAGTAATATTTCCTGTTTTTTTTCCCCTATATTTTTCCTTCCATTTTCTTTTCTCTCATGTTCTCTGTTCATTTAAGCAAAGCCTCTTTTTTATGTGTTCAAAGGATAGGTTAAATTTGGGAAAATAATTCTCATAATATGGGAATAAAAATGATGTCATTTTTTCATTCTTAAGGATAACATGAATTAAATGATTAAAATATACTTAGAAACGCCGTAGGATGGTTTGTGAAGTGAGTTAGAAAATTTAATGGCATCGCGTCTATGTTAATCATTCATGTGGACATATGTTTTAACGAGTTTTACTAATAATAAGAAAGTAATGCTCTGCTCAAAAAAAAAAGAAAGAAAGAAAGAAAGAAAGAAAGTAATGCTCTGCTAAAAAAGAGAGAGGAATACACAACAATCAGCAAAAGGACATTAAGTTGCTAATTGAACTACACATTCTCCAATAAATAAATTACCTCCATCATTAAAGATGACAACTATGCTTGTGCTTATCTCTCCGTTTTGGAGTCCAAATCCGACGTTTTACCCAAAGTGAACAAACAAATCCAAAAGGAACAGACAAACATGCTCAAAGTTATTGGGTAAACTTAACTTGTTTCCCATGATAAACAATACGAATCATAAATGAAAATCCTTAAAACCGTTTAATTTAAAGAGTATAAGAATACTCATCTTCATGTACTTTTCTTTTTGTAAGTACAAGCATTCTTCTGTTAGAGATAATCTAGTTCAAAGCATTGTCCAACACTATGCATCTCCCCGAATTCAAACATTGGATCGCCACATATGTGTGATTTCTTCCTTCCATTATATCCAACCGTTGGTTACTTTATACAATGTTTAACATACAAAAGAAAAATACTCTAAATAAATACGATTTGAAATTCCAAAAAGTGGGTGCAATATACAAAATTTCAAACTGATTATTGTATCAAAAAGGAAAATAAATGTTGGTGTTTTTACAATTTTACCCTTTGAAAAAAACATCAACCATCCTTGCTGGAAACAATGTCTATGGCGGCCATCCCTGCTACCAGTAGATCGCTGGAGCTTCAACGCCAACGCATGTAATTTTCAAGGCGACACCACTCATTGGATCCCAAAAGCTATATAACCATGAAGGAAGCAAAACCGTTGTGCAAAATAATAAATCAAGTAACTATCAAAGTAAAAGGTCTGGGTTCATGAATTTAATTGCACTAGAGGTGAAATTTACTACAATTGAAACTACTTTCACCATATTGGATTAATTATGTACAACACCTTTTTTATGAATTCAACACTTAAAAATGCTCATATAATATGCCATGTTCTGGGAATTTACTACACTAGAGACAAAATTTATTACACTTAAAGTAATTTTCACCATTTTACTTTAGCGATTTACAACACTTTTCTATGAATTCCGCACATAAAAAAAAGGGAAAATTACGCACAGGTCCCAAGGAAGAGAATTAATCACAATAAAGTCCATTGAAATCAAAAATTACACAGAAGTCCCTAGGGACTTCTATGTAATTATTTGTGAATGTACAATTACCATTTTGGACTTTTGTGTAATTATTTTCATTTATCAAGTCCAGAGGCTATTTACAACAACAAATGCTATATTTACAACAGAAAAAACATATATTAACAACAACCTTCAAAAACCTGGCGTTTTTTTCATTTCTCAAGTCCAGAGGCTATTTACAACAACAAATGCTATATTTATAATAGAAAAAGCATATATTAACAACAACCATTGAAAACCAGGATTTTTTTTTTTCATTTCTCACATCCAGAGGCTATTTACAACAACAAATGTTATATTTACAATAGAAAAAGCATATATTAACCCAACCTTCGAAAACCTGGATTTTTTTTATTTCTCGAGTCCAGAGGCTATTTACAACAACAAATACTATATTTATAATAGAAAAAGCATATATTAACAACAACCTTCGAAAACCTGGAGTTTTTTCATCTATCACTTCCAGAGGCTATTTATAACAACAAATGCTATATTTACAACAGAAAAAACATATATTAACAACAACCTTCGAAAACCTGGATTTTTTTTTTTATTTCTCACGTCCAGATGTTATTTACAACAACAAATGCTATATTTATAACAGAAAAAACATATATTAACAACAACTTTTGAAAACCTGGATTTTTTTATCTATCACTTCCAGAGGCTATTTACAACAACAAATGCTATATTTACAACAAAAAAGTATATATTAACAACCTTCGAAAACCTAGATTTTTTTTATTTCTCACGTCCAGAGGCTATTTACAACAACAAATGCTATATTTACAACAGAAAAAACATATATTAACAATAACTTTTGAAAACCTGGATTTTTTCATCTATCACTTTTAGAGGCTATTTACAACAACAAATGTTATATTACCAACAAAAATGCATATAATAACAACAACCTAAGATTCGTGGATTTTTTCATTTCTCACTTCCAAAAGCTATTTACAACAACAAATGCTATATTAACAACATAAAATACATATAATAAAAACAACTTTTGGAAACCTGGATTTTTTCATCTATCACTTCCAGAGGCTATTTACAACAACAAATGCTATATTAACAACAGAAAATGCATATAATAACAACAACTTTTGAAAACCTAGAATTTTTCATCTATCACTTCAGAATTTTTCATCTATTGCTGCTACTTGCTCTCCTTCTACATACTTTTGCAGATTCCCCAATGCGAAACCATACAAATCACAACCTCCATTTGAACTTGCCCTTCCCGACTCACCTACCTCGCTTTTACTCAGCCCCACTAACTCACTCTTCTTCTTCTTCTTGTTCGACTCCCCTAAATTCCTCCCCGAATTTCTTGTACCCGCATTGCCACGAAACACACCGGAGTGGTCAATTGCGGGAGTTACCGACACCGCCTGCTTCGAATTCACACAACCCATTGATCAGCGTCACTAGCCACCACCGTGCAGAAGCATATGATCATCAATGACGTTCGACACGAATCGAGTTCCACCTAGATCCGTTCGTAATGCAAACCGCCACCTCCGGACTCAAGTCAAGCCGATTTAGAAATTGCGAGTAAGATTACAACGGTAGAAGAAGCAGAGAGGAAAGAGAGAAGAAAAAGGGAGAGAGGGGAGGTCAAAATGGTAATTTTACATTCACAAATAATTACAACCAGGTCCTTTGGGACTTCTGTGTAATTTCATGATTTCAAGGGACTTTATTGTAATTAATTCTCTTCCTTGGGACCTGCACGTAATTTTCCCAAAAAAAATACATATGATATATCATGTTTCTGAAAATTTACTACACTAGAGACAAAATTTACTATACTTGAAACGATTTATACCATTTTACATTAGCGATTTACAATACTTTTTATGAATTCCACTCTTAGAAAAATTCATATGAAATGGTGAATCTCGTTTAAACTGTAGTGAATTCCACCTCTAGTGAAGTAAATTCCTTTAAATTTCTAAGTATAGTGGAACTAATAGAAAAGTATTGTAAAGGAAAAATGTGAAATGGTAAAAATTGTTTCAATAGTAGTAAATTTCTTCTGTATTGTAGAAATTCCCTTAAACATGGCGTATTATAAGTGTGAAATTTCTTAAAAGTGTTGTAAATTGCAAATGTGAAATTGTGAAAATCATTTTTTAACTGCAGTAAATTTCATCTCTAGTGTAGTAAATATCCTGAAACATGGCATACTATATGAATTTTTCTTAGTATGGAATTCATAAAAAGGTTAAGGTGCAGATTAACCAAAAGTATTACATTAAGGGCATCTAGTACAAAAATGTTTTAAGAGTACCATAAGTAAAAAAACAATTAAAAGGTGGCAACTATCACAACCCTGTTAAACCTAAAGTAACCCAGTCTACTCTGTTTCTTTCTGATTTGCCAGAATCATTTTCACGGTGGCTGTGCTTGGTTGGAGCAAGAAAGCCGACGATAGAAAGACCAACACTCATGTTTTCGTGCATGACTTGAAGAGAGATGTGGAGAGAATTTTCAGCGACGAGGTTGAATTTTAAATTGAGAAGCTGATCGAGAGATGGAGAAGATGGCGAGCAGGCTAATTCTATTTCTGGCAATGGCTTTTGTACAATTGAGGTACATAGGCATGAAATATCATTTCAAAGCTTGCAATGCAAACCCTATCATCCTCGTGGCTTATCGCTAAATGTTCGCCACACTTGCCTTCGCTCCCTTTGCTTTCTGCTTCAAATGGTACTATCAATGTCTTCTTTTCATTTATATCTATATCTTCTATTCTTCGTCACCTTATTTCTCAACCATTCATGCATGCATCAATATCAAACACCTTACCCAGTCTCTCAAATTTCAACTGTATAACCACATCTTTTTTCATGCATCTCGTTGATGAAAGCGGTCTTAACGATTGTATGAAAATAGTTCAAGTAAAATGTAGGCTCACAAACAAACAACATAAACCGATCAATAAGTGTTTGTCTCTTTCATATTTACAAATGCATCGAAACAGAGCCTAACTGACTTGAGCGGTAGTAACAATGCGCAAAGGGGTGAAGACTTTTTTTTTTTTTTTTTTTTTTTTTTTTTTTTTTAACGCTTTTGAATCGGGTGATGCTCTCCATGACAATGCGCACGTAGGGTTGGCCTCCTCCATGTTTTGGAAATAAGTGATCAGAGCAAGGCAGTGCAATCGCAACCTTGGCCCTGAACGGCCGTAGAGGCGATTTGGGCTTGGTTGAACACGAACTTTTCAACGGCTCGGAATTGCGTGAAAACTCATTTAACCTTTTTATTTTCCATGAGGATTCTAGAATGCCTAAAATTGTTGTGAGATTTATCCGTTTCGGCCCAGAACGGTCACAGGCGATTTGGGCTTAGTTGAACACAAACTTTTGAACATCTCGGAATTACGTGAAAACTCACCCTTATTTTTCAGGAGGATTCGAGAATGCTTAAAATTGTCGCGATATTCATCCGTTTCGGCCCTGAACGGCCACATAGGCGATTTGGGCTTAGTTGAACACGAACTTTTCAACGTCTCATAATTGCGTGAAAACACACCTAACCTCCTTATTTTTCATGAGGATTTCAGAATGCCTAAAATTGTCGTGAAATTCATCCATTTTAGCCCAGAACGGCCACATAGGCGATTTGTGCTTCGTTGAACACAAACATTTTAATGTCTCGGAATTGCGTGAAAACTCACCTAACCTCCTTATCTTTCATGAGGATTCCAGAATGCCTAAAATTGTCGTGAGATTCATCTGTTTCGGCCCAGAACGGCAACATAGCGATTTGGGCTTAGTTATGCTTAGTTTTGATGATGTCTTATATTGATGCCATTATCTAGAGCAAAAAGTTTATATCATATACATTGACTAACACTACTAGAAAAATGTGAAACAGTGACGGAATTTGCTACGGAAAAAATTCCGTAGCAATGGTGTCGGCTTTTGCTACGGATTTTAAAATCCGTAGCAAAAAAAAAAAAAAAAAAACCGACGGATGACAAAATCCGTCGCAATAGCTGTGCGATGGCGGCCAAAAAGGCCGCCATTGTGACACCGTCTACGACGGATCATTGATCCTTCGCATAGTATTGCGACGGATCAATGATCCGTCGCAAAATGGCGGCCAAAAAGGCCGCCATTGTCACACCGTCTGCGACGGATCATTGATCCGTCGCATAGTATTGCGACGGATCAATGATCCGTCGCAAAATGGCGGCCAAAAAGGCCACCATTGTCACACCGTTTGCGACGGATCATTGATCCGTCGCATAGTATTGCGACGGATCAATGACCCGTCGCAAAATGGCGGCCAAAAAGGCCGCCATTTTGAGGCCACAATTGCGACGGATCAACGGTGGCGGTTGCGACGGATCCTCCCCACGGTGGCGGTGCGACCCTCCCCACTCCGACCCACCTCCCCCAGTCCGATCCTCCCCCACCGCCCCTCCCCCGCCCCGACCCTCCCCCGCTCCGACCCACCTCCCCCGTCCGATCCTCCCCCACCGGCCCCCACCCCGCCCGACCACCCCCCCCGGTCCGATCCTCCCCCACCGGCCCTCCCCCGGTCCGACCCCTCCCCGCCCCGACCCCCCCCCCCCGACCCCCCCCCTGACCCTCCCCCCCCACGCCTCGCCCCCCCAACCTCGCCCCCCAGCTCCTCCCCGCCCCCTCCGCCAGCCTCCTCCTCCACCAGCTCGTCCCCTCTGCGTCCCCTAGCTCCTCCATGACTCTCGGCTCGTCGTCCTCTTCTCCGGTCCGGTCCATTGTCGGTTGGTCGATGTATTTTTTTTACTATATGGATATATCTATGTTAGATTTTCTTTATGTCATAATTTAAATATGCATGTTAGTAGAAAAAATTCTTCTTTTGTATTTTAGTTTTTCCTTAGCTATTAATTACATAATGATCTTGATAGTTTATGAATTTGAATTATGCTTATAGTTAGTAGGAGATTCCATGATTTTTTTTATTGGGTTTAGTGATTTTTATTAATAATATTGATTTTTTTTAATCTTGTATTATTTTTTGGGACGAAATGTGTATGTTAGTAGAAGATAAATCTTAATTTTTGTTTTGTATATTAGTGGAATTTACTATTTGATTTAGGCTAATATAAAAATGACTGTTAATAATTTGTTTAAAAAATATTCTTTTAAAATTTTTTATTTGAATCTATCTTTAAAAAGTTAAACAATAAATTTGATTAAGTGTTAAATAATCTCTTTGATCTAACCCATATATGTTAGAAACTCTAAAATACTTAGCTTTCTATTCTTTGTTTGCCCCCTCCACATGCATGTCCCCATGTTCTGGTGTGCTATCCTCATTCTCTGGTTGCTTGCTGGAATATATACTTTGTTCAATGCATGTGTTTGTTTTTCACTTTCTTGATTAAGTGACAATTGGTAGGCATAAGAGGCGACTTATATATATTTGTGGTATGTTGAGATGTTAATTAGGTTAGTAATCGAACTAGCTAGGAAGAATGGAAGGCAACCATGATAGAAGTTGGATGTACAATCGTCTAACTGATAGAAGACAAGTAACAACAACATTCTTCGCGGGTTTGGAAGAGTTCGTCCAATTTGCTTTGGCGAATTCAAATAATTCAAGAAGGGAGATCAGGTGTCCGTGTGCCAAATGTAAGTGTTTAAGATTTACAGATGCGGACACGGTCAGGATTCATTTGTGTCAAAAGGGATTCATAAAAGATTATGAATGTTGGGAATGTCATGGCGAAGTCCGACAGACACCGAGTGGTTATTACGGGGACAGTAGTCATCGAGAAAACCTTAATCAATATGAGCAGTTGGTTATGGATGCCGGGGGTCCGTCGATCTGCCAATATTTTGATCCCGTTACTCATGCTGAACCGTCATACATGGGAGAGGAGACCGGTACCCATCCTCAACCATCAAACATGGGTGAGGATCCTCATCCGGAAGCCGCTAGGTTCTATAAAATGCTTCAAGAAGCACAACGTCCGTTATGGGAAGGTTGCGACCACTTTGAAAATAGTGAATATTCATCGCTATCGGCTACCCTAGCAACACTAAGCTTGAAGACCGATCACCATATGAGTGAGAGGAATTACAACGAAATGATGCGAGATCATGAGTAAGGTTGTTCCCAAAGATAATAATTTGCCGAAGGACTTTTACCAAGCGAAAAAAAGGTGAAAGAGCTTGGGCTTGGATGTGAAAAAATCCATTGCCCCGAGAGGATGTATGTTGTATTACAAGGATGATGCTTTGAGCGACCAATTGCAAATTCTCGTGGACATGACAGATATAAAGTTGTGGGGAAAGGAAGGAAAATGACCCGTCATGCATTAAGCAAGATGTGGTACTTTCCTCCGTGCCCGGACTTACGAGATTGTATGCATCCGAACAAACAACCGCTCACATGAGATGGCACCGGAGCATCGTAGGGATGAGAACTTTGTGACGCATCCATCGATGACGAAGCTTGGCGTAAATTTGACGAGGCGAATCCTTTCTTTGCTATGGATCCCCGTAATGTTCGTCTTGGTCTATGATCGGATGGGTTCGCTCCTTTCAACAATATGGGCAGGAATTATTCTTGTTGGCCAGTCATTGTGACTCCATACAACCTCCCACCTTCTATGTGCATGAGAAGAGAGTTTTTCTTCCTTAACGCGTTACTCCCTAGGCCATCGAACCCAAAAAAGAAGATAGATGTGTACCTCAGGCCTTTGATAGACGAGTTGAAGATTTTGTGGAGTGAAGGGGTTCTTACGTATGATATATCATTAAGTCGGAATTTCACCATGCGGGCTGCCCTTAATGTGGACGATAAATGATTTCCCGCATATGGGATGTTGAGTGGCCGGCAAACGTCTGGAAAGCTCGCATGCCCGGTATGTCTTGAACGAAACATGGGTTTTAGCTTGGAACACGGTCGCAAGGTCGGTTGGTTTGACAGCACCGACGATTCCTACCCCGATCATCCATTTAGGAGAAATAGAAAAGACTTCACGCGGAAGGTTGTCGAACGAGCAGATCCACCTCATCGTTTAAGTGGACAAGAAATATGGGACGGGTCGTGCACATTCCGAGTGTCGAAGAGGGGGCTGCTTCAAGCGAACCCGAGGGGTACGGCATTGATCATCATTGGAACAAACGCAAAGTATCTTCGGGAACTACCATATTGGAAAGATCAATTGTTAAGACACAACCTCGATGTCATGCATATTGAGAGGAATGTGTTTTGCAATATTCTCGTACACCGTGATGGACACCAAGGGCAAGACGAAAGACACAGTCAACGCAAGATTGGACGTTGAAGCGATTTGTAGAAGGCCTGCTTTGCATTTGGTGGACAGTGGCACTGGACGAATTTCCAAACCCAGAGCGCCGTACACATTCAATAAAGAGCAGAATTTAGAATTGTTGCAATGGGTTAAAGATCTGAAACTCCCTGACGGTTATGCGTCAAACTGGAAAAGATGTGTCGACATGCACGAGTTGAAGTTGAGCAAGATGAAGAGTCATGATTGTCATGTTTTTTTCCGTAGATTGTTGCCGTGGGCCTTCAAAGCACTACCGAAGCATGTATGGTCTATTCTAACGGAGTTGTCCATGTTCTTTAGAGAAATTTGTGCTTCGGAGCTTAATGTTGAAAAGTTACGACACCTGGAGGCGAGCATGCCCATAACACTATGCAAGTTAGAAATGGTGTTTCCTCCTAGCTTGTTTGACTCAATGGAACATTTGCCCATTCACTTGGCCTACGAAGCAAAGGTAGGAGGCCCGCAACAGTATAGATGGATGTATCCGTTTGAGAGGTAATATATATATTGATTTGCGCTGTTATTAATTGACCGACATGGTACTTTAGCTCGATATTCCATTGTAGGTTTTTACGCACACTTAAGCACAAGATCAAAAATACAAGGTACGTTGAAGGATCTATCGCTTGAAACTTATCTAGTCGAAGAGGCCGCAAAATTTGCGTCATACTATTATCCCCCGAAATGATGTCAAGATGGAGAGGGTACCTCGCAACGATGATGCAGGTGATACAAGGGATCAAACATCAATATTTAATTTTCCGGGCGAGTCGTGGGAAAACGTTGGAGGTCAACTCTTGACGGAAAAGATAAGTGAGTTGCGGAGTGGTACATTCTAAACAACTGTGAAGAGGCCGCCCAGTACCTAGAGTAAGTTTTTTTTCCTTTTTACTATTACGGTAAGTATTAAAATATTAACTTCAATTTTTTGTTACAGTTACTTCTCTAATTGGGTCCGATCAGAAAATCCTTCAATGTCGGTGTCCCAAGTTGATCAATTCACGAATTCTAAGTTTCCAAAATGGTTTCGATCCTATTTCTTGGAAAATCCATCAAATCCCAATGAAGTTGCGTGGAGTTTATCTTATGGAGCTGCAATGACAGTTACCGATGCAACAAATATATAATCAATGGGTATCGATTTGCAACTGTGACGCGAACGCAGGTACACTATGTTGCAATTACGGTGTATGTTGTCGAGGTGACCAAGTTGACGGGGTGGAGACTGACTACTACGGGAAGTTAGTTGAGATAATTCAGCTGAGTTACCAGTGGGACAAGGTGGTGACCCTTTTTAAGTGTGAGTGGTTTGATAACGATCAAGGTGGGACAAAAGTGGACAAACATGGAAATATTGAGATCCACTGGACAAGGAGATATACGGTTGGTTATGACCCATTCATCCTTGCTCAACAGGTGGAACAAGTTTACTATACACCATACCCTACATCTCGCCAAGGGTGGACGGGAGTTATTAAAACCAAAGCACGAAATATTATACCAAAGTCAAAAGAGCCGGAATCAAATGACAGTATGGCTGAACCTTTCCAAGCTGATGTGGAACATGTGCTGCCCATAAACATCTTTGATGACGAAGTACCAAGCAATCTCTTTGATTCTCGTGCGGAGTTAGAGTTGATTCCTATACAAATTGACGATGAGAAATCAGACGATGAGGATGAGGCAGAAATGAGCTTCTCTAAAATTAAATCTGAGTTCGACAACTATGAGAGTTCAGATGAAGACATACAAGTAGATGTCGATGAACATGAATCGTCCGGTTGATTTGTGTTAGTTCTTTGTTTATGACGATGTGTTATACTACATACTTTGTTTCTTTGCTCTACCGTCATATTAACTAAATATATTTTTTATATATATTTTTTGCCATGATGTCTATAAGTGTTCGGAGATGGAGCATCCGGGAGGACGTTCGGGTAGTGGACGTGGCGGTGGTCGAGCCCGACCCCGTACTATAAGAGGGGGTAGGGCGACGCCAACCGCTCCATATGGAGGCGAGAGGGCTCGGCTCTTCTCCCGAGGTGCCACTATTTGATTTTTCGTCGTCACCGTCGGGATATTTGTCATCTTCACCGTCACTTTATACATCGTCGTCACGGCGGCTACCCCCCGATGCACGGAAAGGGGACAACGGAGTTTACTTTACTATTTCTGATTGATTTACATTTGTTTAGTTTCTTGAAACCATCTTTGTACAAACATCTTCAATATTTCACATTTCTTCCTTAGCACACTGCGTCGCCTCAGAGCCACGTCGGGGAAGAAGGTAGTTCTTCAGAGGTACCAATCTGGGGCTCAAGAGATCCTGAGACAGGGTTTCTTTGGATCCGTCCTGACGGCAACGAGTAAGTCATGCCAAGTTACCTATAATGTTACAATTTTCTTTTCTAATTGGTTTGTATGCTAATATTTGCAAGATAATCTATGTTTTCATATTTGTGCCTGATACTCCGGTGGCGACTTTCATGTCGGACCAAATATTCCGTAATTACACTCAAGCTTGGACCGCGTGGATAGAGATTCCTAAGATGCAACGAGAGACGTGGTTCAAGGAGTTCTTGGTAAGTTATTTTTTTATGCGTGTTAATTAAGTACTTTTAAAATTTTGAGCACTAATTGTTCGTTATTGATTTTCAGGATAAGCATATGACGTTGCCTGAGCATCTTGAAAATCTGAAAAAAGCTTATAACCATAGGGCCGGCATGATGGTGCGTCGAAAGCTCTATGCATTGAGAAGGTCGAGAGGCAAGACAAGATTGGCTTCCACAGACACTAAAGATGAATTATTTGGCAATTGGGAAAACAATGACAAGTTTAAGACCATAAGTGCGAAAAATAAGCAAAATAGGGCCAAAATGGAAGGACCATCATATCTTTGCGGCTCCATATCAATTAGTGAGCATCGACGCAAAGTTGTAAGTACACGTTATTTTCTATTTACGTATTCAATATTTTGTACTTTGAAGTAATTAATTAAGGTCATCATTTGCGTTTGCGGGTAGAGTCGGGAAGCTCCACTGGATCGGTTGAGTGGGTTACCTTTCGGCGGACCCATTCCCGACGATCGAAGGGAGTGAGAGGCAATGGATTAACCCAAGGGCGCAACAAATAGCGGTTAGACATTTATTGCCTTTATTACTTGTTTTATGCACCACCATATTTATTTCATTTTACATGTCTTATTTGTTATGTATTTGTTTGCTTGTAGGAAAACTTTGAGAAGCCGCCGCGGAGAGAGAGCCTCGCGGCGTGAGACCGACCCCTCATCCTCTATATCCGATAACGAGAGTCTCGTTCTTTGAGGCTACTTGGCGGATTTGACAAGAAAGGGAGGGTCTTTGGATACGGTGAGTCTGCCGGCCGATCAAGCAAACAAAGCGCCTCTCATCCGCACCGTAGGGGTTTCTTCAGGTAAACATAATACATTTGTTTTTGATAATTTTCATTCTCTTGTCCATTCAAATGAAGTACAAATAATAAATGTACTAATCAATTCTGTAGATGAGCTAAAGAAGATGAAGGCATTGGTGGAGGAGCAAGCAACACAGATGACCCGGAACGGGAGATGATGAGTCAGCGGCTGGCTCAGGAAACGGAGATGATGAGGCGAGATGATTCGGAACAAGATCAGATCAAGCAGGCGTTGCAGCAGGAACAAGATCAGATCAAGCAGGCGTTGCAGCAGGAACGGGCGATGATGCGACAGGAGATGACTCAACAGAATGAGATGATGAGGGCGATGCAGCTTCAAATCATGTCCCTTATGAAAGACAGAGGTTCCGGGTCGACTCCTGGTGATGATGACCATGCGATGATGACGATGATCACAATGCTTGTAGCCTACTTTTTTGTATTTGCTTGTTGCTACTACTTTTTTGTATTTGTTTGTTGCTACGATTATATATATATATATATATATATATATATATTATTGTGTTTTCACTATGTAAACTATTTTTTATCTTTAATATATTCATGGTACATTACTTTACTATTTGTATTCAATTTTCTATTAAAAAAATTTAAAAATTTAAAAATTTGCTACCGAAAATAAAATCTCCGCAAATTCTGAAATTTGCTTTGGAAAAACAAATCTTCTACGGAACAAAATCCGTAGCAAATTCCGGAATTTGCTACGGAAAAAAATTCGTAGCAAATTTCAAAATTTGTGAAATTTGCTACGGAAAAAGTATCCGTAGCAAATTTTCAAATTTGCTACGGATGTTTTTCCGTAGCAATTGCTACGGATTTTTTCCGTAGCAAATTGCTACGGATTTTTTTTCGTAGCAATTTGCTACGGACTTTATTGCCGTAGCAAATTGCTACGGAAAAAAAAATCCGTAGCAAATTTGCTACGGATATAAATATCCGTAGCAATTGCGACGGATTTTCTCAAATCCGTCGCTATTGCCACGTGATATTTTTCTACGGACAAAATCCGTAGCAAACATGTTTTGCTACGGAAAAATGGGTTTTTGCTATGGATTTTTTCCGTAGCAAAAACCGAAATTTTTAGTAGTGTAACTACTTTGTTTATTATAGGTTAGTCCAAATTAAATTATAGAGAATGATCAAGAATGAAGTTTGAAGAAAGAAGAACTTGTTAAATATCATGAGAATATCAATATTCAAGTCTCGTGATCAAATAGAAGTTGGAACGACTCAATTCGGAGTTAAAAAAGCAAGTTCAAGCTTCCGGATGAATATTGGTTTGTTAGGGGCATTAATGTAATTTCAACATTTTTTCTCACACAAACAGTGCCTTGCTCGAGCACAAATAATTTCATGCTCGAGCAACATAATTTCCAGCTCTTACTTTTGCCCAAATAGTGTCATGCTCGAGCAAGAAAATCACCCATGCGCGAGCAACAACGTTCTTCAGCTACTCTGTTCAGCTTTGTTTCTGGCGACCTCCGGTAATTTGACGATATCTCCCAAACCAGGAATTGGATTGACGTGAAACTAGTGGAATCTGAAACTAGACTCCCAATGCATCATTTTGATATAAAATTCAAGTCCAAATGAGTCCATATGAGAGAGCTATGATTTTGTCAAGTTGACACAAAAATCACCGTCACAGTCCAGACCAAGCTTTGGTATTTTGAGTATATCTCACAAACGACAAATCCAAATGAGTTGAAACTGGTTTCATTGGAAACTAGACTCAAATACCTTTACAAAAACATCAAGATCACTATAAAAAATATCAATTGAAGGAGATGTGATGTTTTGAAGTTGACGGTCTGTTCAGAATGTTGCAAAAAACGCTGCTCAAGATTAACCTTCATTCATCTGATGTTAATGGATGAAATACAACTAGTTTGGAGTTGATTCTTATTGAAATGGAAAGAATATTTGAATTTATTTCTGAGATGGGGTGATTTGCTAAATGTGGATTTATATCGAAGACGTTATGCTCGCTGGAAATTGCTTCTTGACTGTCAAGGATGTTACTTCTTGAAAATCTGATTTTTACACAAGAACATAATGTATGGCAATGAGGAGTTTGACATTAGAAGGCAATCTACTCGAGCAGAATATTTGGGAAGACCAAGCATCGTCGAGTTCAGAAGAAAGAATTCAAGATTAAGAGTTATGCTCGAGCAGAGCAAAAACCTCGCTCGAGCATCAGCGTATCAAGCAGAAAAATGACGAAGTGGAAGAGGTTTGCCCGAGCAAGAGAAAGGAGTTGCTCGAGCACCATGCTCGAGCAGATGAAAAATCATACTCGAGCAACAGCGTGACCAGCAACATTTTCACTGAGTTGGGAAGTCATGCTCGAGCATAAAGGAAGGCTTGCTCTAGCAACATCAATCTAAACAAAGAAACAAAGAGTTGAAGAGTTTTGCTCGAGTAGAAACAAAGGCTTGCTCAAGCGGCATGCTCGAGCAGAAGAAAAAGGCTGCCCGAGCAAGCATGTGTTTGAACCCATTTCGCTCTCTGTCTCAACATTGCCCGAGCACGATATTTGGCATGCTCGAGCATCAGCGATGATTGAAGTTTGTTCAAGCCGTGGTTTGAAGCATGCCCGAGCAGAGTGAGAGGCATGCTCGAGCAGAGGAAAAACCATGCTCGAGCAACATCATTGAATTCACAAATCCTCGCTTCTGTCTATTTCTTGCCCGAGTAAGGATCATGTCTTACTCGAGCATCAACGATAGAAACCAGTTTATCAGTTCAACAGTAGAAGCTTGCCCGAGCAAGCTTTGATTCATTGCTCGAGCAATGTCATCCTTGTCCCTCAAATCTTCGACTCCGAAAATCATGAATCTTGCTATATCACTTTATTACTTCTGATTATTACTCATTACTATTACCAAATGCTTTTAACCAGTTTGTTCATTAGTTTCAGATGATTTAATCATAGATTAACAACAGATTTGCATAAAGCAAATTGTGTGTCAGAAGCATTAAATGCTAAGTCAGAAAACAGAGGAAAGCCTCCATGTCTTACGGATAGTTTGAATCTTTACAACGGCTATTATTACAACACTCAAGACGAAGCATTAACAAAGTCAACGATAAACATTTTATGATTAAAGTTGGATTAGAGCTCAACAGGCAAAAAACAACAAAAGCTTCAACAACTACCTCCAACTGACCTCCAACGGTCGAATCACAATAGCCTATAAATTGCGAAGTCTTCAAATCGGAAGAAGTGACGATTAACGAACGATCAACACAAACGAAATCTCCTTCTCAGTCAAAATGCCTTCTGACGTTTATCTCATTTTCTCTCTGTTTTCTCAGTGATCATATAATTTATTAGAGAGTGAGATTATTTGTAATGCACTTCAGTGTTCATCTTATCACTTCGAGAGAAAGATTATTTGTAATCATTCATTACAAAGATTGTATCCTTACAAAGGGGTAAGGGGAGTATCTCGGTAAGAGATTGTAAAGGCTGCACAAGTGCCCGACTAAACTTGTGAGGTTGTAAAGGCTTTTCTCTTATGCCCGGTGACAGAGATTTGCTGTGATCTCCCAAAATACCAGATTAGAAACAAAAGATTTGCAGTATAATGTAACCTGGGTTGTTTCTCTCAGGGAATTTGCAGTGGGTTTAGATTAGCAACAACGAAACAGAGCAATAACAAATTGGGGGGTTTTCTGATTCAAAAGAAATTAAAAACCAAAATATGCAGAACAGAATGAAATATGCAGAAACAGATTCACAACGATTAAAAACAGTTAACCCAGAATTGGGATTCCATAGCCTTCATCGGACAAACAGATAATAACCAAACTCGTGATTGATTCTGGATGAACCGAGATCTCTGCGTTCGTCCAGACATTCCCTCGACTAGACGATCGTCTAGAATTTGATCGAACACGTGGCGAGCTCGCTGTACGATCGCACAACGCTCTCTCAGAACCCGGTCCGACCTATGTCCTTGGGATATCAATCTAGGTATTAAATCTAATACCTAATCCGCAATTATAATCGGATCCGATTAAAATAAACGAGACGATTCTAGATTACCGAATGAAGCGCATGTCCTCTGGATTTTTGGAACCCTCAATCCATAGGTTAACCACATAAACTTAGCCGAGCATGGCTAAGCAAAACGAAAGAAAAGATGAAAAACGCGAAGAACACGAAGAACATGAAGAACACTTCGAGAGAATTTGAAAACTCCTATTTTGATCCACCAAAGTCTAAAAACGTGAATGAGAATCTGTTTGTGGCCGCTGCCACACTTAACCTAAAATGGAAAACGAAAATGGGGCTCCAATCCAATTCAGGCCCAAAACGAAAAATAATAAAATAAACGGGTTTTAATTACAAATTCAAGCCCAATTAAAATTCCGACTTCGGCTCCAAAATCGACCGCCCTCTTGTCCGAATTTGCCCTTCATGTCTTCATAAGAATTGTATCTCTCTGAATCATCTGAAATATGAAACAAAAATGAGGCAAATCCGATGTCTGGTTCAAGAGTTATGGTAGGAATAGTGAAGCAATATAAAACTGGAATTTTATTATTAAAAATGGCTAAAACATAATAAAAGGCCCAAAGCCCAAATAAGTATAAAAGCCATTATTTATTAACTAAAAAGTCCTAAATTATTAATCAAGAGATAAAAAGAAGTGTATGAAATATTCAATTATCACCCGGTTAAACAAGGAGATAGTGGATTGAAAATCTCAAGTGGAGCTTGGGGACTGGACATAGTCAAGGAAGAGCCGAACCAGTATAAATCACAGTTTGCATATTCTCTTCCCTTATCTCTTATATTTCCAGTATATGTTTATTTGAATATCAAACTGTTGTTTTAGAAAACGCGAAAAGATTTTCAAAGTGTCAAGTTTTTAATCTTCACCCAATTCACCCCCCTCTTGGGTTCAGCCGGTTCTTCATTTGGTATCAGAGCTAGGCTCTTATTTAAAGGACTTAACAGTCTCAAGAGTTGTCAATGGCTAATTTTGGGTGTAGTTCATTTTCAAAAGGTTTCAATTATACCATTCCACCGTTTTTCAAAGATGTTGATTTTTGGTTTTGGAAAGCTAGAATGACATCGTTTATAAAATGTTTTGATTTTGATATGTGGAATGTTTTTATAAATGTCTTTGATTTCAAACCAAGAAAGGATTGACCGAAAAGGAAAAGAAAATGTTTTCGTTGAACATTAGAGCAATGAAAATTTTATATAGTGCTTTAACCGAAAATGATTTCGAGAAAATAAAATTTTGCTCTAGTGCTAAAGAAATCTGGGATACTCTTGATTTTATATATGCTTCTAACAACCGTATTGAAGTTGAAAGTGTTGACAGTTCATCTGAGACTATAAGTTGTATATCCACGATTGATGAACAAACGGAAGTTGAGAGTGAAGAAGGTGAAATAAAAAAAAATGCTTCCACGCTCTGGTCAACACAGAACAAGAGGAAGAGGATTCCCAGGAAGAGCTCATGGATGATTATGGTCAATCATTATCTGAAGCTCAAGATGCACATGTGGTAAAAAGTTCCAATTCTTCTTGTATGTTTAAGAAAAATGATTTTAAACAATTGCATAAAACTGTTTTTCAACCAATTACTGATTCTATCTTGAAAAACAAAAATGTTTTCAATCATGCTGGAAAATCACGTCGGAAGGAAGAATATACAAATATGGGTCATTTGACATTGCATCCACTTGACCAAAGATAATCCTTGCAAAACTGTTTATAAAAAGCATCATCGTATTATTTGCAATTATTGTGGAAAATCTGGCCATATTTCTCATACATGTTATATTAGGAGAAATTATAATGTGAGAGATAAATTTGTTTGGGTTCCTAAAGGACAAGCAAGGTCCAATACTAACCGTCAAAGACCCAAGTATATGTGGGTACCAAACTGTCCATCTTGTGCCTTGTGTGCGTAGATTGATTCCAAAAAGAATGGACATAAAGGTACAGAGAAGAAGAAGAGTCCAAGAGTTTCTCATAAACCGAAAAGAAGATTCACATCAATTAGGAGAACTCGTGGAGCATCCATTGCTGGAATTACAAAGTCTAATCATAAGAAGCAATGGACACCCGTAAGAGGAATTCACTCTGCCTTAAGAATGGACTACCATGAAGTACCATTCAACTATCTTGAGGAGAATAAGAAAAGAAGGATCTCTTGTGCACAAGGGAAAAGATTCTTGCAGTCTACATCATGTGAGAAAGCGTTGCTTGATCCCAGGACTAAATTTAAAAAGACAAAGTATCAACGAACGATAAATTGGGTGAGCAAATGCAATCGTTCAAGTACCTAAGGCAATGGTATACAATGGTAAAACCTCCCTTGCTATCATATGAAATATTCATTGAGGTTTTATATTTTGTAACCTTAGGAATAAGCATTGCAAACTATTTTAAAATTGGGTTTCCACATCCTGATTTATTTTTCAAAGAGATTGCAATGTTCATGGATTTAATTCTTTATGCATACATGATAATTTGAAAAGAAAGCATCTCTTTTATGCATAAAGTCATGTTTAATTCATTATGCTCATTTGTTCTGATTTGATTATTCTCGTAAGAGCATATGAATTCTGTTATGATTCCTACAAGCTTAACAATTAATGGATCCAAGCATGGTTGGATACCATAGGAGAAAAAGGTTTATATGTCTCTGTAGGATCAAAGAAAAAGCTTCTCAAGAATGCAACTATATAGAGAAACAATTCGACTCTTGAGGAAGCCAAAAAAGCAATGGTTGATGTTGATGGTGAACGTTGGAAAAGGAGTTATCTACATCAATCTATCTTAACCAAGCAAGATACTATAAGGACAAGAGGAATTACGATGATATCTAATTCTTACCTCATACTGTGATTATATATATATTCATTTTGGGTAATGAATACTTGTCCATCATTGCATTCCATTAGCAATCAATCATTTATGTTTTTCAAAGTGTTTTCCAGATTGCTAAATGGACAGTAAATGAAATTGTGCAAAACGTTCTAAGCTCTTTTTTTTTTTTTTTTTTTTTTTTTTAAATGCACAATTCTAAAATTTGTTTTGAATTTCAATTCATTTTGTTTTGTGAAAATGCATACAAATGTTTTGAAAATATTTTGATTGCATTCAAATGATGTTTCAAAATTGGAAGTTAATATTGTATACTGAATGTCAGATATGCTTCAAATTTGCCCAGTTAAGTTTTCCCTACATTTCACATATTGATCTTTGGATTTCAATGTGTTGCTTGAACTTCTTGGTTTCATTCTCTAACTAGTTGGATCTCATGTCTAACGAGTTGATCATGTATGAGTTTCAAGCCTATCTTCAAGAAAAGAATTCAATTCATGTGTATTATGCTTAAAGCATAAATTCTTAGTTATTGACTGAGTTATTCCAAGTTTTATGAATGTTCATTAATGCATTGAATGTTAATGCATTAACCATTAAGTGGAATAACCTACTGGGATGTTTTTATAGAACTCTAGTCATTTGGACTAATGAGTATATGCTTCATCATCCATGAATCCTAGTAGTCATTTTGTTACTCAGAGTCATCATCTTTGTCTTCATCCATTCTTTTGAGTAACTATATCTCTATTGTGCTAAGCATGTCTTGCTAATACTTTATCCTTATAATCTTTGCTTTTGGGAAATTCTTCTACATGTTAACTTCAATATTCGACATGTTCTCCAAAACTGAAGCATTATGGAACATTCTGATATATATATATATATTGACTTTCACCATGTTTAGAGTGAGCATAGATTTTAAACATGTTTCAAAAATGAATCTTTCATTCATGAGGATTCCAGAATGTTTAATATTGTCGCGAGATTCCTCCGTTTCGGCCAAGAATGGCCACACTAGCGAGTTTGGCATAGTTGAACACGAACTTTTCAACATCTCGGAATTGCGTGAAAACTCAACTAACCTCCTTATTTTAAATGAGGATTCGAGAATGCCAAAAATTGTCGCGATATTCATCCGTTTCGACCCTGAACGGCCACATAGGCTTGGTTGAACACGAACTTTTCAAGGTCTCAGAATTGCGTGAAAACTCACCTAACCTCCATATTTTTCATGAGGATTCGAGAATGCCTAAAATTGTCGTGAGATCATCCGTTTAGGCCCTGAAAGGCAAAAAAGCTGATTTGGGCTTACTTGAACATGAACTTTTCAACGTCCTGAAATTGCTGAAGATTGCTTATTTTCGAAACAACAGAAACGAAATTGAAAGAGAAACTTGAAGAAACAACATTGAATGCTGAACGGTAATGTTCTTCAATGGATTCAAATGTTCAATGTCCTTTAACTTCAGATTTGAGAAGATTTGAATTTGCTTTAAAGTCAAATAAAGCAACTCCGTGAGCCACTTGTATTATTTTATTATATCTTCTCAAACAAAGCAAATGGAAGACGACTGGAAAGATGGACCATTTCTCAATGCGGAACAACAATGCCTCCACCAACTAAAGGCTGTACATCATCATTTCTCAAACAAGACCACATGGGAGACATTCTTGAAGAGCCAAATATTCAAATCTGCAATTGTTCTCAACAGCTATATCTCAATGACTATATTCCCAACTGACCGTATTCTCCATGACTATATTCTCCACGAATTCAAAGCACTCCAACGTCATTAAGCTTCAATTAGCATAAATACGAAGATTTGAAGACTCCGCACAGAACACGAGTACACGACGAGAAAAACGCGAGACACAAGGCGACATATTCAAGATGCTAATACTGCGATTTTCATATCATTTACTCTCTTGTTCTTAATGTTTACATAGCTTATCATAGAGAGTGAGATGACTTGTAATTGTGCTTCAGGTGCTTATCCATCTACTTCGAAAGAAAGAGAAGAGTTATTGTACACATCCTATCATTCTATCGTGAGATACTCAAGATTGGGTAATCTTGAGTGGGAAACACATTGTGTTGATTACGGCTTGTAAGGGAGTGAATCCTAGGGAGAGGATTACTTGAGTACGAGTGTGTGATCAAGCAAGTGTATTGATTAAGTTTGTAAGGGTGAGTGAATCCTAGTGAGAGGATTACTCCAAGTACGAACGTGTAATCAAGTTACAAGAAGATAGTGGATTGAAAATCTCAAGTGAAGCTTGGGACTTGGACGTAGGTCAAAGATTGGGCCGAACCGTATAAATCGGTTTTGCATATTCTCTTCCCTTATCTCTTATATTTCCAGCATATATACACGAATATCTATACATGTTTGAATATGACTATTGCTTTATCAATCTGAAAACTCACCTAACCTCTTTATTTTTCAAGAGGATTCGAGAATGCCTAAAATTGTCGTGATATTCATCCGTTTTGGCCCTAAACAGCCACATAGGCGAATTTGGCTTAGTTGAACATGAACTTTTCAACGTCTGGGAATTGGGTGAAAACTCACCTAACCTCCTTAATTTTCATGAGGATTCCAGAACGTCTAAAATTGTCGCGAGATTCATCCGTTTCGTCCCAGAACGGCCACATAGGCGATTTGGGCTTGGTTGAACACAAACTTTTCAACGTCTCGGAATTGCGTGAAAACTCTCCTAACCTCCTTATTTTTAATGAGGATTCCAGAATGCCTAAAATTATCGCGAGATTCATCCGTTTCGGCCAAGAACGACCACATAGGCGATTTGGGCTTGGTTGAACACAAACTTTTCAACGTCTCGGAATTGCGTGAAAACCCACCTAACCTCCTTATTTTTCATGAGGATTCGAGAACTCCTAAAATTGTCGCTAGATTCATTCGTTTCGGCCCAGAACGACCACATAGGAGATTTGGGCTTTGTTGAACACGAACTATTCAACGTCTCGGAATTTCCTGAGAACTAACCTAACCTCTTTATTTTTCATGAGGAAACGAGAATGCCTAAAATTGTCGGGAGATTCATCCGTTTCGGCCCAGAACGGACACATAAGCGATTTGGGCTTAGTTGAACACCAACTTTTTAACGTCTCGGAATTGCATGAAAACTCACCTAACCTCCTTATATTTCATGAGGATTCCAATATGCCTAAAATTGTCGCGAGATTCATCCGTTTCGCCCCAGAACGGCCACATAGGCAATTTGGGCTTGGTTGAACATGAACTTTTCAACGTCTCAAAATTGCGTGAAAACTCTCCTAACCTCCTTATTTGCATGAGGATTCAAAAATGCCTAACATTGTCGCGATATTCATCCGTTTCGTCCCATAACGGCCATATAGGCGATTTGGACTTGGTTGAACACGAACTTTTCAACGTTTCGAAATTGCGTGAAAACTCACCTAACCTCCATATCTTTATTGAGGGTTCCAGAATGCCTAAAATTGTCGCGAGATTCATCTGTTTCGGCCCTGAACGGCCACATAGGCGATTTGAGCTTAGATGAACACGAACTTTTTAACATCTCGGCATTGCGTGAAAATCACATAACCTCCTTATTTTTCATGTGGATTCCAGAATGCCTAAAATTGTCGCGAGATTCATCCATTTCAGCCCGGAACGGCCACATAGGCGATTTGGGCATGGTTGAATACAAACTTCTCAACGTCTGGGAATTGCATGAAAACTCACATAACCTCCTTATTTTTCATGAGGATTCGAGAATGCCTAAAATTGTCGCGATATTCATCCGTTTCGGCCCAGAACGGCCACATAGGCGATTTGGGCTTAGTTGAACACGAACTTTTCAACGTCTTGGAATTGCGTGAAAACTCACCTAACCTCCTTATTTTTCGTGAGGATTCAAGAATGTTTGATATTGTCGCGAGATTCATCCGTTTCGGCCCAGAATGGCAACACTAGTGATTTTGGCAAAGTTAAACACGAACTTTTTAACGTCTCGGAATTGGGTGAAAACTAACCTTACCTCCTTATTTTTCATGATGATTCCATAACGCCTAAAATTGTCGTGAGATTCATCCGTTTCGACCAAGAACGGCCACATAGGCGATTTGGGCTTAGTTGAACACGAACTTCTCAACGTCTGGGAATTGCTTGAAAACTCACCTAACCTCCTTATTTTTCATGAGGATTCGAGAATGCGTAAAATTGTCGCGATATTCATCCGTTTCGGCCCTGAATGGCCATATAGGCTATTTGGGCGTAGTTGAACACGAACTTTTCAACGTCTCGGAATTGCGTGAAAACTCACCCAACCTCTTTTTTTGTTTTTTCATGAGGATTCAAGAATGTTTGATATTGTCGCGAGATTCATCCGTTTCGGCCTAGAATGGCCACACTAGTGATTTTGGCAAAGTTGAACACAAACTTTTTAACGTCTCGGAATTAAGTGAAAACTCTCCTAACCTCCTTATTTTTCATGATGATTCCAGAATGCCTAAAATTGTTGTGAGATTCATCCGTTTCGGCAAAGGACGGCCACATAGGCGAATTTGGCTTAGTTGAACACGAACTTTTAAACGTCTCGAAATTGCATGAAACTCTCCTAACCTCCTTATTTTTCGTGAGGATTCCAAAATGCCTAAAATCGTCGTGATATTCATCTGTTTCGTCCCTGAACGGCCACATAGGCGATTTGTGCTTAGTTGAACACGAACTTTTTAAGGTCTCATAATTGCGTGAAAACTCACCAAACCTCCACATTATTAATGGGGATTCCAGAATGCCTAAAATTGTCTCAAGATTCATCCATTTTGGCCCTGAACGGCCACTTAGGCGATTTGGGCTTAGTTGAACACGAACTTTAGAACGTCTCGGATTTGCGTGAAAGCTCATCTAACCTCCTTATTTTTTATGAGGATTCCAGAATGCCTAAAACTGTCGTGATATTCATCCGTTTCGGCCCTGAAAGGCCACAAAGGCGATTTTGGCTTAGTTGAACCCGAACTTTTAAACGTATTGGAATTGCGTGAAAACTCACCTAACCTTCTTATTTTTCATGAGGATTCAAGAATGTTTGATATTGTCGTGAGATTCATCCGTTTCGTTCCAGAATGGCCACATAGGCGATTTGAACTTGGTTGAACACAAAATTTTTAACGTCTCGGAATTGCGTGAAAACTCACCTAACCTCCTTATTTTTCATGAGGATTCAAAAAATCCTAAAATTGTAGTGATATTCATCTGCTTCAACCCTGAACGGCAACATAGGCGATTTTGGCTTAGTTGAACACGAACTTTTTAACGTCTCGGAATTGCGTGAAAATCACCTAACCTCCTTATTTTTCAAGTGGATTCCAGAATGCCTAAAATTGTCGCGAGATTCATCCGTTTTAGCCCAGAACGGCCACATAGGCGATTTGGGCTTGGTTGAATACGAACTTCTCAACGTCTGGGAATTGTGTGAAAACTCACCTAACCTCCTTATTTTTCATGAGGATTTGAGAATGCGTAAACTTGTCGCGATATTCATCCGTTTCGGACATGAACGGCCACATAGGCGATTTGCGCTTAGTTGAACACGAACTTTTCAACGTCTCGGAATTGCGTGAAAACTCACCCAACCTCCATATTTTTAATGAGGATTCCAGAATGCCTAAAATTGTCGCGAGATTCATCCGTTTCGGCCATGAACGGCTATATAGGCGATTTGGGCTTAGTTGAACACGAACTTTTTAATGTCTCGGAATTGCATGAAAATAACCCAACCTCCTTATTTTTCATGTTGTTTCCAGAATGCCTAAAATTGTCGCGAGATTCATTCGTTTCAGCCCAGAACAGCCACATAGGCGATTTGGGCTTGGTTGAATACGAACTTCTCAACGTCTGGGAATTGCGTGAAAACTCACCTAACCTCCTTATTTTTCATGAGGATTCGAGAATGCGTAAAATTGTCGCGATATTCATCTGTTTCGGCCCTGAACGGCCACATAGGGGATTTGGGCTTAGTGGAACACGAACTTTTCAACGTTTCAGAATTGCGTGAAAACTCACCTAACCTTCTTATTTTTCATGAGGATTCAAGAAAGTTTGATATTGTCGCGAGATTCATCTGTTTCGTCCCAGAACGGCCACATAGGCGATTTGAGCTTGGTTGAACACAAACTTTTTAACATCTCAGAATTGCGTGAAAACTCACCTAACGACCATATTTTTAATGAGGATTCTCGAATGCCTAAAATTGTCGGGAGATTCATCCGTTTCGACCAAGAACGGCCACAAATGCGATTTGGGCTTGGTTGAACACGAACTTTTCAACGTCTCGGAATTGCGTGAAAACTCACCGAACCACCATATTTTTAATGAGGATTCCCGAATGCCTAAAATTGTCGGGAGATTCATCCGTTTTGGCCAAGAACGGCCACAAAGGCGATTTGGGCTTGGTTGAACACGAACTTTTCAACGTCTCGGAATTGCGTGAAAACTCACCTTACCACCATATTTTTAATGAGGATTCCAGAATGCCTCAAATTGTCGCCAGATTCATCCGTTTCGGCCCAGAGTAGCCACATAGGCGATTTTGGCATAGTTGAACGCGAACTTTTCAACGTCTCGGAATTACGTGAAAACTCACCTAACCCCCTTATTTTGCATGAGGATTCCAGAATGTTTAAAATTGTCGCGAGATTTACCGTTTCGACCCAGAACGGCCACATTAGCGATTTGGGCTTAGTATAACAGGAACTTTTAAACGTCTCAGAATTGGGTGAAAACTCACCTAACCTCCTTATTTTAAATGAGGATTCGAGAATTAGTAAAATTGTCGCGATATTCATCCATTTCGGCCCTGAACGGCCACATAGGCGATTTGGGCATAGTTGAACACGAACTTTTGAACGTCTCGGAATTGCATGTAAACTCATCTAACGTCCTTATTTTTTATGAGTATTCCAGAATGCCTAAAATTGTCGTGATGTTCATCCGTTTCGGCCCTAAACGACCACATAGGCGATTTGGGCTTAGTGGAACACGAACTTTTCAACGTCTCAGAATTGCGTGAAAACTCACCTAACCTCCTTATTTTTCATGAGGATTCCAGAATGCCTAAAATTGTCGAGAGATTCATCCGTTTCAGCCAAGAACGGCTACATAGGCTATTTGGGCTTAGTTGAACACGAACTTTTCAACGTCTTGAAATTGCGTGAAAACTCTCGTAACCTCCTTTTTTATCATGAGGATTCCAAAATGCCTAACATCGTCGCGAGATTCATCCGTTTCGGGCCAGATCGGCCACATAGGCGATTTGGGCTTAGTTGAACATGAACTTTTCAACGTCTCGGAATTTCGTGAAAACTCACCTAACCTCCACATTATTAATGAGGATTCTAGAATGCCTAAAATTTTCACAAGATTCATCAATTTCGGCACTGAACGGCCACATAGGCAATTTGGGCTTAGTTGAACACAAACTTTTGAACGTCTCGGAATTGTGTGTAAACTCATCTAACCTCCTTATTTTTTATGAGTATTCCAGAATGCCTAAAATTGTCGTGATATTCATCCGTTTCGGCCACGAACGACCACATAGGCGATTTGGGTTTGGTTGAACACGAACTTTTCATCGTCTCGGAATTGCGTGAAAACTCACCTAACCTTCTTATTTTTCATGAGGATTCAAGAAAGTTTGATATTGTCGCGAGATTCATCCGTTTCGTCCCAGAACGGCCACATAGGCGATTTGGGCTTTGTTGAACACAAACTTTTTAACGTCTCAATATTGCGTGAAAACTCACCTAACCTCCTTATTTATCATGAGAATTCCAGAATGCCTAAAATTGTCGAGAGATACATTCGTTTCGGCCTTGAACAGCCAGATAGGTGATTTAGGCATAGTTGAACACGAACTTTTAACGTCTCGGAATTGCGTGAAAACTCACCTAACCTCCTTATTTTTCATGAGGATTCAAAAATGCCTAAAATTGTCGTGATATTCATCTGTTTCGGCCCTGAACGGCAACATAAGCGATTTTGGCTTAGTTGAACACGAACTTTCAACGTCTCGGAATTGCGTGAAAACTCACCTAACCTCCTTAATTTTAATGAGGACTCTAGAATGCATATAATGGTCGCGAGATTCATCCGTTCCGGCCCTGAACGACCACATGGGCTATTTGGGCTTAGTTTAACACGAACTTTTGAACGTCTCGGAATTGGGTGAAAACTCATCTAACCTCCTTATTTTTTATTAGGATTCCAGAAATCCTAAAATTGTCGCGAGATTCATCCGTTTCGGCCCAGAATGGCCACACGGGCGATTTGGGCTTAGTGTAACATGAACTTTTCAACGTCTCATAATTGCGTGAAAACTCACCTAACCTCCTTTTTTTAAATAAGGATTCGAGAATGCCCAAAATTATCGTGAGATTCATCCGTTTCGGCCCTGAACGGCTACATAGGCAATTTGGGCTTCGTTGAACACGAACTTTTCAACGTGTCGGAATTGCGTGAAAACAAACCTGACCTCCTTATTTTTCATGAGGATTCCAGAATGTTTAAAATTGTCGCGAGATTTACCGTTTCGGCCTAGAACGGCCACATTAGCGATTTGGGCTTAGTGTAACACGAACTTTTCAACGTCTCGGAATTGCGTGAAAACTCTCCTGACCTCCATATTTTTAATGATTATTCCAAAATGCCTAACATCGTCGCGATATTCATCCGTTTCGTCCCAGAACAGCCACATAGGCGATTTGGGCATAGTTGAACACGAACTTTTCAACATCTCGGAATTGTGTGAAAACTCACCTGACCTCCTTATTTTTCATGAGGATTCCAGAATGCCTAAAATTGTCGAGAGATTCATCTGTTTCGGCCAAGAACGGCCACATAGGCGATTTGGGCTTAGTTGAACACAAACTTTTCAATGTCTCGGAATTGCGTGAAAACTGATCTAACCTCCTTATTTTTTATGAGGATTCCAGAATGCCTAAAGTTTCACGAGATTCATCCGTTTCGGCCAAGAACGGCCACATAGGCGATTTGGGCTTAGTTGAACACGAACTTTTCAACGTCTCGGAATTGCGTGAAAACTCTCCTAACCTCCTTATTTTTCATGAGGATTCTAAAATGCCTAACATCGTCGCGATATTCATCCGTTTCGTTCTAGAACGGCCACATAGGCGATTTGGGCTTAGTTGAACACGAACTTTTGAACGTCTCGGAATTGTGTGAAAACTCACCTAACCACCACATTATTAATGAGGATTCCAGAATGCCTAAAATTGTCGCGAGATTATTCCATTTCGGCTCTGAACGGCCACATTGGCGATTTGGGCTTAGTTGAACAAGAACTTTTGAACGTCTCGAAATTACGTGAAAACTCACCTAAACTCCTTATTTTTCATGAGGATTCCAAAATGCCTAACATTGTCGCGATATTCATCCGTTTCGTCCCAGAACGGTCACATAGGTGATTTGGGCTTGGTTGAACACGAACTTTTCAACGTTTCGGAAATGTGTGAAAACTCACCTAACCACCTCATTTTTCTTGAGGATTCGAGAATGCCTAAAATTATCGCGAGATTCATCCGTTTCGGCCAAGAACGGCCACATAGGCGATTTGGGCTTGGTTGAACATGAACTTTTCAACGTCTCGGAATAGCGTGAAAACTCACCGAACCTCCTTATTTTTCATGAGGATTTCATAATGTTTAAAATTGTCACGGGATTCATCCGATTCGGCCCAGAACGGCCACGGTAGCGATTTGGGCGTAGTGTAACACGAACTTTTCAACGTCTCGAAATTGCGTAAAAACTCACCTAACCTCCTTATTTTTCATGAGGATTCGAGAATGCCTAAAATTGTTGCGAGATTCATCCGTCTCGGCCCTGAACGGCCACATAGGCGATTTGGGCTTAGTTGAACACGAACTTTTCAACGTCTTGGAATTGCGCGAAAACTCACCTAACCTAATTTTTTTTCATGAGGATTCGAATGCCTAAAATTGTCGTGAGATTCATCCGTTTCGGCCAAGAACGGCCACATTAGAGATTTGGGCTTAGTGTAACACGAACTTTTCAATGTCTCGAAATAGCGTGAAAACTCAGCTAACCTCCTTATTTTTCATGAGGATTGCAGAATTCCTAAAATTGTCGGGAGATTCATCCGTTTTGGCCAAGAACGGCCATATAGGCGATTTTGGCTTAGTTGAACACAAACTTTTTAACGTCTCGGATTGGCGTGAAAACTCACCTAACCTCCTTATTTTTCATGAGGATTCGAGAATGCCTAAAATTGTCGCATATTCATTTATTTCGCCCATGAACGGCCACATAGGACATTTGGGCTTAGTTGAACACGAAATTTTCAACGTCTCAGAATTGCGTGAAAACTCACCTAACCTCCTTATTTTTCATGATGATTCCAGAATGTTTAAAATTTTCGCGAGATTCATCGTTTCGGCCCAGAATAACTAGTGATTTGGGCTTAGTGTAACACGAACTTTTCAACGTCTCGGAATTGCGTGAAAACTCTCCTAACCTCCTTATTTTTCATGAGGATTCCAGAATTCCTAACATTGTCGCGATATTCATCCGTGTCGGCCCTGAACGGCAACATTGGCGAATTGGGCTTAGTTGAACACAAACTTTTCAACGTCTCGGAATTGCACGAAAACTCACCTAACCTAATTACTTTTCATGAGGATTCGAGAATGCTAAAATTGTCGCGATATTCATCCGTTTCGGAAATGAACGGCCACTTAGGAGATTTGAGCTTAGTTGAACACAAACTGTTCAACGTTTCAGAATTGCGTGAAAACTCACCTAACCTCCTTATTTTTCATGAGGATTCGAGAATGCCTAAAATTATCGCGAGATTCATCCGTTTCGGCCAAGAACAGCCACATAGGCGGTTTGGGCTTTGTTGAACACGAACTTTTATACGTCTCGGAATAGCATGAAAACTCACCTAACCTCCTTATTTTTCATGAGGATTCCATAATGTTTAAAATTGTCGCGAGATTCATCCGTTTCGCCAAGAAGGGCCACATTAGCGATATGGGCTTAGTGTAACACGAACTTTTCAACGTCTCGGGATTGCGTGAAAACTCACCTAACCTCCTTATTTTTCATGAGAATTCCAGAATGCCTAAAATAATACCGAGATTCATCCGTTTCGGCCCAGAACGGCCCTATAGGCGATTTGGGTTTCGTTAAACACAAAATATGTAACGTCTCCGATTTGCGTGAAAACTCACATAGCCTCCTTATTTTTCATGAGGATTCCAGAATGCCTAGAATGTCGCGAGATTCATCCGTTTGTGCCCAGAACGGCCACCTAGGCGATTTCTGATTAGTTGAACACAAACTTTTTAACCTCTCGGAATTGCGTGAAAACTCACCTAACCTCGTTATTTTTCATGAGGGTTCGAGAATGCCTAAAATTGTCGCGAGATTCATCCGTTTTGACCCAGAACAGCCACATAGACGATTTTGGCAAGGTTGAACACGAACTTTTCAACGTCTCGGAATAGCCTGAAAACTCACCTAACCTCCTTATTTTTCATGAGGATTCGATAATGTTTAAAATTGTCGCGACATTCATCCTTTTCGGCCCAGAACGCCCACATTAGCGATTTGGGCGTAGTGTAACACGAACTTTTCAACGTCTCGGAATTGCGTGAAAACTCACCTAACCTCCTTATTTTTCAATAGGATTCCAGAATGCCTAAAATTGTCGTGAGATTCAATCGTTTCGGCCCGGAACGGCCACATAGGCGATTTGGGCTTGAGTGAACATGAACTTTTCAACGTCTCAAAATTGCGTGAAAACTCACCGAACCTCGTTATTTTTCATGAGGATTCCATAATGCCTAAAATTGTTGCGAGATTCATCCGTTTCGGCCCTGAACGGCCTCATAGGCGATTTGGGCTTAGTTGAACACGAATTATTCAACGTCTCGGAATTGCCTGATAACTCACCAAACCTCTTTATTTTTCATGAGGATTCGAGAATGCCTTAAATTGTTGCGAGATTCATGTGTTTCGGCCCAGAACAACCACATAGGCGATTTGGACTTAGTTGAACACAAACTTGTTAACGTCTCAGAATTGCGTGAAAACTCAGCTAACCTCCTTTTTTTCATGAGGATTCCAGAATGTTTAAAATTGTCGGGAGATTCATCCGTTTCGGCCTAGAACGCCACATAGGCGATTTTGGCTTAGTTGAACACAAACTTTTTAACGTCTCGGAATTGCATGAAAACTCCCCAAACCTCCTTATTTTTCATGAGGATTCGGGAATGCCTAACATTGTCGCGATATTCATCCGTTTCGGCCCTGAACGGCCACATAGGCGATTTGGGCTTAGTTGAACACGAACTTTTCAACGTCTTGGTATTGTGCGAAAACTCACCTAACCTCCTTATTTTTCATGAGGATTTCAGAATGCCTAAAATTGTCGCGAGATTCATCCTTTTCGGCCCAGAACGGCCACATAGGCGATTTGGGCTTGGTTGAACACGAACTTTTCAACGTCTCGGAATTTCGTGAAAACTCACCTAAGCTCCTTATTTTTCATGAGGATTCCATAATGTTTAAAATTATCGCGAGAATCATCCGTTTCGGCCCTTAACGGCCACATAAGCGATTTTGTCTTAGTTGAACACGAACTATTCAACGTCTCGGAATTGCCTGAGAACTCACCTAACCTCCTTATTTTTCTTGAGGATTCGAGAATGCCTAAAATTGTCTCGATATTCATTTGTTTCGGCCCTGAACGGCCACATAGGCTATTTGGGCTTTGTCGAACACGAACTTTTCAACATCTTGGAATTGCGTGAAACCTCACCTAACCTCCTTATTTTTCATGAGGATTCCAGAATGCCTAAAATTGTCACGAGATTCATCCGTTTCGGCCCAGAACGGCAACATTAGCGATTTGGGCTTAGTTTAACAGTGACCAATTCACTTTGGCTTTCTTTGCCCACATAAAAGCTTCTAGTGTTAAGGTCTCATCAAGTTCGGTCCATAGCTTTTTCTGCAGTCTTCCAGGTCTAATAGACTACCCCCTCTAGTCATTGCTTTAGTCACTCTGTCCATCCTACAGAGAAGTTGGCTCTTACGCTGTTGAATATTCCTGAACATGTCCCTATTCCACTGACGGCAAGCGTTTGCAAAGCTCTCAATATTTTTCTCCCACCCTTTGGATGTGTTCCACTCCTCTTTGACTAGGTCATTAAATGTGTCATGAAGCACCCAAGATGCAATAAAGCGAAAAGGCCTCTAAATCCTCTCAGGCCTATAGGACCTGTCTAATCTTAGCAGTAGAGGTTGATGATCGGATTTATAGTGAGGCAAATGAAACCTTTAGCATCTAGAAACTTCCCACACCATTCTTCATTAGCCATGATACGATCCAAACGAGCTTCTGTAGTCCCTCTCTTCCACGTAAAATTCAGACCATCAAACCTCAAGTCCATAAGACGATATCGTCAACCCATTGTGAGAACTCTTCGTTTGCCGTAAGCTTTGAGGTTGCACTTGAGCGCCTTTCTTGTACTAGTAAGGTTGCATTAAAATCACCCCCATTGCACCAAGGCCCCTGTATATCCTCCCTAAGCCAAAACAAATCAGCCCATAGTATACGACAGTACACACAGTTAAGGGTTGCATACACCACTGTGAGGAACCATTTCTCCTTTTTTACTGTTTCTATTTTCAAGTGCATGAAATTGTTTATGCCTTTCCACAACCTCAATCTTAAGTGAATCGTCATCCCAGAGACACCATATACCTTCGCTATACCCTTCCGCAGAAGTATATTCATACTTAGTCTTACTGAATCCCAAACGCCGGAGTCTTCACTCAGTCTTGGTATAATTTGACCGTGTTTCAAGAATAGCAAGGAAATCCAACTTATATTGTTTTTTGAGTTCACGTACCAGGTTAGGAAATGACTTCGAACCTGTACACCTGCGAGTTCCATATCATGTAATTCATTAAAAACTATCCGAGTTTTGTGGGGTCACACCACTACCCAGTTGTAGCTCCATATCCACACACAACTCCCTTTTGAATTCCTGTACTCCAGTCTCATCACCTCGTCCCTGATATTATTGGTTCCTTCTCCTGCTTTTAATTTCCCAGCCATTAAATGCGTTCGTAAGTCCCCAGTAAGTCTTCATGAGTCGGCCGTCTTGGCGCTAGTGGGGGCGAACCCTCATAAACTTTTATATATATATATAAATATAAAAAATCCAATCCCATGCCTTGCTTCTTGATCTCCGCCAACGGCCCCCCTCTTTTCGCACCTTCCATATATATTCCACGTGAGTTTATGTTATGCAACGGTCTCATGATCCCACAATTCTCGCCCCACCAATCTCGGTGTGCCTTGAAAGCCTCTGCGCAAATCACACCGCAGCAACATTTGCGGCCCCAAGTGCTCCTGTTGGCTGGAAAAGGTTCGACCAACGACCTCCACACACACACTCTCCCTCTGTTGTTGTGTTGCTCTATTTCTCTCTCAAGAATTTTTTCCGCATTCGGAGAGATCGCTGAAGTTGGGGGTGAATAGATTCGTGGATTGTGAGTAAAAATGTCGGAGGAAGAGAAATTGTTGAAGGAGGCGAAGAAATTGCCGTGGGAGGATCGGCTGTTTCACAAGAACTGGAAGGTTCGGAATGAGGCCAACATCGATTTGGCGGCAAGCTGTGACTCCATTTCCGATCCCAAGGACCCTCGCATCCGTGAATTTGGTGAGTTTTTGTTAGGGTTTCCATATTTGATTTCAATGGGAGGTTGCTTTTCGATCTCTGCGTGGTGGATCTAGGTGTTTTCTTGAGTGTAATGAGTAGGTGATACGGTGCATTTTGGTGTGGATCTTATTCCATTTTTATTTTTGAATTTGCAGGTCCGTTTTTTAAGAAAACTGTGGCCGAGTCTAATGCCCCGGTGCAGGAAAAGGCACTCGATGCATTAATTGCTTACTTGCGAGCAGCCGATGCCGATGCCGGAAGGTATATACGATGATTTTTATCATGCTGCTTGATTTTCTTTCTCTTGCATGCCATGCTATCCGCAATTTTTGCTTATTAGCCGTTGCTCTGGGCGGAATCTAAATTTGAAAATTGTATAGGTACGCTAAGGAAGTGTGTGACGCCATTGTGGCAAAGTGTTTGACGGGAAGGCCAAAAAGACAGTGGAGAAAGCTCAGGCATCTTTTATGCTCTCGATAGAATTGGAAGGAGCGGATGCGTTTCTGGTATTTTTCGTTCCAATGTGCAGTTGTGATTGAGTAGTTTTCTCCCTTGTGATTTATCCTACAATTTGCGTCCGTCCTTTGGCGTAAAATATTCAGTTTAGTCGGTTCAGTTAACAATATCTGTACTGTAAGTAACTGTTGACAAGTTTTTTCCGAAAGTAAGCAAAAACCTTCTTACACCTTTTGTTAAAGGGTAGGAAGGAGTACATAACTTATTAACTGGTGCTAAAATGTTTAAACTTTAAATTAAATCTGTAACATTAATATGATAACATTCTCCTGCTTTATTACATGACTGTCCGGGTGTCTTCCATCCATTATCCATGGGCTAAGCGGTAATGGGAAGGGCAAAAAAGCTTATCTGTCAGAACAGTTTTCATGGAAAGGTGTAATTCACATTCTCAAAGAATGTCCTTGAATTTGAATAAACTCACGAGTTTGATAACTTAATGTTTAGTTAATCTAAAATAGAGGTTCAGTTCTTTTCTACTTTCAAATTTTACTTCAAAAATTTTTTATACAGAATTTTATTTCTCCCATTTTTATAAGTCCTTTGGTGTACTTGTGAATTTTGGTTCTTGAGTAGCGTATTTGGCGAGAATCTTTTTATGCATCAATTTCTATACACTAGCCATATTTTACTGTTTTTGGTGTATTTTAGGATGCTATGGAGAAGGCAATTAAGACTAAAGTTGCTAAAGCAGTAGTGCCTGCAATAGATGTCATGTTTCAGGCATTAAGGTTTGTTACTTCTTTGTTGCAAACTCGGACATAGTTTCTTTCTTCCAATGGGTATCTCATGAAGCTTAATCTGTTCATATTGTATTAGTGAATTTAGAGAAAAGATTCTGCCCCCTAAAAGAATTCTGAAAATCATCAAGATCAAAATGTCCGTGCATCTTCTAAAGGATTGACTCTTGAGCTTTGTCGCTGGATTGTTAAAGATCCTGTAAAGTCAATTTTGTATGAGAAAATGAGAGATACAATGGTACACTAAATTGATTTCTGCTTATCTATGCTTGTTCATTTGTTCTCCTGTGCGGAAATTATGTAGTGCTTTCTTTCTGTAGAAAAAAGAGCTGGAAGCTGAGCTTGTAAATGTTACCGGAACAGCTAAGCCAACACGCAAAATAAGGTAGTTGTCTTTGAATTTTATGCACTAGTCTTTCAATGCAATTGTAGCTTCATTCCTATGGTCAGGATTTGTTCTAGCATCTGGGTATTAGAATGTTGTTTTAAGTGGGCCATGCCTGGAAATTGTGATGACAATACAAGAGACAAAAGGAATAGAAATATCATGGTAATGCAACATATATTCCACATGCGTCCATATTTTTTTTAATCTTATTTCATTGCCTCAAATTTATTTTGATGTTGCTTTTGTCTCCCTTGGTAATCTTGATTTATGTTACATCCATAAAAAATTATCTGCTTCTATGATTATCTTGAGTCATCTTTGCTAGATGACTGCTCCTTCGTCAATCATATGGTCTCACAGTTTTCTTTTTCCTGTTTTAGTGCAATTATAACCAATGTAACACCAATGGAACACCAACGGGGGTTGGCTCAAGTGGTAAGCGGCTTGTGTCGCTTAAGCAAGGTCTCGGGTTTGAGCCTTGTGAATGCATAAAACCCTTGCTGGGAGACTCTCCCACTATAGCCAGGTGCGCGAGGGTTGGATCCGTACTAGTCGGGGCGAAGCCCCGGTGAACCGGGTGGGCAACCAAAAAAAAAAACACCAATGGAACAAATCAAGATGTCCTAAAATTTCTGCTTGCAGTTGAAAATATGCTCACCCTTCTGAAACTGAAATGTCTATACACCTAAGATGTTATGACCTAATTTCAAATTTCTTCCAAATACCAGAAATTTATCCACTATCATATAGATGTTTCTCTTACAAATGACTTCATCTATTGCACACTTCGGATAAAAGCAAAAAGCACATTTCTGCAGTGTTTTAATGCTCCTAGATGATTATTGTTGATATCTGGGAGCCATACAGTTTATGAATTAGGCAACCAGAGTTTATTGGTGAAACTATTTTTTTAGTGCCATTGTGTATTTAAAAAACTGTTTCCCCTATTTCACAGATCTAAGCAAGTCAAGGAGCCTGAACCAGAAGCAGTTTCTGAGGTGGTGGGTCCTGGCCCTTCTGAAGAATATGGGGCTGATGGTACGGAAATGGATTTGGACACTTGAATACGGTTTTTCTCAAACATGTCTTGCCTGTTTACTGAGGCACTGATCATACACTTATCCTTGTTTTCTAATCTGTTTATTTCAGCTCCTCAAGAAATTGATGAATATGAGCTTTTTGATCCTGTTGATATATTGACTCCTTTGGAGAAGTCTGGATTTTGGGAAGGAGTGGTTAGTTTTCTCCACCATCTAAATGATCATGCACTTGTACTTGTTATCGAATGAAATCTGTGGTTTTTGTTGAGTATTTCAGATTTGTCTCTTATTTTGTCTTGTAAAACTTTTAGAAAGCTACCAAATGGTCTGAAAGGAAGGAGGCAGTTGATGAACTAACCAAGCTTGCATCAAGTAAAAAAATATCTCCTCATGATTTTTCTGAAGTTTGTCGGACTTTGAAGAAGGTATTTTATACTTTTTAAATATAGTGATTTAGAATATGCTTTTGATTCTTGGATGATATTGATGTAGTATTCTGTAGAAAGTAGTTGTGGTTGCTTTTGTCTCACATTTCGTGAGCAATAACTTGAAGATGTGGCATCGTAATGCTTTGGATCATTTTTGTTGTTCGTTAATTGCTATCCATATATCATGCTGTGCTTGTGAATTTCGCTAGGAAAGGATATGATGTATTTTATGACATACATTAGCAGAACAATTATCAAGAGTATTTGCTTTTGATGCATCAAGGCAATCAAAGCAGGGAAATTTATGCATGTTAATTCCTAAAAAAATATTGTTTAGGAAAACCATATACTGTATTTCTATATTTACTTGTGTAGTAAATTACTAAATGTGACATTTTGGATCTATGATATTGTTCACATATTTCATATTTTCACCTCCTTACTCAATTATCAATATATATAGATTTAATTATGGTAATGTTATTTTGATGTTCAGTGCTCTTTTTTTTTTTTTTTTTTTTTGTGGATTCTTTTTGGACATGTATAACTTAGGGATTCATTTTAGACGAAGTTAATAATCATGGGTTGGATGGTTTACATGTGTTAGGTACTCGGGCTGATAGTAGAAAGAGCCGAGTTGAGGAACTTGTATATTATGCTTAAGGTTTTAATAATAACCACATTCTCCACGATTTAATGAATTTCATCAGGTTTAAGTTAGGCTTGTTTGTGCTATGCAACACATATGAAGGGTATCTGCAGATAAGCTAAAGTTTAGGTGGGCTACTCAAAATTTAAGAGGGTTATCCTAACAAAATTAAAGTTGGATTCATTGTAAGATAATGGATTAAATAACATTAGCTTGTTATTCTGGAGAAGTTGAAGTTTAGGATGGTTCAGGGGACATATTATGCATATGACCCGATATTTAGAGGGGTCCTTTACTTTTTATATCAAATTTGTTCTAATGATTAGGTTATAAAGTTGCTTCCTAAAAACTTTCTCCATATAATTTCTTATAACTAATTTGTCCTCCTTTGAATCTGTGGTATTTTCGAATATGTCCTACTTTCTATGAGTTTTGTCCTTTGAGTTAGTCTTTTATGCGCCTTTTAGTTGTTTTCCTGCTAAAGTTGAACTTTAGGTTTTGTTGTGCAGCTAATTACAGATGTGAATATTGCAGTTGCTGTTGAAGAAATCCAGGCTATAGGCAATCTTGCTCTGGGACTAAGAACCCACTTTTCTGCAAGTTCTTGTTTTCTATTGCCTGTTCTACTTGTAAGTTCTATCTTGTAATAATTGCTTATTATGTTTGCCATTTTTGAGAGACTTGGGTGCTTAAAAAAATATTTCTGATCATAAGGTCATTTCATTTTTGGAGCTGAATGCAAGGCTTGTGCTAATAGTTCTATTGGCACAAAATAAATTTTGATGGAACATGACTCAAAAGCTATTTCTGAACTTTTTCAATACACAATACTTTTTTCCTTTACCGGAGAATTTCTGTAAAGGACCACTGAAGGGACATAATTTCAAATTTAACCCAAAACATTCTGAAATTTCACTGTAGGGCTAAGGGACTCATTTGACATTATGTTTTAATAGTCAATTACCAAGTTACTCATTTGACATTATGTTTTAATAGTCACTGATAACTGATAAAAAGAAAAAATCTATCCTCCTTTGCCCCCACCTATGTAAACTTGTCATTTCAGTTACATCTGCTTGTCAATTTACTAAAGGCCTATTTGGTACAAGGGCTTTGGAGAGGAGGGAAAATATTTATGAGTTGAATTTAAGAAACTTGAGAAGTGGGGTTGCAAAATTTTATGATTACTTGCCATATTTTGTGATTGATATTATTCAGAATTCCTTTGATGATTACCTGCCATATATCTGCGATTGCTTTATATTGTGGCCTTGATCTCCTCTTAACATTCATTTGCAAGAATGAGGACACTGATGGCTTTTGATTGATATTTCAAGTTTTTCTTTAGATGTGGTTGGTCCTTGATTTATTGTGTATTGTTATTTATTAATTTGTTGCATGTCTGCCTTTGGTTGGATATATGCAGATGTCAAGACAGCCTCAAAAAAAGTTCCTCTTGTGCGATCTTTAACCTTGACGTGAGTGACATTTTGTATTGATACAAGTAACAAGAGTGTTGTACTAAAGTTGCACAAGGATTATGTCCCTATCTGTATGGAAGGTAAGTGTTCTCTGGCCTTTTGATTTTTTGTTGCCATTTTATTTCCAAGTTGAGAAATTCAAACTTCGTTGAAATTTGGAATGGAATTAAGATAGTCTTCTTTTGACTTACCATTTCATTTGTTGATGTAGTTATTATCTTGTTTAGAGAAAGGCGTGCTTGCTTTCTCGCTCACTGCTATGAAAAATAATGAAGTGTTAGCTAAGGAGGTTAGTCATTTGTATTTATTATTCAGTTGTTATTTAAACCTCCCATATGAGTTTCCCTGTCAAGAGACAATTATAACTGTTTTTTCACTGCTACATCTCTGAGTGAGATGAAAGAGCTTTCATGTATCTCAAAGATATTAAATGGAGCAGGAAAGAAAGTCCCAAAGAATTTAAGCTCGAGTTTTACCGTTTTTCACTGCTACTCTTAACTCTATTTTTGACATATTGGTGTGATCTGAATTAGAGATTTTGCTGTGATAAAATGGATCTCTTTGCTCGACAACCACTTTTGTTATCTTGATGCTGACGTTAGTTTTACCTTGCAGGAACTTGATGGGAAAGAACTTCATGAAAATCAATCCATACCTTGTTGTATCTTTGAGCCTTTACCAATTGATCAGAACCACCGCCAAGGAAGAACTATCACGGAGAAGAGCCATGTACAAGTTAATGAGAATTTTTGCTATCACAGTTTTGCACGGTTGTCCCTTTCCTCTCCTTGCTTTCTTGAATTGTTTGTAAAATCATATGTTGGATTGATTGTTTAGAATAAGCGTGGGAGAGGGGACTAATCTGGCAGTGAAAGGTAGAAAAAATCGTTTTGCTCCACTGTTATGGTAGTAGCCTTATTCCTTATCCTTGCTACATGTTTGATCTACATTGATTATCGTTAGTCTACACTTGCATTGACTACAAGTGTGGGGGAAGAATGGATTTGAATGTTTGTGCTGTTCTGATTGCATTATAAAGGGATTGATTGCATTATTGTGAAAACTGAATTCCTGTACGTTTGAACTTTGCACTCTAATATGCTATCTGTTCTGGGCTTAAAAAATTGAATATTGGAGATTATTTTTTCATTAGTAATTGTAGAAGTAAGCTTGATTGAGATATGAGAATTTTGATTTGGTTAGCTGACTCGGCACAGTCGATACAGAAAGGGGTGATTATTCATGGCATTATGATCATTTTAGTGTATAATTTTGTATCTGTTCTTGGGCTAGAGGAATTAACCTTGGATGGAAGGAATTTTGAGCTTGATTTCATTTCTTAATATTGAGTGCATACTCCCTAGTGCTAGTTCTCTCTAGAACTTGTCCTAGCTCTTGATTGAGGCCACATATGTGCATGGGGGAAGTGTAAACGATAGAGGCATTTGATTCTAAACCTTATATATACCCAAACACAAACCTAAAACACTTTTAACCTTTGCTAACCACTTTGAGCCATTCATTTTCTTTTCTCTACATCATTGACCAGTTGAGTAGAATGCATTATTATATTTGCAGAACATGACCTAGCTTCTGACATGGAAATAGAATCTAGTGACAAGCTTGAAATGAATATTTTAAGTTGTGTTGAGTTCAAGGTCAATGAAAGTGTGTAGAAGTAATCAGCTGTGATGTATTATGCTTACGGACCTAATCTTTGAAAAAAAGAGTGAAAGGAAGAGGAAAAAAAAACAGAGAAAAAAAAGAGGAAAAAAGAATTGATGATAGAAAAAGGCATGAAAAGGTGAAAAACAAGTGCAAAAAAAAAAAAAAAAAAAAAAAAGCAAAAAAAGCCAGTATGAAAAAGAACGGGAAAAGAAAAAAAAAAAGAAGAGGAAAGAAAGTGTACAAAAGAAAGGATCAATCAGTTTGCAAAAGCATATTAGTGTGGAAGCTGATGAAACTATTTGTATAAATGATTAGAATTGAATTTATTTGTGTTTCAGCTTTGATTGATGAGCTGTATACATATAAAAATAACTAAGAAGCTGGTTATTGTTTTCCATACTTCTTAAATATGCATTTTTGCTGGTATGGTCAATGCTCTTCTTTTCCATGTCCATTTTAAGCTTTCCAACATTACTGCCTTGAGAAAGACCTCTTGATACATTGATTCCCATGTTTTGAGTGGTGGAGATAGTAGAGATTTGACAAGCTTATGGAAGAGGCTAGCCTAGGAGAGAGGAGAGAAAGAACCCTTTATGAGTAAGAAGAGAGAAACACACATACCTGTGAGTCCTTAATGTCTAGTACCAGTTACTAGATTGTGCTTTAGAATGGTTATTTTCTCTGGATGAATGCGAATTTCTGTATTGATTGTAAAGAAGAAAATGATCAGATTAAGGAGCTCTTGTTTTGGTTGAGTTTGCTGCTATTATGATTATCTAGAATTGGAGTATTGATTGACATTTATCTGCCCAGGAGTGCAAATGTTCTAGCGTGGGGGAATTTGGTAAATCCATTTAATTGTTATATTTTCTATGGTATTTCATGGGTGTTTTATGGTTGAAATTGTAGCATTATTGATTAAATTGTGAATTGCGAATATTGTTTAGTTATTTTGATTTATACAGGGTCAAAATGGGGAAATTGTATGAATTTTTAGGATGTGCAAAAAGGACCAGATTTCAATAGCAGAAAAGGAGAACTAAACTTAATACTCAAGGACTATTGAGTTATGAGGAAGAGTTAACTTGGACGTGAGCAAGAAATCTTGGTAGGTTCTGGTGTCTAGCAGCACATTTGAGCGTTCTTTTATTTCATAGTCTTCTTGGCTTTTGTTATTAATCATTTATCAGAAGATGACTGATTTTCTTGGATCATTATCAAACAGGAAATTGGAGCTGGAGCTGTGTGTTTTTGTTTTTTGTTTTTATATACCTATACTAAAGCTGAAACTTATGAAAGTTTCTTCAATTTTTTCAACCCACCACAGGTTCCTGAAGATGTCAAAGATATTGGGGAAGATAGATTTGATTCCTTTTCCTTTTTTTTTTTTTTAATATATAACCATGGTTAAATTTTTATGTGTAGGCTGAGGAACTTCAGAACCAGATGGAGCAAGACTATGATATTGGGTGAGCTTATATACCATGTACTTGTTTGTGAGCCGTGTCATGTTTTTTTGGTCCATTGTGTTGCTCTTACTAATGTTTTAACAAGCTTTATTGACCACCAATACCTCTGCCCATTCTTCCCCCCCCCTTTTTGGTAGTTCACAAACTTGTGGCTTTCCTGATTCTTTATCATGCTTTGTTGATTCTTTATCATGCTTTGTTTAGGTCAACAATAAGAGACAAGATTATTCCCCATGCTGTATAATGGTTTACTGGGGAGGCCATTCAAGGAGAGGAGTTTGGAAACCTAGAGGGTGAAGAAGATGAAGACATTGTGGAAGATGATTAGGAGGAGGAAGAGGATGACAAAGACGAAGACGAGGATGATGATAACGATTAAGACAAAGAACAAACCAAGAGCAATAAGAAGGTATTTAGGAACTGATATATGCTGATTTCAGTTGTTGGATTTTTTAGCCTATGATACCTTTGTTTTGTTAACTGACCATTTTTTAATTGAAATTCTACTTTTTCTGCTAGTAACTTGCTCCAAATTGTGTTCATTGGGCTAAGAATCTAGCTATTGCACATTAGTTTTGTATATGGAAATTTATTGAAAACTCAAACAATTTTCCCTCTTTTTAAATATCAGTGAAAAAAGTAGTATATTGACTTAGAACTATCACATTTGCTAGCACTTGCTTCAATCCATATTGCAATTACTGGTTCAAATTAAGCATATTGATAAACTTGCTTGCTGAGAGTGCTCAATTCCTTACTCTGATCTATTATTTGCAAATTTAGTGTCACGAGGGTATTGTGATTTCTGCAAAAATATTGCTAACACTTTGCACTAAACTTTGATTCAATTGGGACATGCTGATAAGTCAATTCATTGTTATTATGTGATTGCACAATTTCTAGAATTACAGCTATGCTTGATTTGAACCTTTTGTCTAAGAAATGGATTGAATTTAGATTGGCTTGATTCAAGTTTAGCAGTTTGCTTGGTATCACCAAGTGGATACATTAATTGCTATTATACTTATCTTTGAATGAATGAGACAAGTAAGATCATTTTGATCTAAATTTGTCTTGCTGCCCCAATTTTTTTTAGGGGAATGGTTGATTACTCTTAACTTTGTTTTTGACATATTGGTGTGATTTGAATTAGAGATATTGCTGTGATAAAATGGATCTCTTTGCTCGACAACCACTTTCATTGGATATCTTGATGCTGAGATTCGTTTTTCCTTGCAGGAACTTGTTGGAAAGAACTTCAAGGAAATCAATCCATACCTTGTTGTATCTTTGAGCCTTTACCAATTGATCAGAACCACCGCCAAGGAAGAACTATGAAGGAGAAGAGCCATGTACGAGTTAATGAGAATTTTTGCTATCAGAGGAGATTTTGGGTTGTCCCTTTCCTCTCCTTACTTTCTTGAATTGTTTGTGAAATCATATGTTGGATTGATTGTTTAGAATAAGTGTGGGAGAGGGGACTAATATCATGAAGGATAGAAAAAATCGTCTTGCTCCATTGTTATAGTAGTAGCCTTATTCCTTATCCTTGCTACAAGTTTGATCTACATTGATTATCGTTAGTCTACACTTGCCTTGACTACAAGTGTGGGGGAAGAATGGATTTGAGTGTGTGTGCTGCTCTGATTGCATTATAAAGGGATTGATTGCATTATGGTGAAAACTGAATTCCTATACACTTGAACTTTGCACTCTAATATGCTATCTGTTCTGGGCTTAAAAAATTGAATATTGGAGATTATTTTTTCATTAGTAATTGTAGAAGTAAGCTTGATTGAGATATGAGAATTTTGATTTGGGTAGCTGATTCAGCATAGTCGATACAGAAAGGAGTGATTATTCATGGCTTATTATTTATGAAGCTAGGGAGGAAATGAAACTGTTCTATTATGAAGGTGTAATTTTAATCCAGAAGAAATTATTTTTGAACTGTAGTTTGCATTACTTCTGTTTGCTTTGTGGTTTTTATAAGAGAGAACATTTAGCTTTCATGTTGCCTGGAAGATGGGATGTTTTGGGTTTTGGTGTAACCATGGTAATTTCCTTTTGTTGGCATTTTCTTATGGTTATGCCTAAATCCATTAGATTTCCAAGTCACTTTTAGGAGAAGGTTGCAACTGGCGTATATGTGGGTTGAATGAGTTAAAAATTTCATTGGAATATGTCATGCGCTCTAAATTTCTGGAACATTTTTTTTTTTTTAAAAAAAATATATATATATACCATTGATTTGATGATTGTACAAATTCAGAATTAGTGTAGAATGATGCTGACTAAATTATGTATTTTCCTTCCTGCTGACTTGCAGTTTCAAACTTTGTGAATTTATCTATAACCCTGACTGCATTTGTAAGTTGCAGATCTTAAACGAGTACATAGGAGAGGAGTGGAGACAATTGAAAATTGAAAGAGCACTGAAAATAGTCTATAGACTGTCACTGACATTGACAGAAGATAGATGCTTGTGAGTTCCATATCTGCAAGGTAGGACAAATATTTAAAATCCATGCATCAATTTTAAGGAATAATTGGATGGTGCAAACTTCATTGGTTGCAGTTACTATTGGTTGTCAAAAAAATCACAAACCCAAAGGAAATGCTTAAAATATTGGACAATGCCGTGAAAGAGCCGTAGTTGCATAAGGCATTGAGCAAGATTAAACCAAGCAACATACACTATTAAATTAAAGTTGCCTTAGACCGTAAATGATATTTTAATTTCTCTTTTTCACAAGAGTACTTGAAATGCGTTTGGCACTTTTTCTCAGACCTTTCATCCTAAAGTATTGGATTTTTATGAGGTTCGAGATGAGCATCTCAAGCAAAGCTCAGCGACCATTTGTGTGTGTGGTAAGCCGAAAATGTCTCCTTCCTCCATTTGTTTTTTGTTTAATAATCTCCTTCTCTTATGTCTATTAGCTAGGTTACTACTTTCTAATATATTAGTAAAATAAGATCCCCTTTGTTTTGTTTAAATTAGTAACGATAATTCTCTCTCTTTTCCTTATTGTTTCAGTATTTGATACTTTTTATTTATTTTAATATTTATTACTCTCTCCGGTCCTAAATATAAGAAAAAGTTGGAATTTTTTTGGAGAGATTAAGAAAGCTAAATAAGTTATTTAATCATATCATATGTTGTATATTCTTAGATTATATGTTAGTTTATTTATCAAACTAATTAGCTCGGAGAAAAAAAAAACATATAAATATAATGACTTTCATCTTATATTATAATTGGTCCACAATGGTATGGTCTGTTGATATGTTTAGAAACTATATTAATTTAATTGTGGGTGTTTTATTGTGTGACCTTGTTCAAATACAAAAGGAGTTTATTGTTTGTTGTAGCTAAATTATTTGATATAGATGCCTTATTTTGTTTTCATATAGACATATTTGACTTAATTTATTTGTTACTTATGTTTGTGCTATTTAAATTATTTGATTTTGATTTTCTATTTTGTTGTTGGTTTTTTAGTTGTCATATTTGAGTTAAATTATTTGTTACTATATGTAAATGTTATGTTCGTGCTATTAAATTATTTGATGATCATTTATTTTTTTACCTTTTTTCCTATCTCAATATATTTGTTGTAATAATTTGTGTTATAGTTGATTATTTGTGTGTTTGCTTGTTTTAAATTTCCTTCAGTGTTGATATTGTTAGTTTTATTTTGTTTTATAACTAATTATTTAATGGGGTTTAAACTTACGCCGTATTTAGAAAAAGATTCCTACTACACATAAAATAGTGAGACCCACATATATATATATAATGCTAATTATATATATACGTGTGGTCGCACCATTTTATGTATGTGTAACGTGAGAATACACTTCTACAACATTAGAAGTGTTTTTCCTTATTTAATTTATTCCCTAAAAAACTCCTTATGTTCGTGCTATTTATTTACATATGATATGATAGTTAAATAATTTCATAACTAATAATTTTATTTATTTACATATGCATTTATTCATTTATCATTTCTTTTTTTCTTATCTTCATTTTGTTGTATTTTGTTGTAATTGATTATTATGTGTGTGAGAAATATGTAATTATTCATTTATCTTTTCCGTTTTTCCTATCACAATTTTCTTGTTGTAATTGATTATTGTGTGTGTGTGTGACATATGCATTTATTCATTTATCTTTTCTGTTTTTCCTATCACAATTTTCTTGTTGTAATTGATTCTTGTGCCTGTGTGTGACATATGCATTTATTTATTTATTTATCTTTTTTTGCTTTTTTTATCTCTAAATTTTCTTCTTGTAATTGAGGCATATGTATTTATTCATTTATCTTTTCCTTTTTTCCTATCTCAATATTTTTGTTGTAATTAATTATTTTGTGTGTGTGTGTGACATATGTATTTATTCATTTAACTGTTCATTTTTTCCTATCTCTATTTTTGTTGTAATAGTTTGTTTTGTAGTTGATTATTGGTTTGGTTGCTTATTTTAGATTTGCTTCAATGTTGATATTGTTCGTTTCATAACTAATTATTTTATTTATTTACATATACATTTATTCATTTATCTTTTGTTTTTCTTATCAGAATTTTCTTCTTGTAATTGATTATTGTGTGTGTGTGACATATGTATTTATTCATTTATCATTTCCGTTTTTCCTATTTCAATTTTCTTGTTGTAATTGATTATTGTGTGAGTGTGACATATTTATTTATTTATTCATTTATTTTTTCCTTTTTTCCTATCTCAATAGTTTGTTTTTGAGTTGATTATTGGTTTGTTTACTTGTTTTAAATTTACTTGAATGTTGATATTGTTCGTTTCATAACTAATTATTTACATATGCATTATTCATTTATCTTTTAGTTTTTTCATATCTAATGTTGTATTTGATTTAGTTTGTGTGTGTGTGTGACATATGTATTTATTCATTTATATTTTTTCTATCTCGATATTTTTGTTGTGATAGTTTGTTTTGTAGTTGATTATTGGTTTGTTTCCTTGTTTTATATTTGCTTCAATGTTGATATTGTTCGTTTCATAACTAATTATTTTATTTATTTACATTAGCATTTATTCATTTATCATTTCTTTTTTTCTTATCTTAATTTTTTTGTTGTAATTGATTATTGTGTGTATGTGTGAGACATATGTATTTATTCATTTAACTTTTTCGTTTTTCCTATCATTTTCTTGTTGAATTGATTATTATGTGTGTGACATATGCATTTATTCATTTATCTTTTCTGTTTTTCCTAACACAATTTTTTCTTGTTGTAGTTGATTATTGTGTGTGTGTGTGTGTGTGCATATGCATTTATTCATTTATCTTTTACTTTTTTCATCTCTAAATTTTCTTGTTATAATTGATTAGTGTGTGTTACATATGTATTTATTCATTTATCTTTTCTTTTTTTCCTATCTCAATATTTTTGTTGTAATTAATTATTTTGTGTGTGGGTGTCCTCGTGCCATATGTATTTATTCATTTATTCCTATCTCAATATTTTTGTTGTAATAGTTTGTTTTGAAGTTTATTATTTGTTTGGTTGTTTGTTTTAGATTTGCTTCAGTGTTGATATTGTTTGTTTCATAACTAATTATTTTGTTTATTTACATATACATTTATTCATTTATCATTTGTTTTTCTTATCTTAATTTTCTTCTTGTAATTGATTATTGTGTGTGTGTGAATGACATATACATTTATTCATTTATCTTTTCTGTTTTTCCTTTCACAATTTTCTTGTTGTAATTGATTATTGTGTGTGTTTGTGACATATGCATTTATTCATTTATCTTTTACTTTTTTCATCTCTAAATTTTCTTGTTGTAATTGATTCGTGTGTGTGTGACATATGTATTTATTCATTTATCTTTTTCATTTTTTCCTATCTCAATATTTTTGTTGTAATAGTTTGTTTTGTAGTTGATTATTGGTTTGGTTGCTTATTTTAGATTTGATTTGCTTCAGTGTTGATATTGTGTTTCATAACTAATTATTTTATTTATCTACATATACATTTATTCATTTATCATTTGTTTTTCATATCTTAATTTTCTTCTTGTAATTGATTATTGTGTGTGTGTGAGACATATGTATTTATTCATTTATCATTTCCGTTTTTCCTATCTCAATTTTCTTGTTGTAATTGATTATTGTGTGTGTGTGTGACATATTTATTTATTCATTTATTTTTTCCTTTTTTTCTATCTAAATAGTTTTGTTTTGGAGTTGATTATTGGTTTGTTTCCTTGTTTTAAATTTACTTCAGTGTTGATATTGTTCGTTTCATAACTAATTATTTAATTTATTTACAGATGCATTTATTCATTTATCTTTTAGGGTTTTCTTATCTTAATTTTCTTGTGGTAATTGATTATCTTGTTTGTGTGTGTGTGTGACATGTATTTATTCATTTATCTTTTCCGTTTTTTCCTATCTCAATAGTTTGTTTTGTAGTTGATTATTGGTTTGTTTGCTTGTTTTAAAGTTGCGAAGTGTTGATATTGTTTGTTTAATAACTAATTATTTAATTGATTTACATATGCATTTATTCATTTATGTTTTCATTTTTTCTTATCTTAATTTTCTTGTGTTAATTGATTATTGTGTGTGTGCGCGCGCGCGCCATATGTATTTATTCATTTATCTTTTCGGGTTTTCTTATCATAATTTTCGTGTGGTAATTGATTATATTGTTTTTGTGTGTGTGTGTGTGACATGTATTTATTCATTTTATTTTTTTCCGTTTTTTCCTATCTCATTATTCTTGTAGTAATTCGCTATTGTGTGTGTGTGACATCTTTATTTATTCAGTTATTTTTTCCTATCTCAATAGTTTGTTTTATAGTTGATTATTGGTTTGTTTGCTTGTTTTAAATTTGCTTCAGTGTTTATATTGTTGGTTTCATTACTAATTATTTACTTTATTTACATATGCATTTATTCATTTATCTTTTCGGGTTTTCTTATCTTAATTTTCTTGTGGTAATTGATTATATTGTTTGTGTGTGTGTGTGACATGTATTTATTCATTTATCTTTTCCGTTTTTTTCCTATCTCAATAGTTTCTTTTGTAGTTGATTATTGGTTTGTTTGCTTGTTTTAAAGTTGCTTCGTGTTGATATTGTTTGTTTAATAACTAATTATTTAATTGATTTACATATGCATTTATTCATTTATGTTTTCATTTTTTCTTATCTTAATTTTCTTGTGTTGATTGATTATTGTGTGTGTGTGTGCGCGCGCGCCATATGTATTTATTTATTTATCTTTTCGGGTTTTCTTATTTGAATTTTCGTGTGGTAATTGATTATATTGTTTGTGTGTGTGTGTGACATGTATTTATTCATTTATTTTTTTCCGTTTTTTCCTATCTCATTATTCTTGTAGTAATTTGCTATTGTGTGTGTGTGTGACATCTTTATTTATTCATTTTTTTTCCTATCTCAATAGTTTGTTTTATAGTTGATTATTGGTTTGTTTGCTTGTTTTAAATTTGCTTCGGTGTTGATATTGTTCGTTTCACAACTAATTTTTTAATTTATTTACATATGCATTTATTCATTTATCTTTTCTGTTTTTCCTATCGCAATTTTCTTGTTGTAATTGATTATATTGTTTGTGTGTGTGTGTGTGTGACATGTATTTATTCATTTATTTTTCCATTTTTTCCTATCTCATTATTCTTGTAGTAATTCGCTATTGTGGGTGTGTGACATCTTTATTTATTCGATTATTTTTTCCGATCTCAATATTTTTTTTGTAGTTGATTATTGGTTTGTTTGCTTGTTTTAAATTTGCTTCGGTGTTGATATTGTTCGTTTTTCAACTAATTTTTTAATTTATTTACATATGCATTTAGTCATTTATCTTTTCTATTTTTCCTATCGCAATATTTTTTTGTAATTGATTATTTTGTGTGTGTGTGACATGTATTTATTCAAAATTTATCTTTTCTGTTTTTTCATATCTCAATAGTTTGTTTTGTAGTTGATGATTAGTTTGTTTGCTTGTTTTAAATTTACTTGTGACTTTATATTGTTCGTTTCATAACTAATTATTTAATTTATTTACATATGCATTTATTCATTTATGTTTTCATTTTTTCTTATCTTAATTTTCTTGTGTTAATTGATTATTGTGTGTGTGTGTGTGTGACATATGTATTTATTCATTTATCTTTTCGGGTTTTCTTATCATAATTTTCGTGTGGTAATTGATTATATTGTTTTTGTGTGTGTGTGTGTGTGTGACATGTATTTATTCATTTTATTTTTTTTCCGTTTTTTCCTATCTCATTATTGTTGTAGTAATTCGCTATTTTGTGTGTGTGACATCTTTATTTATTCAGTTATTTTTGTGTGTGTGTGTGTGTGACATGTATTTATTCATTTATTTTCTTTCCGTTTTTTCCTATCTCATTATTCTTGTTGTAATTCGCTATTGTGTGTGTGACATCTTTATTTATTCATTTATTTTTTCCTATCTCAATAGTTTGTTTTGTAGTTGATTATTGGTTTGTTTGCTTGTTTTAAATTTTCTTCGGTGTTGATATTCTTCGTTTCACAACTAATTTTTTTAATTTATTTACATATGCATTTATTCCTTTATCTTTTCTTTTTTTCCTATCGCAATGTTTTTTTTGTAATTTATTATTTTGTGTGTGTGACATGTATTTATTCATTTATCTTTTCCGTTTTTTCCTATCTCAATAGTTTGTTTGTTAGTTGATGATTAGTTTGTTTGCTTGTTTTAAATTTACTTGTGAAAATATTGTTCGTTTCATAACTAATTATTTAATTTATTAATATATGCATTTATTCATTTATGTGTTCGTTTTTTCTTATCTTAATTTTCTTGTGTTAATTGATTACTCTGTGTGTGTGCGCGCGCACCATATGTGAACATTTAGCTTTCATGTTGCCTGGAAGATGGGATGTTTTGGGTTTTGGTGTAACCATGGTAATTTCCTTTTGTTGGCATTTTCTTATGGTTATGCCTAAATCCATTAGATTTCCAAGTCACTTTTAGGAGAAGGTTGCAACTGGCGTATATGTGGGTTGAATGAGTTAAACATTTCATTGGAATATGTCATGCGCTCTAAATTTCTGGAACATTTTTTTTTTTTAAAAAAATATATATATATATACCATTGATTTGATGATTGTACAAATTCAGAATTAGTGTAGAATGATGCTGACTAAATTATGTATTTTCCTTCCTGCTGACTTGCAGTTTCAAACTTTGTGAATTTATCTATAACCCTGACTGCATTTGTAAGTTGCAGATCTTAAACGAGTACATAGGAGAGGAGTGGAGACAATTGAAAATTGAAAGAGCACTGAAAATAGTCTATAGACTGTCACTGACATTGACAGAAGATAGATGCTTGTGAGTTCCATATCTGCAAGGTAGGACAAATATTTAAAATCCATGCATCAATTTTAAGGAATAATTGGATGGTGCAAACTTCATTGGTTGCAGTTACTATTGGTTGTCAAAAAAATCACAAACCCAAAGGAAATGCTTAAAATATTGGACAATGCCGTGAAAGAGCCGTAGTTGCATAAGGCATTGAGCAAGATTAAACCAAGCAACATACACTATTAAATTAAAGTTGCCTTAGACCGTAAATGATATTTTAATTTCTCTTTTTCACAAGAGTACTTGAAATGCGTTTGGCACTTTTTCTCAGACCTTTCATCCTAAAGTATTGGATTTTTATGAGGTTCGAGATGAGCATCTCAAGCAAAGCTCAGCGACCATTTGTGTGTGTGGTAAGCCGAAAATGTCTCCTTCCTCCATTTGTTTTTTGTTTAATAATCTCCTTCTCTTATGTCTATTAGCTAGGTTACTACTTTCTAATATATTAGTAAAATAAGATCCCCTTTGTTTTGTTTAAATTAGTAACGATAATTCTCTCTTTTTCCTTATTGTTTCAGTATTTGATACTTTTTATTTATTTTAATATTTATTACTCTCTCCGGTCCTAAATATAAGAAAAAGTTGGAATTTTTTTGGAGAGATTAAGAAAGCTAAATAAGTTATTTAATCATATCATATGTTGTATATTCTTAGATTATATGTTAGTTTATTTATCAAACTAATTAGCTCAGAGAAAAAAAAACATATAAATATAATGACTTTCATCTTATATTATAATTGGTCCACAATGGTATGGTCTGTTGATATGTTTAGAAACTATATTAATTTAATTGTGGGTGTTTTATTGTGTGACCTTGTTCAAATACAAAAGGAGTTTATTGTTTGTTGTAGCTAAATTATTTGATATAGATGCCTTATTTTGTTTTCATATAGACATATTTGACTTAATTTATTTGTTACTTATGTTTGTGCTATTTAAATTATTTGATTTTGATTTTCTATTTTGTTGTTGGTTTTTTAGTTGTCATATTTGAGTTAAATTATTTGTTACTATATGTAAATGTTATGTTCGTGCTATTAAATTATTTGATGATCATTTATTTTTTTACCTTTTTTCCTATCTCAATATATTTGTTGTAATAATTTGTGTTATAGTTGATTATTTGTGTGTTTGCTTGTTTTAAATTTCCTTCAGTGTTGATATTGTTAGTTTTATTTTGTTTTATAACTAATTATTTAATGGGGTTTAAACTTCTCATGTTGCATGAGAAAAAGAAGATTCCTACACACACATAAAATAGTGAGACCCACATATATATATAATGCTAATTATATATATACGTGGGTCGCACCATTTTATGTATGTGTAACATGAGAATACACTTCTACAACATTAGAAGTGTTTTTCCCTTATTTAATTTATTCCCTAAAAAAACTCCTTATGTTCGTGCTATTTATTTACATATGATATGATAGTTAAATAATTTCATAACTAATAATTTTATTTATTTACATATGCATTTATTCATTTATCATTTCTTTTTTTATTATCTTCATTTTGTTGTATTTTGTTGTAATTGATTATTATGTGTGTGAGAAATATGTAATTATTCATTTATCTTTTCCGTTTTTCCTATCACAATTTTCTTGTTGTAATTGATTATTGTGTGTGTGTGACATATGCATTTATTCATTTATCTTTTCTGTTTTTCCTATCACAATTTTCTTGTTGTAATTGATTCTTGTGCCTGTGTGTGACATATGCATTTATTTATTTATTTATCTTTTGCTTTTTTTTTATCTCTAAATTTTCTTCTTGTAATTGAGGCATATGTATTTATTCATTTATCTTTTCCTTTTTTCCTATCTCAATATTTTTGTTGTAATTAATTATTTTGTGTGTGTGTGTGACATATGTATTTATTCATTTAATTTTTCATTTTTTCCTATCTCTATTTTTGTTGTAATAGTTTGTTTTGTAGTTGATTATTGGTTTGGTTGCTTATTTTAGATTTGCTTCAATGTTGATATTGTTCGTTTCATAACTAATTATTTTATTTATTTACATATACATTTATTCATTTATCTTTTGTTTTTCTTATCTAATTTTCTTCTTGTAATTGATTATTGTGTGTGTGTGACATATGTATTTATTCATTTATCATTTCCGTTTTTCCTATTTCAATTTTCTTGTTGTAATTGATTATTGTGTGAGTGTGACATATTTATTTATTTATTCATTTATTTTTTCCTTTTTTCCTATCTCAATAGTTTGTTTTTGAGTTGATTATTGGTTTGTTTACTTGTTTTAAATTTACTTCAATGTTGATATTGTTCGTTTCATAACTAATTATTTACATATGCATTATTCATTTATCTTTTAGTTTTTTCATATCTAATGTTGTATTTGATTTAGTTTGTGTACGTGTGTGTGACATATGTATTTATTCATTTATATTTTTTCTATCTCGATATTTTTGTTGTGATAGTTTGTTTTGTAGTTGATTATTGGTTTGTTTCCTTGTTTTATATTTGCTTCAGTGTTGATATTGTTCGTTTCATAACTAATTATTTTATTTATTTACATTAGCATTTATTCATTTATCATTTCTTTTTTTCTTATCTTAATTTTTTTGTTGTAATTGATTATTGTGTGTATGTGTGAGACATATGTATTTATTCATTTAACTTTTTCGTTTTTCCTATCACAATTTTCTTGTTGTAATTGATTATTATGTGTGTGTGACATATGCATTTATTCATTTATCTTTTCTGTTTTTCCTAACACAATTTTTTCTTGTTGTAGTTGATTATTGTGTGTGTGTGTGTGTGCATATGCATTTATTCATTTATCTTTTACTTTTTTCATCTCTAAATTTTCTTGTTATAATTGATTAGTTGTGTGTTACATATGTATTTATTCATTTATCTTTTCTTTTTTTCCTATCTCAATATTTTTGTTGTAATTAATTATTTTGTGTGTGGGTGTCCTCGTGCCATATGTATTTATTCATTTATTCCTATCTCAATATTTTTGTTGTAATAGTTTGTTTTGAAGTTTATTATTTGTTTGGTTGTTTGTTTTAGATTTGCTTCAGTGTTGATATTGTTTGTTTCATAACTAATTATTTTGTTTATTTACATATACATTTATTCATTTATCATTTGTTTTTCTTATCTTAATTTTCTTCTTGTAATTGATTATTGTGTGTGTGTGTGAATGACATATACATTTATTCATTTATCTTTTCTGTTTTTCCTTTCACAATTTTCTTGTTGTAATTGATTATTGTGTGTTTTGTGACATATGCATTTATTCATTTATCTTTTACTTTTTCATCTCTAAATTTTCTTGTTGTAATTGATTCGTGTGTGTGTGACATATGTATTTATTCATTTATCTTTTTCATTTTTTCCTATCTCAATATTTTTGTTGTAATAGTTTGTTTTGTAGTTGATTATTGGTTTGGTTGCTTATTTTAGATTTGATTTGCTTCAATGTGTTGATATTGTGTTTCATAACTAATTATTTTATTTATCTACATATACATTTATTCATTTATCATTTGTTTTTCATATCTTAATTTTCTTCTTGTAATTGATTATTGTGTGTGTGTGTGAGACATATGTATTTATTCATTTATCATTTCCGTTTTTCCTATCTCAATTTTCTTGTTGTAATTGATTATTGTGTGTGTGTGACATATTTATTTATTCATTTATTTTTTCCTTTTTTTCTATCTAAATAGTTTTGTTTTGGAGTTGATTATTGGTTTGTTTCCTTGTTTTAAATTTATTAGTGTGTTGATATTGTTCGTTTCATAACTAATTATTTAATTTATTTACATGCATTTATTCATTTATCTTTTAGGGTTTTCTTATCTTAATTTTCTTGTGGTAATTGATTATTTTGTTTGTGTGTGTGTGTGTGACATGTATTTATTCATTTATCTTTTCCGTTTTTTTCCTATCTCAATAGTTTGTTTTGTAGTTGATTATTGGTTTGTTTGCTTGTTTTAAAGTTGCTTCAGTGTTGATATTGTTTGTTTAATAACTAATTATTTAATTGATTTACATATGCATTTATTCATTTATGTTTTCATTTTTTCTTATCTTAATTTTCTTGTGTTAATTGATTATTGTGTGTGTGCGTGACATATGTATTTATTCATTTATCTTTTCTTTTTTTTTCTTATCATAATTTTCGTGTGGTAATTGATTATATTGTTTTTGTGTGTGTGTGTGTGACATGTATTTATTCATTTTATTTTTTTTTCCGTTTTTTCCTATCTCATTATTCTTGTAGTAATTCTTTGTGTGTGTGTGACATCTTTATTTATTCAATTTTTTTCCTATCTCAATAGTTTGTTTTATAGTTGATTATTGGTTTGTTTGCTTGTTTTAAATTTGCTTCGTTGTTTATATTGTTGGTTTCATTACTAATTATTTACTTTATTTACATATGCATTTATTCATTTATCTTTTCGGGTTTTCTTATCTTAATTTTCTTGTGGTAATTGATTATATTGTTTGTGTGTGTGTGACATGTATTTATTCATTTATCTTTTCCGTTTTTTTTCCTATCTCAATAGTTTCTTTTGTAGTTGATTATTGGTTTGTTTGCTTGTTTTAAAGTTGCTTCATGTTGATATTGTTTGTTTAATAACTAATTATTTAATTGATTTACATATGCATTTATTCATTTATGTTTTCATTTTTTCTTATCTTAATTTTCTTGTGTTGATTGATTATTGTGTGTGTGTGTGTGTGTGACATATGTATTTATTTATTTATCTTTTCGGGTTTTCTTATTTGAATTTTCGTGTGGTAATTGATTATATTGTTTGTGTGTGTGTGTGTGACATGTATTTATTCATTTATTTTTTTCCGTTTTTTCCTATCTCATTATTCTTGTAGTAATTCGCTATTGTGTGTGGTGTGTGACATCTTTATTTATTCATTTTTTTTCCTATCTCAATAGTTTGTTTTATAGTTGATTATTGGTTTGTTTGCTTTGTTTTAAATTTGTTGATGTTGATATTGTTCGTTTCACAACTAATATTTTAATTTATTTACATATGCATTTATTCATTTATCTTTTCTGTTTTTCCTATCGCAATTTTCTTGTTGTAATTGATTATATTGTTTGTGTGTGTGTGTGTGACATGTATTTATTCATTTATTTTTTTTCCATTTTTTCCTATCTCATTATTCTTGTAGTAATTCGCTATTGTGGGTGTGTGACATCTTTATTTATTCAGTTATTTTTTCCTGATCTCAATATTTTTTTTTGTAGTTGATTATTGGTTTGTTTGCTTGTTTTAAATTTGCTTCGGTGTTGATATTGTTCGTTTCGCAACTAATTTTTTAATTTATTTACATATGCATTTAGTCATTTATCTTTTCTATTTTTCCTATCGCAATATTTTTTGTAATTGATTATTTTGTGTGTGTGTGACATGTATTTATTCAAAATTTATCTTTTCTTTTTTTCATATCTCAATAGTTTGTTTTGTAGTTGATGATTAGTTTGTTTGCTTGTTTTAAATTTACTTGTGACTTTATATTGTTCGTTTCATAACTAATTATTTAATTTATTTACATATGCATTTATTCATTTATGTTTTCATTTTTTCTTATCTTAATTTTCTTGTGTTAATTGATTATTGTGTGTGTGTGTGTGTTTGTGACATATGTATTTATTCATTTATCTTTTCGGGTTTTCTTATCATAATTTTCGTGTGGTAATTGATTATATTGTTTTTGTGTGTGTGTGTGTGTGACATGTATTTATTCATTTTATTTTTTTCCGTTTTTTCCTATCTCATTATTGTTGTAGTAATTAAATATTTTGTGTGTGTGACATCTTTATTTATTCAGTTATTTTTGTGTGTGTGTGTGTGTGACATGTATTTATTCATTTATTTTCTTTCCGTTTTTTCCTATCTCATTATTCTTGTTGTAATTCGCTATTGTGTGTGTGACATCTTTATTTATTCATTTATTTTTTCCTATCTCAATAGTTTGTTTTGTAGTTGATTATTGGTTTGTTTGCTTGTTTTAAATTTTCTTCGGTGTTGATATTCTTCGTTTCACAACTAATTTTTTTAATTTATTTACATATGCATTTATTCCTTTATCTTTTCTTTTTTTCCTATCGCAATGTTTTTTTTGTAATTTATTATTTTGTGTGTGTGACATGTATTTATTCATTTATCTTTTCCGTTTTTTCCTATCTCAATAGTTTGTTTGTTAGTTGATGATTAGTTTGTTTGCTTGTTTTAAATTTACTTGTGAAAATATTGTTCGTTTCATAACTAATTATTTAATTTATTAATATATGCATTTATTCATTTATGTGTTCGTTTTTTCTTATCTTAATTTTCTTGTGTTAATTGATTACTCTGTGTGTGTGCGCGCGCACCATATGTATTTATTCATTTATCTTTTCGGGTTTTCTTATCTTAATTTTCCTGTGGTAATTGATTATATTGTTTGTGTGTGTGTGTGACATGTATTTTTTCATGTATCTTTTCGTTTTTTTTCTTATCTCAATAGTTTGTTTTGTAGTTGATTGTTGGTTTGTTTGCTTGTTTTAAAGTTTCTTCAGTGCTGATATTGTTTGTTTCTTAACTAATTATTTAATTGATTTACATATGCATTTAGTCATTTATGTTTTCATTTTTTCTTATCTTAATTTTCTTGTGTTAATTGATTATTGTGTGTGTGTGGGCGCGCGCCATATGTATTTATTATTTATCTTTTCGGGTTTTCTTATCTGAATTTTCGTGTGGTAATTGATTATATTGTTTGTGTGTGTGTGTGACATGTATTTATTCATTTATGTTTTTCCGTTTTTTCCTATCTCATTATTCTTGTAGTAATTCGCTATTGTGTGTGTGTGTGACATCTTTATTTATTCAGTTATTTTTTCCTATCTCAATAGTTTGTTTTATAGTTGATTATTGGTTTGTTTGCTTGTTTTAAATTTGCTTCGGTGTTGATATTGTTCGTTTCACAACTAATGTTTTAATTTATTTACATATGTATTTATTCATTTATCTTTTCTGTTTTTCCTATCGCAATTTTCTTGTTGTAATTGATTATTGTGTGTGTGTGTGACATATTTATTTCTTCATTTATTTTTTCCTTTTTTCCTATCTCAATAGTTTCTTGTTGTAATTGATTATTGTGTGTCTGTGTGTGACATATGTATTTATTCATTTATGTTTTCCGTTTTTCCTCTGTCAATTTTCTTATTGTAATTTATTATTATGTGTGTGTGTGTGACATATGTATTTATTCATTTATCTTTTTCGTTTTTGCTATCTCAATTTTCCTGTTGTAATTGATTATTGTGTGTGTGTATGACATTGTTATTTATTGATTTATTTTTTCCTTTTTTCCTATCTCAAGAGTTTATTTTGTAGTTGGTTAATGGTTTGTTTGCTTGTTTTAAATTTTCTTCAGTGTTTATATTGTTCGTTTCATTACTAAGTATTTACTTTATTTACACATACATTTATTCATTTATCTTTTAGTTTTTTCATATCTAAATTTTCTTTTTGTAATTGATTATTTTGTGTGCGTGTGTGTGTGTGACATATGCATTTATTCATTTATATTTTCCTTTTTTCCTATCTTATTTTTTTTTGTGATTGATTTTTTGTGTGTGTGTGTGTGTGTGACATGTATTTATTCATTTATTCTTTCCTTTTTTCTATCTCAATATTTTTGTTGTAATAGTTTGTGTTGTTTTTGTTTATTGGTTTGTTTGCTTGTTTTAAATTTGCTTCAATGTTGTTGATATTGTTCGTTTCATAACTAATTATTTAATTTATTTACATATGCATTTATTCATTTTTCTTTTAGTTTTTTCATATCTAAATTTTCTTGTTGTAATGGATTCTTTTGTGTGTGTGTGTGTGTTTGTGACATATGTATTTATTCATTTTTCCTGTTTCCTATCTCAATTTTCTTGTTGTAATTGATTATATAGTGTGTGTGTGTGTGTGTGTGTGTGTGACATATGTATTTATTCATTTATCTGTTGTATTTTTCTTATCTCATCTTTCTTCTTGTAATTGATTAGTGTGTGTGTGTGTGTGTGTGTGTGTGTGATCTGCATTTATTCTTTTATCTTTTCCTTTTTTAATATCTAAATTTTCTTGTTGGAATTGATTATTTTGTGTGTGTGTAGTGTGTGTGTGTGTGTGACATATGTATTTATTCATTTATCTTTTCCATTTTTTCCTATCTCAATAGTTTGTTTTGTAGTTGATAATTTGTTTGTTTGCTTGTTTTAAATTTGCTTCAGTGTTGATATTGTTCGTCTCATAAATAATTATTTAATTTATTTACATATGCATTTATTCATTTATCTTTTAGTTTTTTCATATCTAAACTTTCTTGTTGTAATTGATTCTTTTGTGTGTGTGACATATGTATTTATTCATTTATCTTTTACTTTTTTCCAATCTCATTATTTTTGTTGTAATTAATTATTGTGTGTGTGTGTGCATTGCCATATGTATTTCTTCATTTATTTCTCATTTTTTCCAATCTCAATATTTTTGTTGTAATAGTTTGTTTTGTAGTTTATTATTGTTTGTTTGCTTGTTCTAGATTTGCTTCAGTGTTGATATTGTTCGTTTCATAACTAATTAATTAACATATTTACATATGCTTTTATTCATTTATCATTTCCTTTTTTCATATCTAGATTTTCTTGTTGTAATTGATTCTTGTGTGTGTGTTTGTGTGTAACATATGTATTTATTCATTTATCTTTTCTGTTTGTTCTATCTCATTATTCTTGTTGTAATTAATTATTGTGTGTGTGTGACATATTTATTTGTTCATTTATTTTTTCCGTTTTCCTGTCTTAATTTTCTTGTTGTAATTGATTATTGTGTGTGTGTGTGTGTGACATATGTATTTATTCATTTATGTTTTCCGTTTTCCTCTCTCAATTTTCTTGTTGTAATTGATTATTATGTTTGTGTGTGTGTGTGACATATGTATTTATTCATTTATCTTTTTCGTTTTTCCTATCTCAATTTTCTTGTTGTAATTGATTGTTGTGTGTGTGTATGACATGGTTATTTATTCATTTATTTTTTCCTTTTTTCCTATCTCAATAGTTTATTTTGTAGTTGATTAATGATTTGTTTGCTTGTTTTAAATTTGCTTCAGTGTTGATATTGTTCGTTTCATAACTAATTATTTAATTTGTTTACATATGCATTTATTCATTTATCTTTTGTTTTTCCTATCGCAATAAGTTTTTGTAATTGATTATTTTGTGTGTGTGTGACATGTAATTATTCATTAATCTTTTCCGTTTTTTCCTTTCTCAATAGTTTGTTTTGTTGTTGATGATTGGTTTGTTTGCTTGTTTTAAATTTACTTCAGACTTTATATTGTTCGTTTCATAACTAATTATTTAATTTATTTACATATGCATTTATTCATTTATGTTTTTCATTTTTTCTTATCTTATATTGTAGTAATTCGCTATTGTGTGTGTGTGACATCTTTATTTATTCAGTTATTTTTTCCTATCTCAATAGTTTGTTTTATAGTTGATTATTGGTTTGTTTGCTTGTTTTAAATTTGCTTCGTGTTTATATTGTTCGTTTCATTACTAATTATTTACTTTATTTACATATGCATTTATTCATTTCTCTTTTCGGGTTTTCTTATCTTAATTTTCTTGTGGTAATTGATTATATTGTTTGTGTGTGTGTGACATGTATTTATTCATTTATCTTTTCCATTTTTTCCTATCTCAATAGTTTGTTTTGTAGTTTATTATTGGTTTGTTTGCTTGTTTTAAAGTTGCTTCAGTGTTGATATTGTTTGTTTCATAACTAATTATTTAATTGATTTACATATGCATTTATTCATTTATGTTTTCATTTTTTTCCTATCGCAATTTTCTTGTTGTAATTGATTATTGTGTCCGCGCGCGCGCGCCATATGTATTTATTCATTTATCTTTTCGGGTTTTCTTATCTTAATTTTCGTGTGGTAATTGATTATATTGTTTGTGTGTGTGTGTGTGACATGTATTTATTCATTTATTTTTTCCGTTTTTTCCTATGTCATTATTCTTGTAGTAATTCGCTATTGTGTGTGTGTGTGTGACATATTTTTTTATTCATTTATTTTTTCCTATCTCAATAGTTTGTTTTGTAGTTGATTATTGGTTTGTTTGCTTGTTTTAAATTTGCTTCGGTGTTGATATTATTCGTTTCAGAACTAATTTTTTAATTTATTTACATATGCATTTATTCATTTATCTTTTTTTTTTCCTATCGCAATTTTCTTGTTGTAATTGATTATTGTGTGTGTGTGTGTGTGGCATATTTTTTTATTCATTTTTTCCTATCTCAATAGTTTCTTGTTGTAATTGATTATTGTGTGTGTGTTTGACATATGTATTTATTCATTTATCTTTTCTGTTTTTCCTATCTCAATTTTCTTGTTGTAATTGATTATTGTGTATGTGTGTGTGACATATTTATTTATTCATTTATTTTTTCCTTTTTTCCTATCTCAATATTTTCTTTTTTAGTTGATTAATGATTTGTTTGCTTGGTTTACATTTGCTTCAGTGTTGATATTGTTCGTTTCATAACAAATTATTTAATTTATTTATATATGTATTTATTCATTTATCTTTTAGTGTTTTAATATCTTAATTTTCTTGTTCTAATTGATTATTTTGTGTGCGTGTGTGTGTGTGTGTGTGTGTGTGTGACATATGTATTTATTCATTTCTATTTTTCTTTTTTCATATCTCAATATTTTTTTGTGATTGATTATTTTGTGTGTGTGTGTGTGTGACATATGTATTTATTCCTTTATTCTTTCTTTTTTTTCTATCTCAACATTTTTGTTGTAATTGTTTGTGTTGTTGTTGATTGGTGGTCTGTTTGCTTGTTTTAAATTTGCTTCAGTGTTGATATTGTTCGTTTCATAATTATTTATTTAATTTATTTACATATGCATTTATTCATTTCCTTTTTTCTTATCTTATTTTTCTTGTTGTAATTGATTCTTGTGTGTGTGTGTGTGTGTTTTTGTATGTGACATATGTATTTATTCATTTATCTTTTCCGTTTTTCTTATCTCAATTTTCTTGTTGTAATTGATTATTGTGTGTGTGTGTGACATATGTATTTATTCATTTATGTTTTTCATTTTTCCTATCTCAATTTTCTTTTTGTAATTGATTATTGATTATTGTGTGTGTGTGTGTGTGACATATGTATTTATTCATTTATTTTTTCCTATCTCAATTTTCTTTGTTTAATTGATTATTGTGTGTGTGTGTGTGACATAGTTATTTATTCATTTATGTTTTCCTTTTTTCCTATCTCAATAGTTTATTTTGTAGTTGATTAATGATTTTTTTGCTGGTATTAAATTTGCTTCAGTGTTGATATTGTTCGTTTCATAACTAATTATTTAATTTGTTTACATATGCATTTATTCATTTATCTTTTCTTTTTTCTTATCGCAATATTTTTTTGTAATTGATTATTTTGTGTGTGTGTGACATGTATTTATTCATTTATCTTTTCCTTTTTTTCCTATCTCAATAGTTTGTTTTGTTGTTGATGATTGGTTTGTTTGCTTGTTTTAAATTTACTTCAAACTTTATATTGTTCGTTTCATGACTAATTATTTAATTTATTTACATATGCATTTATTCATTTATGTTTTTCATTTTTTCTTATCTTAATTTTCTTGTGTTAATTGATTACTGTGTGTGTGCTCACGCGCGCCATATGTATTTATTCATTTATCTTTTCGGGTTTTCTTATTTTAATTTTCTTGTGGTAATTGATTATATTGTTTGTGTGTGTGTGTGTGTGACATGTATTTATTCATTTATCTTTTCCGTTTTTTTCTATCTCAATAGTTTATTTTGTAGTTGATTATTGGTTTGTTTGCTTGTTTTAAAGTTGCTTGATCTTTGATATTGTTTGTTTCATAACTAATTATTTAATTGATTTACATATGCATTTATTCATTTATGTTTTCACTTTTTCTTATCTTAATTTTCTTGTGTTAATTGATTATTGTGTGTGTGGGCGCGCACTATATGTATTTATTCATTTATCTTTTCGGGTTTTCTTATCTTAATTTTCGTGTGGTAATTGATTATATTGTTTGTGTGTGTGTGTGACATGTATTTATTCATTTATTTTTTCTGTTCTCATTATTCTTGTAGTAATTCGCTATTGTGTGTGTGTGACATATTTATTTATTTTATTTTATTCCTATCTCAATAGTTTGTTTTGTAGTTGATTATTGGTTTGTTTGCTTGTTTTAAATTTGCTTCGGTGTTGATATTGTTCGTTTCACAACTAATTTTTTAATTTATTTACAAATGCATTTATTCATTTATCTTTTCTGTTTTTCCTATCGCAATATTTTTTTGTAATTGATTATTTTGTGTGTGTGTGACATGTATTTATTCATTTATCTTTTTACGTTTTTTCCTATCTCAATAGTTTGTTTTGTAGTTGATGATTAGTTTGTTTGCTTGTTTTAAATTTACTTGAGACTTTATATTTTTCGTTTCATAACTATTTATTTAATTTATTTACATATGCATTTATTCATTTATGTTTTCATTTTTTTCTTATCATTGTGTTAATTGATTATTGTGTGTGTGTGTATGTGTGCGCACGCGCCATATGTATTTATTCATTTATCTTTTCGGGTTTTCTTATCTTAATTTTCTTGTGGTAATTGATTATATTGTTTGTGTGTGTGACATATGTATTTATTCATTTATCTTTTACATTTTTCCTATCTCAATTTTCTTGTTGTAATTGATTATTGTCTTTGTGTGTGTGACATATGTATTTATTCATTTATCTTTTCCGTTTTTCCTATCTCAATTTTCTTGTTGTTATTGATTATTGTGTGTGTGACATATTTATTTATTCATTTATTTTTTCCTTTTTTCCTATCTCAATAGTTTATTTTGTAGTTGATTAATGGTTGTTTGCTTGTTTTAAATTTGCTTCAGTGTTGATATTGTTCGTTTCATAACTAATTATTTAATTTATTTACATATGCATTTATTCATTTCTCTTTTTATTTTTTCATATCTAAATTTTCTTGTTGTAATTGTTTTTTTGTGTGTTCGTGTTTTTGTGTGACATATGTATTTATTCATTTATGTTTTCCTTTTTTCCTATCTCATTATTCTTGTTGTAATTAATTATTGTGTGTGTGTGACATATTTATTTATTCATTTTTTTTCCGTTTTCCTATCTCAATTTTCTTGGTATAATCTCATTAGTTTGTTTTGTAGTTGATGATTAGTTTGTTTGCTTGTTTTAAATTTACTTGCGCCTTTATATTGTTCGTTTCATAACTAATTATTTAATTTATTTACATATGCATTTATTCATTTATGTTTTCGTTTTTTCTTATCTTAATTTTCTTGTGGTAATTGATTATTGTGTGTGTGTGCGCGCGCGCGCCATATGTATTTATTCATTTATCTTTTCGTGTTTTCTTATCTTATTTTTCTTGTGGTAATTGATTATTGTGTGTGTGTGTGTGACATGTATTTTTTTTCATTTATCTTTTCCGTTTTTTCCTATCTCAATAGTTTGTTTTGTAGTTGATTATTGTTTTGTTTGCTTGTTTTAAATTTGCTTCAGTGTTGATATTGTTCGTTTCATATCTAATTATTTAATTTATTTACATATGCATTTATTCATTTATCTTTTAGTTTTTAGTTTTGTCATATCTAGATTTTCTTGTATAATTGATTATTATGTGTGTGTGTGTGACATATGTATTTATTCATTTATCTTTTCCGTTTTTCCTATCTCATTATTCTTGTAATTAATTATTGTGTGTGTGTGACATATTTTTTTTTTTTCCATTTTCTTATCTCAATTTTCTTGTTGTAATTGATTATTGTGTGTGTGTGTGTGTGTGTGTGTGTGACGTATGTATTTATTCATTTATCTTCTCCGTTTTTCCTATCCCAATTTTCTTGTTGTAATTGATTATTGTCTTTGTGTGTGTGACATATGTATTTATTCATTTATCTTTTCCGTTTTTCCTATCTCAATTTTCTTGTTGTAATTGATTATTGTGTGTGTGACATATTTATTTATTCATTTATTTATTCCTTTTTTTCCTATCTCAATAGTTTATTTTGTAGTTGATTACTGGTTTGTTTGCTTGTTTTAAATTTGCTTTAGTGTTGATATTGTTTGTTTCATAACTAATTATCTAATTTATTTGCATATGCATTTATTCATTTATCTTTTAGTTTTTTCATATCTAAATTTTCTTGTTGTAATTGATTATTTTTGTGTGTGTGTGTGTGTGTGACATATGTATTTATTCATTTATCTTTTTCATTTTTCCTATCTCAATTTTCTTGTGGTAATTGTTTATTGTGTGTGACTTATGTATTTATTTATTTATCTTTTAGTTTTTTCCTATCTCAATTTTCTTGTAATTGATTATTGTGTGTGTGTGTGTGTGACATATGTATTTATTCATTTATCTTTTTCATTTTTCTTATCTCAGTTTTCTTGTTGTAATTGATTATTGTGTGGGTGTGTGGCATATGTATTTATTCACTTATCTTTTCCTTTTTTCCTGTCTTAATATTTTTGTTGTAATTAATTATCTTTTGTGTGTGTGCACCATATGTATTTCTTCATTTATTTTTTCATTTTTTCCTGTCTCAATATTATTGTTGTAATAGTTTTTTTTTTTGTAGTTGATTATTGGTTTGCTTGCTTTATTTAGATTGTCTTCAGTGTTGATATTGTTCGTTTCATAACTAATTATTTAATTTATTTACATACGCATTTATTCATTTATCATTTCCTTTTTTCTTATCTTAATTTTCTCTTTTTTCTATTCAAGAACAGGATGTGGCTAGCCTTCATGGACTAGCATGTATGATATTGATTGAATCGAACTTGACCTAGGAACAATGCCTAGGGCCTACGTACCCTGTAGAGGGATCAAAGTCCACGTAGTTCGAGACACCAATAGGCGTTTAGCCAAGGGGTGGTGTGTGTGCTCTGTGACGGCTGAATTGTAAATAGCCAGAGAGAGCTTAGAATCTGTGTACCTTAGGGTTTGACCTTTGTATTTATAGAGTGTACCTTAGGTTGATATGAGCCCTATGTGATCCATGGCCCAAGTATCGTAACCGCCAGATCTAGATGAAGATCTTCCTGGATTATAGATAGATCCTGATCTACAGAATATTCCCTCTTGGGCCATATATTGAATATGGGCCTTATATAGGTCCGTAAAGAACACGAACTTTTTCAACGTCTCGGAATTGAGTGGAAACTCACCCACCCTCCTCAATTTTCAAGAGGATTCCAGAATGCCTAAAATTGTTACGAGATTCCTCCGTTTGAACCCTGAACGGCCACATAGGCCATTTGGGCCTACTTGAGGTCAGAAGAACACGAACTTTTTCAACGTCTCCGAAATTGGTGGAAACTCACCCACCCACCTCAGTTTTCATGAGGATTCCAGAATGACTAAAATTTGTTGCGAGATTCCTCCGTTTTTGCCCCCGAATGGCCACACACCATTTGAGAGTCAGAAGAACACGAACTTTTTCAACGTCTCGGAATTAAGTGGAAACTCACCCACGCTCCTCAATTTTCAAGAGGATTCCAGAATGCCTAAAAATTGTTTCCAGATTCCCCCGTTTTTGCCCTGAATAGCCACACAAATTTGAGGTCAGAAGAACACGAACTTTTTCAACGTCTCAGACTTGGGTGGAAACTCACCCACCCTCCTCATTTTTCATGAGGATTCCCAAATGCCTAAAATTGTTGCGAGATTCCTCCGTTTTTGAACCCCGAATAGGCCACATAGGCCATTTGGGCCTACTTGAGGTCAGAAGAACACGAACTTTTTCAACGTCTCGGAATTGCGTGGAAACTCACCCACCCTCCTCATTTTTCAAGAGGATTCCAGAATGACTAAAATTTGTCCGAGATTCCTCCGTTTTTGCCCTGAATGGCCACACCATTTGGGCATTTGAGGTCGAAGAACACGAACTTTTTCAACGTCTCGGAATTAAGTGGAAACTCACCCACCCTCCTCAATTTTCAAGAGGATTCCAGAATGCCTAAAATTGTTACGAGATTCCCCGTTTTTGCCCCGAATAGCCACACACATTTGAGGTCGAAGAACACGAACTTTTTCAACGTCTCGAAATTGGATGGAAACTCACCCCCACCCTCCTCTTTTTCATGAGGATTCCAGAATTCGTAAAATTGTTGCGAGATTCCTCCGTTTGAACCCCGAACGGCCACATAGGCCATTTGGGCCTACTTGAGGTCGAAGAACACGAACTTTTTCATCGTCTCGGAATTGCGTGGAAACTCACCCACCCTCCTCATTTTTCAAGAGGATTCCAGAATGACTAAAATTTGTCCGAGATTCCTCCGTTTTTGCCCAGAATGGCCACACACATTTGAGGTCAGAAGAACACGAACTTTTTCAACGTCTCGGAATTAAGTGGAAACTCACCCACCCTCCTCAATTTTCAAGAGGATTCCGAATGCCTAAAATTGTTACGAGATTCCCCCGTTTTTGCCCTGAATAGCCACACACATTTGAGGTCAGAAGAACACGAACTTTTTCAACGTCTCGAAATTGGATGGAAACTCACCCACCCTCCTCATTTTTCATGAGGATTCCAGAATGCCTAAAATTGTTGCGAGATTCCTCCGTTTGAACCCTGAACGGCCACATAGGCCATTTGGGCCTACTTGAGGTCAGAAGAACACGAACTTTTTCATCGTCTCGGAATTGCGTGGAAACTCACCCACCCTCCTCATTTTTCAAGAGGATTCCAGAATGACTAAAATTTGTCCGAGATTCCTCCGTTTTTGCCCGGAATGGCCACACCATTTGGGCACATTTGAGGTCGAAGAACACGAACTTTTTCAACGTCTCGGAATTAAGTGGAAACTCACCCACCCTCCTCAATTTTCAAGAGGATTCCGAATGCCTAAAATTGTTACGAGATTCCCCCGTTTTTGCCCTGAATAGCCACACACATTTGAGGTCAGAAGAACACGAACTTTTTCAACGTCTCGAAATTGGATGGAAACTCACCCACCCTCCTCATTTTTCATGAGGATTCCAGAATGCCTAAAATTGTTGCGAGATTCCTCCGTTTGAACCCTGAACGGCCACATAGGCCATTTGGGCCTACTTGAGGTCAGAAGAACACGAACTTTTTCATCGTCTCGGAATTGCGTGGAAACTCACCCACCCTCCTCATTTTTCAAGAGGATTCCGAATGACTAAAATTTGTCCGAGATTCCTCCGTTTTTGCCCCCCGAATGGCCACACACATTTGGGCCTTTGAGGTCGAAGAACACGAACTTTTTCAACGTCTCGGAATTAAGTGGAAACTCACCCACCCTCCTCAATTTTCAAGAGGATTCCAGAATGCCTAAAATTGTTACGAGATTCCCCGTTTTTGCCCCGAATAGCCACACACATTTGAGGTCGAAGAACACGAACTTTTTCAACGTCTCGAAATTGGATGGAAACTCACCCACCCTCCTCATTTTTCATGAGGATTCCAGAATGCGTAAAATTGTTGCGAGATTCCTCCGTTTGAACCCCGAACGGCCACATAGGCCATTTGGGCCTACTTGAGGTCGAAGAACACGAACTTTTTCATCGTCTCGGAATTGCGTGGAAACTCACCCACCCTCCTCATTTTTCAAGAGATTCCGAATGACTAAAATTTGTCCGAGATTCCTCCGTTTTTGCCCCGAATGGCCACACACCATTTGAGGTCAGAAGAACACGAACTTTTTCAACGTCTCGGAATTAAGTGGAAACTCACCCACCCTCCTCAATTTTCAAGAGGATTCCAGAATGCCTAAAATTGTTACGAGATTCCCCGTTTTTGCCCCGAATAGCCACACACATTTGAGGTCGAAGAACACGAACTTTTTCAACGTCTCGAAATTGGATGGAAACTCACCCACCCTCCTCATTTTTCATGAGGATTCCAGAATTCGTAAAATTGTTGCGAGATTCCTCCGTTTGAACCCCGAACGGCCACATAGGCCATTTGGGCCTACTTGAGGTCAGAAGAACACGAACTTTTTCAACGTCTCGGAATTGGGTGGAAACTCACCCACCCTCCTCATTTTTCAAGAGGATTCCAGAATGACTAAAATTTGTCCGAGATTCCTCCGTTTTTGCCCTGCATAACCACACACATATGAGGTCAAAAGAACACGAACTTTTTCAACGTCTCGGAATTAGGTGGAAACTCACCCACCCTCCTCAATTTTCAAGAGGATTCCAGAATGCCTAAAATTGTTACGAGATTCCCCGTTTTTGCCCTGAATAGCCACACATTTGAGGAGGTCGAAGAACACGAACTTTTTCAACGTCTCGAAATTGGATGGAAACTCACCCACCCTCCTCATTTTTCATGAGGATTCCAGAATGCCTAAAATTGTTGCGAGATTCCTCCGTTTGAACCCCGAACGGCCACATAGGCCATTTGGGCCTACTTGAGGTCAGAAGAACACGAACTTTTTCAACGTCTCGGAATTGCGTGGAAACTCACCCACCCTCCTCATTTTTCAAGAGGATTCCAGAATGACTAAAATTTGTCCGAGATTCCTCCGTTTGACCCCTGAACGGCCGCATAGGCCATTTGGGCCAATTTGATGACAGAAGATCACGAACTTTTTCAACGTCTCCGAATTGGGTGGAAACTCACCCACCCTCCTCAATTTTCAAGAGGATTCCAGAATGCCTAATAATTTTCCGAGATTCCTCCGTTTTTGCCTTGAATGGCCACACCAAAAATTTGAGGTCAGAAGAACACGTACTTTTTCAACGTCTCGGAATTAAGTGGAAACTCACCCACCCTCCTCAATTTTCAAGAGGATTCCAGAATGCCTAAAATTGTTACGAGATTCCCCCGTTTTTGCCCTGAATAGCCACACACATTTGAGGTCAGAAGAACACGAACTTTTTCAACGTCTCGAAATTGGATGGAAACTCACCCACCCTCCTCATTTTTCATGAGGATTCCAGAATGCGTAAAATTGTTGCGAGATTCCTCCGTTTGAACCCCGAACGGCCACATAGGCCATTTGGGCCTACTTGAGGTCAGAAGAACACGAACTTTTTCAACGTCTCGGAATTGCGTGGAAACTCACCCACCCTCCTCATTTTTCAAGAGGATTCCAGAATGACTAAAATTTGTCCGAGATTCCTCCGTTTTTGCCCTGAATGGCCACACACATTTGAGGTCAGAAGAACACGAACTTTTTCAACGTCTCGGAATTAAGTGGAAACTCACCCACCCTCCTCAATTTTCAAGAGGATTCCAGAATGCCTAAAATTGTTACGAGATTCCCCGTTTTTGCCCCGAATAGCCACACACATTTGAGGTCGAAGAAGAACACGAACTTTTTCAACGTCTCGAAATTGGATGGAAACTCACCCACCCTCCTCATTTTTCATGAGGATTCCAGAATGCGTAAAATTGTTGCGAGATTCCTCCGTTTGAACCCCGAACGGCCACATAGGCCATTTGGGCCTACTTGAGGTCGAAGAACACGAACTTTTTCATCGTCTCGGAATTGCGTGGAAACTCACCCACCCTCCTCATTTTTCAAGAGGATTCCAGAATGACTAAAATTTGTCCGAGATTCCTCCGTTTTTGCCCTGAATGGCCACACACATTTGAGGTCAGAAGAACACGAACTTTTTCAACGTCTCGGAATTAAGTGGAAACTCACCCACCCTCCTCAATTTTCAAGAGGATTCCAGAATGCCTAAAATTGTTACGAGATTCCCCCGTTTTTGCCCTGAATAGCCACACACATTTGAGGTCAGAAGAACACGAACTTTTTCAACGTCTCGAAATTGGATGGAAACTCACCCACCCTCCTCATTTTTCATGAGGATTCCAGAATGCGTAAAATTGTTGCGAGATTCCTCCGTTTGAACCCTGAACGGCCACATAGGCCATTTGGGCCTACTTGAGGTCAGAAGAACACGAACTTTTTCAACGTCTCGGAATTTGGTGGAAACTCACCCACCCTCCTCATTTTTCAAGAGGATTCCAGAATGACTAAAATTTGTTCGAGATTCCTCCGTTTTTTCCCTGAATGGCCACACCATTTGGGCCTTTGAGGTCGAAGAACACGAACTTTTTCAACGTCTCAGAAATGGAAGGAAACTCACCCACCCTCCTCTTTTTCAAGAGGATTCCAGAATGACTAAAATTTGTCGAGATTCCTCCGTTTTTGCCCCGAATGGCCACACCATTTGGGCACATTTGAGGTCGAAGAACACGAACTTTTTCAACGTCTCGGAATTAAGTGGAAACTCACCCACCCTCCTCAATTTTCAAGAGGATTCCAGAATGCCTAAAATTGTTACGAGATTCCCCGTTTTTGCCCCGAATAGCCACACACATTTGAGGTCCTACTTTGAGGTCGAAGAACACGAACTTTTTCAACGTCTCGAAATTGGATGGAAACTCACCCACCCTCCTCATTTTTCATGAGGATTCCAGAATGCCTAAAATTGTTGCGAGATTCCTCCGTTTGAACCCCGAACGGCCACATAGGCCATTTGGGCCTACTTGAGGTCGAAGAACACGAACTTTTTCAACGTCTCGGAATTGCGTGGAAACTCACCCACCCTCCTCATTTTTCAAGAGGATTCCAGAATGACTAAAATTTTCCGAGATTCCTCCGTTTTCCGAATGGCCGAATGGCCACACACCATTTGAGGCCTACTTGAGGTCGAAGAACACGAACTTTTTCAACGTCTCGGAATTGGATGGAAACTCACCCACCCCTCCTCATTTTCAAGAGGATTCCAAATGCCTAAAATTTTCCGAGATTCCTCCGTTTTTGCCCCGAATAGGCCACACATTTGGGCCTTTGAGGTCGAAGAACACGAACTTTTTCAACGTCTCGGAATTAAGTGGAAACTCACCCACCCTCCTCAATTTTCAAGAGGATTCCAGAATGCCTAAAATTGTTACGAGATTCCCCGTTTTTGCCCCGAATAGCCACACACATTTGAGGAGGTCGAAGAACACGAACTTTTTCAACGTCTCGAAATTGGATGGAAACTCACCCACCCTCCTCATTTTTCATGAGGATTCCAGAATGCCTAAAATTGTTGCGAGATTCCTCCGTTTGAACCCCGAACGGCCACATAGGCCATTTGGGCCTACTTGAGGTCAGAAGAACACGAACTTTTTCAACGTCTCGGAATTGCGTGGAAACTCACCCACCCTCCTCATTTTTCAAGAGGATTCCAGAATGACTAAAATTTGTCCGAGATTCCTCCGTTTTTGCCCTGAATGGCCACACCCATTTGAGGTCAGAAGAACACGAACTTTTTCAACGTCTCGGAATTAAGTGGAAACTCACCCACCCTCCTCAATTTTCAAGAGGATTCCAGAATGCCTAAAATTGTTACGAGATTCCCCGTTTTTGCCCCGAATAGCCACACACATTTGAGGTCGAAGAACACGAACTTTTTCAACGTCTCGAAATTGGATGGAAACTCACCCACCCTCCTCATTTTTCATGAGGATTCCAGAATTCGTAAAATTGTTGCGAGATTCCTCCGTTTGAACCCCGAACGGCCACATAGGCCATTTGGGCCTACTTGAGGTCGAAGAACACGAACTTTTTCATCGTCTCGGAATTGCGTGGAAACTCACCCACCTCCTCATTTTTCAAGAGGATTCCAGAATGACTAAAATTTGTCCGAGATTCCTCCGTTTTTGCCCTGAATGGCCACACACATTTGAGGTCAGAAGAACACGAACTTTTTCAACGTCTCGGAATTAAGTGGAAACTCACCCACCCTCCTCAATTTTCAAGAGGATTCCAGAATGCCTAAAATTGTTACGAGATTCCCCCGTTTTTGCCCTGAATAGCCACACACATTTGAGGTCTGAAGAACACGAACTATTTCAACGTCTCGAAATTGGATGGAAACTCACCCACCCTCCTCATTTTTCATGAGGATTCCAGAATTCGTAAAATTGTTGCGAGATTCCTCCGTTTGAATCCTGAACGGCCACATAGGCCATTTGGGCCTACTTGAGGTCAGAAGAACACGAACTTTTTCATCGTCTCGGAATTGCGTGGAAACTCACCCACCCTCCTCATTTTTCAAGAGGATTCCAGAATGACTAAAATTTGTCCGAGATTCCTCCGTTTTTGCCCTGAATGGCCACACACATGTGAGGTCAGAAGAACACGAGCTTTTTCAACGTCTCGGAATTAAGTGGAAACTCACGCACCCTCCTCAATTTTAGAGAGGATTCCAGAATGCCTAAAATTGTTACGAGATTCCCCCGTTTTTGCCCTGAATAAGCCACACACATTTGTAGGTAAGAAGAACACGAACTTTTTCAACGTCTCGAAATTGGATGGAAACTCACCCACCCTCCTCATTTTTCATGAGGATTCCAGAATTCGTAAAATTGTTGCGAGATTCCTCCGTTTGAACCCTGAACGGCCACATAGGCCATTTGGGCCTACTTGAGGTCAGAAGAACACGAACTTTTTCAACGTCTCGGAATTGGGTGGAAACTCACCCACCCTCCTCATTTTTCAAGAGGATTCCAGAATGACTAAAATTTGTCCGAGATTCCTCCGTTTTTGCCCTGAATGGCCACACCATTTGGGCCTACTTTGAGGTCGAAGAACACGAACTTTTTCAACGTCTCGGAATTAAGTGGAAACTCACCCACCCTCCTCATTTTTCAAGAGGATTCCAGAATGCCTAAAATTTTTACGAGATTCCTCCGATTTTGCCCTGAATAGCCACACACATTTGAGGTCAGAAGAACACGAACTTTTTCAACGTCTCGGAATTGGATGGAAACTCACCCACCCTCCTCATTTTTCAAGAGGATTCCAGAATGCCTAAAATTGTTACGAGAGATTCCTCCGTTTTTGAACCCTGAATAGCCACATAGGCCATTTGGGCCTATTTGAGGTCGAAGAACACGAACTTTTTCAACGTCTCGAAATTGGATGGAAACTCACCCACCCTCCTCATTTTTCAAGAGGATTCCAGAATGACTAAAATTTTGCGAGATTCCTCCGTTTTTGAACCCCGAATGGCCACACACACCATTTGGGCCTACTTGAGGAAGAACACGAACTTTTTCAACGTCTCGGAATTGGGTGGAAACTCACCCACCCTCCTCATTTTTCAAGAGGATTCCAGAATGACTAAAATTTGTCCGAGATTCCTCCGTTTTTGCCCTGAATAGCCACACACATTTGAGGTCAGAAGAACACGAACTTTTTCAACGTCTCGAAATTGGATGGAAACTCACCCACCCTCCTCATTTTTCAAGAGGATTCCAGAATGCCTAAAATTGTTACGAGATTCCCCCGTTTTTGCCCTGAATAGCCACATAGGCCATTTGGGCCTACTTTGAGGTCGAAGAACACGAACTTTTTCAACGTCTCGAATTGGATGGAAACTCACCCACCCTCCTCATTTTTCAAGAGGATTCCAGAATGACTAAAATTTGTTGCGAGATTCCTCCGTTTTTGAACCCCCGAATGGCCACATAGGCCATTTGAGAGTCGAAGAACACGAACTTTTTCAACGTCTCGGAATTAAGTGGAAACTCACCCACCCTCCTCAATTTTCAAGAGGATTCCGAATGCCTAAAATTGTTACGAGATTCCTCCGTTTTTGCCCCGAATAGCCACACACATTTGAGGTCAAAAGAACACGAACTTTTTCAACGTCTCGAAATTGGATGGAAACTCACCCACCCTCCTCATTTTTCATGAGGATTCCAGAATGCGTAAAATTGTTGCGAGATTCCTCCGTTTGAACCCCGAACGGCCACATAGGCCATTTGGGCCTACTTGAGGTCGAAGAACACGAACTTTTTCATCGTCTCGGAATTGCGTGGAAACTCACCCACCCTCCTCATTTTTCAAGAGGATTCCGAATGACTAAAATTTGTCCGAGATTCCTCCGTTTTTGCCCCGAATGGCCACACACCATTTGAGGTCGAAGAACACGAACTTTTTCAACGTCTCGGAATTAAGTGGAAACTCACCCACCCTCCTCAATTTTCAAGAGGATTCCGAATGCCTAAAATTGTTACGAGATTCCCCGTTTTTGCCCCGAATAGCCACACACATTTGAGGTCGAAGAACACGAACTTTTTTTAACGTCTCGAAATTGGATGGAAACTCACCCACCCTCCTCATTTTTCATGAGGATTCCAGAATGCGTAAAATTGTTGCGAGATTCCTCCGTTTGAACCCCGAACGGCCACATAGGCCATTTGGGCCTACTTGAGGTCGAAGAACACGAACTTTTTCATCGTCTCGGAATTGCGTGGAAACTCACCCACCCTCCTCATTTTTCAAGAGGATTCCAGAATGACTAAAATTTGTCCGAGATTCCTCCGTTTTTGCCCCGAATGGCCACACCATTTGAGGTCGAGGTCGAAGAACACGAACTTTTTCAACGTCTCGGAATTAAGTGGAAACTCACCCACCCTCCTCAATTTTCAAGAGGATTCCAGAATGCCTAAAATTGTTACGAGATTCCCCGTTTTTGCCCCGAATAGCCACACACATTTGAGGTCGAAGAACACGAACTTTTTCAACGTCTCGAAATTGGATGGAAACTCACCCACCCTCCTCATTTTTCATGAGGATTCCAGAGCCTAAAATTGTTGCGAGATTCCTCCGTTTGACCACGGAACGGCCACATAGGCCATGTGGGCATACTTGAGGTCAGAAGAACACGAACTTTTTCAACGTCTCGGAATTGCGTGGAAACTCACCCACCCTCCTCATTTTTCAAGAGGATTCCAGAATGACTAAAATTTGTCGAGATTCCTCCGTTTTTGCCCCGAATGGCCACACATTTGGCCACACACATTTGAGGTCTGAAGAACACGAACTATTTCAACGTCCCAGAATTGGATGGAAACTCACCCACCCTCCTCAATTTTCATGAGGATTCCAGAATGCCTAAAATTGTTACGAGATTCCCCCGTTTTTGCCCTGAATAGCCACACACATTTGAGGCCTCACTTTGAGGTCGAGAAGAACACGAACTTTTTCAACGTCTCGAAATTGGATGGAAACTCACCCACCCTCCTCATTTTTTTCAAGAGGATTCCAGAATGCCTAAAATTGTTGCGAGATTCCTCCGTTTTTGCCGAATAGAATAGAGCCACATAGGCCATTTGGGCCTACTTGAGGTCAGAAGAACACGAACTTTTTCAACGTCTCGGAATTAAGTGGAAACTCACCCACCCTCCTCAATTTTCAAGAGGATTCCAGAATGCCTAAAATTGTTACGAGATTCCCCCGTTTTTGCCCTGAATAGCCACACACATTTGAGGTTGAGGTCGAAGAACACGAACTTTTTCAACGTCTCGAAATTGGATGGAAACTCACCCACCCTCCTCATTTTTCATGAGGATTCCAGAATGCGTAAAATTGTTGCGAGATTCCTCCGTTTGAACCCCGAACGGCCACATAGGCCATTTGGGCCTACTTGAGGTCGAAGAACACGAACTTTTTCATCGTCTCGGAATTGCGTGGAAACTCACCCACCCTCCTCATTTTTCAAGAGGATTCCAGAATGACTAAAATTTGTCCGAGATTCCTCCGTTTTTGCCCTGAATGGCCACACCACACATTTGAGGTCAGAAGAACACGAACTTTTTCAACGTCTCGGAATTAAGTGGAAACTCACCCACCCTCCTCAATTTTCAAGAGGATTCCAGAATGCCTAAAATTGTTACGAGATTCCCCCGTTTTTGCCCTGAATAGCCACACATTTGAGGTCGGTCTCGAGAACACGAACTTTTTCAACGTCTCGAAATTGGATGGAAACTCACCCACCCTCCTCATTTTTCAAGAGGATTCCAGAATGCCTAAAATTGTTGCGAGATTCCTCCGTTTGAACCCCGAACGGCCACATAGGCCATTTGGGCCTACTTGAGGTCGAAGAACACGAACTTTTTCAACGTCTCGGAATTGGTGGAAACTCACCCACCCTCCTCATTTTTCAAGAGGATTCCAGAATGACCTAAAATTTTCCGAGATTCCTCCGTTTTTGCCCCGAATAGGCCACATAGGCCATTTGGGCCATTTGAGGTCAGAAGAACACGAACTTTTTCAACGTCTCGAAATTGGATGGAAACTCACCCACCCTCCTCATTTTTCAAGAGGATTCCAGAATGCCTAAAATTGTTGCGAGATTCCTCCGTTTTTGCCCTGAACGGCCACATAGGCCATTTGGGCCTACTTGAGGTCAGAAGAACACGAACTTTTTCAACGTCTCGGAATTGGGAGGAAACTCACCCACCCTCCTCATTTTTCAAGAGGATTCCAGAATGACTAAAATTTGTCCGAGATTCCTCCGTTTTTGCCCTGAATGGCCACACGTACTTTTTCAACGTCTCGGAATGAAGTGGAAACTCACCCACCCTCCTCAATTTTCAAGAGGATTCCAGAATGCCTAAAATTGTTACGAGATTCCCCCGTTTTTGCCCTGAATAGCCACACACATTTGAGGTCCGAAGAACACGAACTTTTTCAACGTCTCGAAATTGGATGGAAACTCACCCACCCTCCTCATTTTTCATGAGGATTCCAGAATTAGTAAAATTGTTGCGAGATTCCTCCGTTTGAACCCTGAACGGCCACATAGGCCATTTGGGCCTACTTGAGGTCAGAAGAACACGAACTTTTTCAATGTCTCGGAATTGCGTGGAAACTCACCCACCCTCCTCATTTTTCAAGAGGATTCCAGAATGACTAAAATTTTCCCGAGATTCCTCCGTTTTTGCCCTGAATGGCCACACCATTTGGGCCACATTTGAGGTCGAGGTCGAAGAACACGAACTTTTTCAACGTCTCGGAATTAAGTGGAAACTCACCCACCCTCCTCAATTTTCAAGAGGATTCCAGAATGCCTAAAATTGTTACGAGATTCCCCCGTTTTTGCCCTGAATAGCCACACACATTTGAGGTCAGAAGAACACGAACTTTTTCAACGTCTCGGAATTGGGTGGAAACTCACCCACCCTCCTCATTTTTCATGAGGATTCCAGAATGCGTAAAATTGTTGCGAGATTCCTCCGTTTGAACCCTGAACGGCCACATAGGCCATTTGGGCCTACTTGAGGTCGAAGAACACGAACTTTTTCATCGTCTCGGAATTGCGTGGAAACTCACCCACCCTCCTCATTTTTCAAGAGGATTCCAGAATGACTAAAATTTGTCCGAGATTCCTCCGTTTTTGCCCCGAATGGCCACACCATTTGGGCATTTGAGGTCGAAAGAACACGAACTTTTTCAACGTCTCGGAATTAAGTGGAAACTCACCCACCCTCCTCAATTTTCAAGAGGATTCCGAATGCCTAAAATTGTTACGAGATTCCCCCGTTTTTGCCCCGAAATAGCCACACACATTTGAGGTCGAAGAACACGAACTTTTTCAACGTCTCGAAATTGGATGGAAACTCACCCACCCTCCTCATTTTTCATGAGGATTCCAGAATGCGTAAAATTGTTGCGAGATTCCTCCGTTTGAACCCTGAACGGCCACATAGGCCATTTGGGCCTACTTGAGGTCAGAAGAACACGAACTTTTTCATCGTCTCGGAATTGCGTGGAAACTCACCCACCCTCCTCATTTTTCAAGAGGATTCAAGAATGACTAAAATTTGTCCGAGATTCCTCCGTTTTTGCCCTGAATGGCCACACACATTTGAGGTCAGAAGAACACGAACTTTTTCAACGTCTCGGAATTGGGTGGAAACTCACCCACCCTCCTCAATTTTCAAGAGGATTCCAGAATGCCTAAAATTGTTACGAGATTCCCCCGTTTTTGCCCCGAATAGAATAGCCACACACATTTGAGGTCGAAGAACACGAACTTTTTCAACGTCTCGAAATTGGATGGAAACTCACCCACCCTCCTCATTTTTCATGAGGATTCCAGAATGCCTAAAATTGTTGCGAGATTCCTCCGTTTGAACCCTGAACGGCCACATAGGCCATTTGGGCCTACTTGAGGTCAGAAGAACACGAACTTTTTCATCGTCTCGGAATTGCGTGGAAACTCACCCACCCTCCTCATTTTTCAAGAGGATTCCAGAATGCCTAAAATTTTTACGAGATTCCTCCGTTTTTGCCCTGAATAGCCACACACATTTGAGGTCGAGGTCGAAAGAACACGAACTTTTTCAACGTCTCGAAATTGGATGGAAACTCACCCACCCTCCTCATTTTTCATGAGGATTCCAGAATGCCTAAAATTGTTGCGAGATTCCTCCGTTTGAACCCTTTTTCAACGTCTCGACGGCCACATAGGCCATTTGGGCCTACTTGAGGTCGAGGCCATTTGGGCCTACTTGAGGTCAGAAGAACACGAACTTTTTCAACGTCTCGGAATTGCGTGGAAACTCACCCACCCTCCTCATTTTTCAAGAGGATTCCAGAATGACTAAAATTTGTCCGAGATTCCTCCGTTTTTGCCCTGAATGGCCACACCCATTTGAGGTCAGAAGAACACGAACTTTTTCAACGTCTCGGAATTAAGTGGAAACTCACCCACCCTCCTCAATTTTCAAGAGGATTCCGAATGCCTAAAATTGTTACGAGATTCCCCGTTTTTGCCCCGAATAGCCACACACATTTGATTTGAGGTCGAAGAACACGAACTTTTTCAACGTCTCGAAATTGGATGGAAACTCACCCACCCTCCTCATTTTTCATGAGGATTCCAGAATGCGTAAAATTGTTGCGAGATTCCTCCGTTTGAACCCCGAACGGCCACATAGGCCATTTGGGCCTACTTGAGGTCAGAAGAACACGAACTTTTTCAACGTCTCGGAATTGCGTGGAAACTCACCCACCCTCCTCATTTTTCAAGAGGATTCCAGAATGACTAAAATTTGTCCGAGATTCCTCCGTTTTTGCCCTGAATGGCCACACCCATTTGAGGTCAGAAGAACACGAACTTTTTCAACGTCTCGGAATTAAGTGGAAACTCACCCACCCTCCTCAATTTTCAAGAGGATTCCAGAATGCCTAAAATTGTTACGAGATTCCCCCGTTTTTGCCCTGAATAGCCACACACATTTGAGGTCAGAAGAACACGAACTTTTTCAACGTCTCGAAATTGGATGGAAACTCACCCACCCTCCTCATTTTTCATGAGGATTCCAGAATGCGTAAAATTGTTGCGAGATTCCTCCGTTTGAACCCCGAACGGCCACATAGGCCATTTGGGCCTACTTGAGGTCGAAGAACACGAACTTTTTCAACGTCTCGGAATTGCGTGGAAACTCACCCACCCTCCTCATTTTTCAAGAGGATTCCAGAATGACTAAAATTTGTTGCGAGATTCCTCCGTTTTTGCCCCGAATGGCCACATTTGGGCACATTTGAGGTCGAAGAACACGAACTTTTTCAACGTCTCGGAATTGGAAGTGGAAACTCACCCACCCTCCTCATTTTCAAGAGGATTCCAGAATGCCTAAAATTGTTTTTCAACGTCTCGAAATTGAGATTCCTCCGTTTTTGAATTCCCCGAATTGTTGCGAGATTCCACACCATTTTGGGCCTACTTGAGGTCGAAGAACACGAACTTTTTCAACGTCTCGGAATTGGTGGAAACTCACCCACCCTCCTCATTTTTCAAGAGGATTCCAGAATGACTAAAATTTGTCCGAGATTCCTCCGTTTTTGCCCTGAATGGCCTCACACATTTTAGGTCAGAAGAACACGAACTTTTTCAACGTCTCGGAATAAAGTGGAAACTCACCCACCCTCCTCAATTTTTAAGAGGATTCCAGAATGCCTAAAATTTTTACGAGATTCCCCCGTTTTTTTGCCCGAATAGCCACACACATTTGAGGTCGAAGAACACGAACTTTTTCAACGTCTCGAAATTGGATGGAAACTCACCCACCCTCCTCATTTTTCATGAGGATTCCAGAATGCGTAAAATTGTTGCGAGATTCCTCCGTTTGAACCCCGAACGGCCACATAGGCCATTTGGGCCTACTTGAGGTCGAAGAACACGAACTTTTTCATCGTCTCGGAATTGCGTGGAAACTCACCCACCCTCCTCATTTTTCAAGAGGATTCCAGAATGACTAAAATTTGTCCGAGATTCCTCCGTTTTTGCCCCGAATGGCCACACACATTTTGAGGTCGAAGAACACGAACTTTTTCAACGTCTCGGAATTAAGTGGAAACTCACCCACCCTCCTCAATTTTCAAGAGGATTCCAGAATGCCTAAAATTGTTACGAGATTCCCCCGTTTTTGCCCCGAATAGCCACACACATTTGAGGTCGAGGTCGAAGAACACGAACTTTTTCAACGTCTCGAAATTGGATGGAAACTCACCCACCCTCCTCATTTTTCATGAGGATTCCAGAATGCGTAAAATTGTTGCGAGATTCCTCCGTTTGAACCCCGAACGGCCACATAGGCCATTTGGGCCTACTTGAGGTCAGAAGAACACGAACTTTTTCATCGTCTCGGAATTGCGTGGAAACTCACCCACCCTCCTCATTTTTCAAGAGGATTCCAGAATGACTAAAATTTTTCCGAGATTCCTCCGTTTTTGCCCTGAATGGCCACACCCATTTGAGGTCAGAAGAACACGAACTTTTTCAACGTCTCGGAATTTAGTGGAAACTCACCCACCCTCCTCATTTTTCAAGAGGATTCCAGAATGCCTAAAATTGTTACGAGATTCCCTCGTTTTTGCCCTGAATAGCCACACACATTTGAGGTTTGAGGTCGAAGAACACGAACTTTTTCAACGTCTCGAAATTGGATGGAAACTCACCCACCCTCCTCATTTTTCATGAGGATTCCAGAATGCCTAAAATTGTTGCGAGATTCCTCCGTTTGAACCCCGAACGGCCACATAGGCCATTTGGGCCTACTTGAGGTCGAAGAACACGAACTTTTTCAACGTCTCGGAATTGCGTAAAAACTCACCCACCCTCCACATTTTTCACGAGGATTCCAGAATGACTAAAATTTGTCCGAGATTCCTCCGTTTTTGCCCCGAATGGCCACACACCATTTGGGCATTTGAGGTCGAAGAACACGAACTTTTTCAACGTCTCGGAATTAAGTGGAAACTCACCCACCCTCCTCAATTTTCAAGAGGATTCCAGAATGCCTAAAATTGTTACGAGATTCCCCGTTTTTGCCCCGAATAGCCACACACATTTGAGGTCGAGGTCGAAGAACACGAACTTTTTCAACGTCTCGAAATTGGATGGAAACTCACCCACCCTCCTCATTTTTCATGAGGATTCCAGAATGCGTAAAATTGTTGCGAGATTCCTCCGTTTGAACCCCGAACGGCCACATAGGCCATTTGGGCCTACTTGAGGTCGAAGAACACGAACTTTTTCATCGTCTCGGAATTGCGTGGAAACTCACCCACCCTCCTCATTTTTTTCAGGATTCCAGAATGACTAAAATTTGTCCGAGATTCCTCCGTTTTTGCCCCGAATGGCCACACACACACATTGAGGTCAGAAGAACACGAACTTTTTCAACGTCTCGGAATTAAGTGGAAACTCACCCACCCTCCTCAATTTTCAAGAGGATTCCAGAATGCCTAAAATTGTTACGAGATTCCCCGTTTTTGCCCCGAATAGCCACACACACATTTGAGGTCGAAGAACACGAACTTTTTCAACGTCTCGAAATTGGATGGAAACTCACCCACCCTCCTCATTTTTCATGAGGATTCCAGAATTCGTAAAATTGTTGCGAGATTCCTCCGTTTGAACCCCGAACGGCCACATAGGCCATTTGGGCCTACTTGAGGTCGAAGAACACGAACTTTTTCATCGTCTCGGAATTGCGTGGAAACTCACCCACCCTCCTCATTTTTTCAAGAGGATTCCAGAATGACTAAAATTTGTCCGAGATTCCTCCGTTTTTTCCCTGAATGGCCACACCACATTTTTGAGGTCAGAAGAACACGAACTTTTTCAACGTCTCGGAATTAAGTGGAAACTCACCCACCCTCCTCAATTTTCAAGAGGATTCCAGAATGCCTAAAATTGTTACGAGATTCCCCGTTTTTGCCCCGAATAGCCACACACATTTGAGGTCGAAGAACACGAACTTTTTCAACGTCTCGAAATTGGATGGAAACTCACCCACCCTCCTCATTTTTCATGAGGATTCCAGAATGCGTAAAATTGTTGCGAGATTCCTCCGTTTGAACCCCGAACGGCCACATAGGCCATTTGGGCCTACTTGAGGTCGAAGAACACGAACTTTTTCATTTTTCAACGTCGTCTCGAATTGCGTGGAAACTCACCCACCCTCCTCATTTTTCAAGAGGATTCCAGAATGACTAAAATTTGTCCGAGATTCCTCCGTTTTTGCCCCGAATGGCCACACATTTGGGCCTCATTTTGAGGTCAGAAGAACACGAACTTTTTCAACGTCTCGGAATTAAATGGAAACTCACGCACCCTCCTCAATTTTCAAGAGGATTCCAGAATGCCTAAATCTGTTACGAGATTCCCCCGTTTTTACCGTGAATAGCCACACACATTTGAAGTCAAAAGAACACGAACTTTTTCAACGTCCCAGAATTGGATGGAAACTCACCCACCCTCCTCATTTTTCATGAGGATTCCAGAATTCGTAAAATTGTTGCGAGATTCCTCCGTTTGAACCCTGAACGGCCACATAGGCCATTTGGGCCTACTTGAGGTCAGAAGAACACGAACTTTTTCATCGTCTCGGAATTGCGTGGAAACTCACCCACCCTCCTCATTTTTCAAGAGGATTCCGAATGACTAAAATTTGTCCGAGATTCCTCCGTTTTTGCCCTGAATGGCCACACACATTTGAGGTCAGAAGAACACGAACTTTTTCAACGTCTCGGAATTAAGTGGAAACTCACCCACCCTCCTCAATTTTCAAGAGGATTCCAGAATGCCTAAAATTGTTACGAGATTCCCCCGTTTTTGCCCTGAATAGCCACACACATTTGAAGGTCAGAAGAACACGAACTTTTTCAACGTCTCGAAATTGGATGGAAACTCACCCACCCTCCTCATTTTTCATGAGGATTCCAGAATTCGTAAAATTGTTGCGAGATTCCTCCGTTTGAACCCTGAACGGCCACATAGGCCATTTGGGCCTACTTGAGGTCAAAAGAACACGAACTTTTTCATCGTCTCGGAATTGCGTGGAAACTCACCCACCCTCCTCATTTTTCAAGAGGATTCCAGAATGACTAAAATTTGTCCGAGATTCCTCCGTTTTTGCCCTGAATGGCCACACACACATTTGAGGTCGAAGAACACGAACTTTTTCAACGTCTCGGAATTAAGTGGAAACTCACCCACCCTCCTCAATTTTCAAGAGGATTCCAGAATGCCTAAAATTGTTACGAGATTCCCCGTTTTTGCCCCGAATAGCCACACACATTTGAGGTCGAAAGAACACGAACTTTTTCAACGTCTCGAAATTGGATGGAAACTCACCCACCCTCCTCATTTTTCATGAGGATTCCAGAATGCCTAAAATTGTTGCGAGATTCCTCCGTTTGAACCCCGAACGGCCACATAGGCCATTTGGGCCTACTTGAGGTCGAAGAACACGAACTTTTTCAACGTCTCGGAATTGCGTGGAAACTCACCCACCCTCCTCATTTTTTTCAGAGGATTCCAGAATGACTAAAATTTGTCCGAGATTCCTCCGTTTTTGCCTTGAATGGCCACACCAAAAATTTGAGGTCAGAAGAACACGAACTTTTTCAACGTCTCGGAATTAAGTGGAAACTCACCCACCCTCCTCAATTTTCAAGAGGATTCCAGAATGCCTAAAATTGTTACGAGATTCCCCGTTTTTGCCCCGAGCCACACACATTTGAGGTCGAAGAAGAACGAACTTTTTCAACGTCTCGAAATTGGATGGAAACTCACCCACCCTCCCCATTTTTAAAGAGGATTCAGAATCCGTAAAATTGTTGCGAGATTCCTCCGTTTGAACCCCGAACCCACATAGGCCATTTGGGCCTACTTGAGGTCGAAGAACACGAACTTTTTCATCGTCTCATCGTCTCGAATTGCGTGGAAACTCACCCACCCTCCTCATTTTTCAAGAGGATTCCAGAATGACTAAAATTTGTCCGAGATTCCTCCGTTTTTGCCCCCCCCGAATGGCCACACCATTTGGGCATTTGAGGTCGAAGAACACGAACTTTTTCAACGTCTCGGAATTAAGTGGAAACTCACCCACCCTCCTCAATTTTCAAGAGGATTCCAGAATGCCTAAAATTGTTACGAGATTCCCCGTTTTTGCCCCGAATAGCCACACACATTTGAGGTCGAGGTCGAAGAACACGAACTTTTTCAACGTCTCGAAATTGGATGGAAACTCACCCACCCTCCTCATTTTTTTCATGAGGATTCCAGAATGCGTAAAATTGTTGCGAGATTCCTCCGTTTGAACCCCGAACGGCCACATAGGCCATTTGGGCCTACTTGAGGTCGAAGAACACGAACTTTTTTACGTCTCGGAATTGCGTGGAAACTCACCCACCCTCCTCATTTTTCAAGAGGATTCCAGAATGACTAAAATTTGTCCGAGATTCCTCCGTTTTTGCCCTGAATGGCCACACACATTTGAGGTCGAAGGTCGAAGAACACGAACTTTTTCAACGTCTCGGAATTAAGTGGAAACTCACCCACCCTCCTCAATTTTCAAGAGGATTCCAGAATGCCTAAAATTGTTACGAGATTCCTCCGTTTTTGCCCCGAATAGCCACACAGAAGCCATTTGGGCCTCGAAATTGGGTCGGAAGAACACGAACTTTTTCAACGTCTCGAAATTGGTGGAAACTCACCCACCCTCCTCATTTTTCAAGAGGATTCCAGAATGACTAAAATTTTGCGAGATTCCTCCGTTTTTGCCCCCGTTTTTGCCCCCCGAATGGCCACATAGGCCATTTGGGCCATTTGAGGTCGAAGAACACACGAACTTTTTCAACGTCTCGGAATTAAGTGGAAACTCACCCACCCTCCTCAATTTTCAAGAGGATTCCAATGCCTAATGCCTAAAATTGTTACGAGATTCCCCGTTTTTGCCCCGAATAGCCACACACATTTGAGGTCGAAGAACACGAACTTTTTCAACGTCTCGAAATTGGATGGAAACTCACCCACCCACCCTCCTCATTTTTCATGAGGATTCCAGAATGCCTAAAATTGTTGCGAGATTCCTCCGTTTGAACCCCGAACGGCCACATAGGCCATTTGGGCCTACTTGAGGTCGAAGAACACGAACTTTTTCATCGTCTCGGAATTGCGTGGAAACTCACCCACCCTCCTCATTTTTCAAGAGGATTCCAGAATGACTAAAATTTGTCCGAGATTCCTCCGTTTTTGCCCCGAATGGCCACACACATTTGAGCCACATTTGAGGTCGAAGAACACGAACTTTTTCAACGTCTCGGAATTAAGTGGAAACTCACCCACCCTCCTCAATTTTCAAGAGGATTCCAGAATGCCTAAAATTGTTACGAGATTCCCCGTTTTTGCCCTGAATAGCCACACACATTTGAGGTCAGAAGAACACGAACTTTTTCAACGTCTCGAAATTGGATGGAAACTCACCCACCCTCCTCATTTTTCATGAGGATTCCAGAATCCGTAAAATTGTTGCGAGATTCCTCCGTGAACCCCGAACGGCCACATAGGCCATTTGGGCCTACTTGAGGTCGAAGAACACGAACTTTTTCAACGTCTCGGAATTGGGAGGAAACTCACCCACCCTCCTCATTTTTCAAGAGGATTCCAGAATGACTAAAATTTGTCCGAGATTCCTCCGTTTTTGCCTTGAATGGCCACACACATTTGAGGTCAGAAGAACACGAACTTTTTCAACGTCTCGGAATTAAGTGGAAACTCACCCACCCTCCTCAATTTTCAAGAGGATTCCAGAATGCCTAAAATTGTTACGAGATTCCCCCGTTTTTGCCCTGAATAGCCACACACATTTGAGGTCGAAGAACACGAACTTTTTCAACGTCTCGAAATTGGATGGAAACTCACCCACCCTCCTCATTTTTCATGAGGATTCCAGAATGCGTAAAATTGTTGCGAGATTCCTCCGTTTGAACCCCGAACGGCCACATAGGCCATTTGGGCCTACTTGAGGTCGAAGAACACGAACTTTTTCAACGTCTCGGAATTGCGTGGAAACTCACCCACCCTCCTCATTTTTTTTCAAGAGGATTCCAGAATGACTAAAATTTGTCCGAGATTCCTCCGTTTTTGCCCCGAATGGCCACACCATTTGGGCACACTTTTGAGGTCAGAAGAACACGAACTTTTTCAACGTCTCGGAATTAAGTGGAAACTCACCCACCCTCCTCATTTTTCAAGAGGATTCCAGAATGCCTAAAATTGTTACGAGATTCCCCCGTTTTTACCCTGAATAGCCACACACATTTGAGGTCAGAAGAACACGAACTTTTTCAACGTCTCGAAATTGGATGGAAACTCACCCACCCTCCTCATTTTTTTTCATGAGGATTCCAGAATGTAAAATTGTTGCGAGATTCCTCCGTTTGAACCCCGAACGGCCACATAGGCCATTTGGGCCTACTTGAGGTCGAAGAACACGAACTTTTTCATCGTCTCGGAATTGCGTGGAAACTCACCCACCCTCCTCATTTTTCAAAGAGGATTCCAGAATGACTAAAATTTGTCCGAGATTCCTCCGTTTTTGCCCTGAATGGCCACACACATTTGAGGTCAGAAGAACACGAACTTTTTCAACGTCTCGGAATTAAGTGGAAACTCACCCACCCTCCTCAATTTTCAAGAGGATTCCAGAATGCCTAAAATTGTTACGAGATTCCCCCGTTTTTGCCCTGAATAGCCACACACATTTGAGGTCAGAAGAACACGAACTTTTTCAACGTCTCGAAATTGGATGGAAACTCACCCACCCTCCTCATTTTTCATGAGGATTCCAGAATTCGTAAAATTGTTGCGAGATTCCTCCGTTTGAACCCTGAACGGCCACATAGGCCATTTGGGCCTACTTGAGGTCGAAGAACACGAACTTTTTCATCGTCTCGGAATTGCGTGGAAACTCACCCACCCTCCTCATTTTTCAAGAGGATTCCAGAATGACTAAAATTTGTCCGAGATTCCTCCGTTTTTGCCCTGAATGGCCACACACATTTGAGGTCAGAAGAACACGAACTTTTTCAACGTCTCGGAATTAAGTGGAAACTCACCCACCCTCCTCAATTTTCAAGAGGATTCCAGAATGCCTAAAATTGTTACGAGATTCCCCCGTTTTTGCCCAGAATAGCCACACACATTTGAGGTCTTTGAGGTCGAAGAACCCGAACTTTTTCAACGTCTCGAAATTGGGTGGATACTCACCCACCGTCCTCATTTTTCATGAGGATTCCAGAATGCCTAAAATTGTTGCGAGATTCCTCCGTTTTTTCCCTGAACGGCCAGACATAATTGAGGTCAGAAGAACACGAACTTTTTCAACGTTTCGAAATAGGGTGGAAACTCACCCACCCTCCTCATTTTTCATGAGGTTTCCAGAAAGCCTAAAATTGTTGCGAGTTTCCTCCGTTTGGGCCCTGAACGGCCACACCATTTGGGCACACATGAGGTCGAAGAACACGAACTTTTTCAACGTCTCGGAATTGGGTGGAAACTCACCCACCCTCCTCATTTTTCAAGAGGATTCCAGAATGCCTAAAATTGTTGCGAGATTCCTCCGTTTGACCCCTGAACGGCCGCATAGGCCATTTGGGCCTTTGAGGTCGAAGAACACGAACTTTTTCAACGTCTCGGAATTGGTGGAAACTCACCCACCCTCCTCATTTTTCAAGAGGATTCCAGAATGACTAAAATTTGTCCGAGATTCCTCCGTTTTTGCCCCGAATGGCCACACAGGCCATTTGGGCACATTGAGGTCGAAGAACACGAACTTTTTCAACGTCTCGGAATTAAGTGGAAACTCACCCACCCTCCTCAATTTTCAAGAGGATTCCGAATGCCTAAAATTGTTACGAGATTCCCCCGTTTTTGCCCCGAATAGCCACACACATTTGAGGTCGAAGAACACGAACTTTTTCAACGTCTCGAAATTGGATGGAAACTCACCCACTCCTCATCATTTTCATGAGGATTCCAGAATCCGTAAAATTGTTGCGAGATTCCTCCGTTTGAACCCCGAACGGCCACATAGGCCATTTGGGCCTACTTGAGGTCGAAGAACACGAACTTTTTCATCGTCTCGGAATTGCGTGGAAACTCACCCACCCTCCTCATTTTTCAAGAGGATTCCAGAATGACTAAAATTTGTCCGAGATTCCTCCGTTTTTGCCCTGAATGGCCACACCCATTTGAGGTCAGAAGAACACGAACTTTTTCAACGTCTCGGAATTAAGTGGAAACTCACCCACCCTCCTCAATTTTCAAGAGGATTCCAGAATGCCTAAAATTTTTACGAGATTCCTCCGTTTTTGCCCTGAATAGCCACACACATTTGAGGTCGAGGAAGAACACGAACTTTTTCAACGTCTCGAAATTGGATGGAAACTCACCCACCCTCCTCATTTTTCATGAGGATTCCAGAATTCCTAAAAAATTGTTGCGAGATTCCTCCGTTTGAACCCCGAACGGCCACATAGGCCATTTGGGCCTACTTGAGGTCGAAGAACACGAACTTTTTCAACGTCTCGGAATTGGTGGAAACTCACCCACCCTCCTCATTTTTCAAGAGGATTCCAGAATGACTAAAATTTTCCGAGATTCCTCCGTTTTTGCCCCCCCCGAATGGCCACACACATTTGAGGTCGAAGAACAACACGAACTTTTTCAACGTCTCGGAATTAAGTGGAAACTCACCCACCCTCCTCAATTTTCAAGAGGATTCCAGAATGCCTAAAATTGTTACGAGATTCCCCGTTTTTGCCCCCAATAGCCACACACATTTGAGGTCGAAGAACACGACCTTTTTAAACGTCTCAGAATTGGGTGGAAACTCACCCACCCTCCTCAGTTTTCATGAGGAATCAAGAATGCGTTACATAGTTGCGAGATTCCTCCGTTTGACCCTTGAACGGCCACATAGGCCATTTGGGCCTAGTAGAGGTCAAAAGAACACGAACTTTTTCAACGTCTCGGAATTGGGTGGAAACTCACCCACCCTCCTCATTTTTCAAGAGGATTCCAGAATGACTAAAATTTGTCCGAGATTCCTCCGTTTTTGCCTTGAATGGCCACACCAAAAATTTGAGGTCAGAAGAACACGTACTTTTTCAACGTCTCGGAATTAAGTGGAAACTCACCCACCCTCCTCATTTTTCAAGAGGATTCCGTCTCGAAATTGCTCTAAAATTTGTTGCGAGATTCCTCCGTTTTTGAACCCCGAATAGGCCACATAGGCCATTTGGGCCTACTTTGAGGTCAGAAGAACACGAACTTTTTCAACGTCTCGAAATTGGATGGAAACTCACCCACCCTCCTCATTTTTCAAGAGGATTCCAGAATGACTAAAATTTGTCCGAGATTCCTCCGTTTTTGCCCTGAACGGCCACATAGGCCATTTGGGCCTACTTGAGGTCAGAAGAACACGAACTTTTTCAACGTCTCGGAATTGGGTGGAAACTCACCACCCTCCTCATTTTTCAAGAGGATTCCAGAATGCCTAAAATTGTTACGAGATTCCTCCGTTTTTGCCCTGAATAGCCACACACATTTGAGGTCAGAAGAACACGAACTTTTTCAACGTCTCGAAATTGGATGGAAACTCACCCACCCTCCTCATTTTTCATGAGGATTCCAGAATGCCTAAAATTGTTGCGAGATTCCTCCGTTACAGCCCGAACGGCCACATAGGCCATTTGGGCCTACTTGAGGTCAGAAGAACACGAACTTTTTCAACGTCTCGGAATTGGGTGGAAACTCACCCACCCTCCTCATTTTTCAAGAGGATTCCAGAATGACTAAAATTTGTTCGAGATTCCTCCGTTTTTTTCCCCGAATGGCCACACCATTTGGGCCACATGAGGTTTGAGGTCGAAGAACACGAACTTTTTCAACGTCTCGGAATTAAGTGGAAACTCACCCACCCTCCTCAATTTTCAAGAGGATTCCGAATGCCTGCTAAAATTGTTACGAGATTCCCCGTTTTTGCCCCGAATAGCCACACACATTTGAGGTCGAAGAACACGAACTTTTTCAACGTCTCGAAATTGGATGGAAACTCACCCACCCTCCTCATTTTTCATGAGGATTCCAGAATGCGTAAAATTGTTGCGAGATTCCTCCGTTTGAACCCCGAACGGCCACATAGGCCATTTGGGCCTACTTGAGGTCGAAGAACACGAACTTTTTCGTCGTCTCGGAATTGCGTGGAAACTCACCCACCCTCCTCATTTTTCAAGAGGATTCCAAAATGACTAAAATTTGTCCGAGATTCCTCCGTTTTTGCCCTGAATGGCCACACACATTTGAGGTCAGAAGAACACGAACTTTTTCAACGTCTCGGAATTAAGTGGAAACTCACCCACCCTCCTCAATTTTCAAGAGGATTCCAGAATGCCTAAAATTGTTACGAGATTCCCCCGTTTTTGCCCCGAATAGCCACACACATTTTGAGGTCGAAGAACACGAACTTTTTCAACGTCTCGAAATTGGATGGAAACTCACCCACCCTCCTCATTTTTCATGAGGATTCCAGAATTCGTAAAATTGTTGCGAGATTCCTCCGTTTGAACCCTGAACGGCCACATAGGCCATTTGGGCCTACTTGAGGTCAGAAGAACACGAACTTTTTCAACGTCTCGGAATTGGGAGGAAACTCACCCACCCTCCTCATTTTTCAAGAGGATTCCAAAATGACTAAAATTTGTCCGAGATTCCTCCGTTTTTGCCTTGAATGGCCATACACATTTGAGGTCAGAAGAACACGAACTTTTTCAACGTCTCGGAATTGGGAGGAAACTCACCCACCCTCCTCAATTTTCAAGAGGATTCCAGAATGCCTAAAATTGTTACGAGATTCCCCGTTTTTGCCCCGAATAGCCACACACATTTGAGGTCGAAGAACACGAACTTTTTCAACGTCAACGTCTCGAATTGGATGGAAACTCACCCACCCTCCTCCTCATTTTTCATGAGGATTCCAGAATGCGTAAAATTGTTGCGAGATTCCTCCGTTTGACCCCCGAACGGCCACATAGGCCATTTGGGCCTACTTGAGGTCAGAAGAACACGATCTTTTTCAACGCCTCGGAATTGCATGGAAACTCACCCACCCTCCTCATTTTTCAAGAGGATTCCAGAATGACTAAAATTTGTCCGAGATTCCTCCGTTTTTTTTTTTTGCCCACAATGGCCACACCATTTGGGCCTTTGAGGTCGAAGAACACGAACTTTTTCAACGTCTCGGAATTGGTGGAAACTCACCCACCCTCCTCATTTTTCAAGAGGATTCCAGAATGCCTAAAATTTTTACGAGATTCCTCCGTTTTTGCCCTGAATAGCCACATAGGCCATTTGGGCCTACTTTGAGGTCGAAGAACACGAACTTTTTCAACGTCTCGAATTGGATGGAAACTCACCCACCCTCCTCATTTTTCAAGAGGATTCCAGAATGCCTAAAATTGTTACGAGATTCCTCCGTTTTTGCCCCCAATAGCCACACCATTTGGGCCTTTGAGGTCGAAGAACACGAACTTTTTCAACGTCTCGGAATTGGATGGAAACTCACCCACCCTCCTCATTTTTCAAGAGGATTCCAGAATGCCTAAAATTGTTGCGAGATTCCTCCGTTTTTTTTGAACCCCGAATAGGCCACATAGGCCATTTGGGCCTACTTGAGGTCGAAGAACACGAACTTTTTCAACGTCTCGGAATTGGTGGAAACTCACCCACCCTCCTCATTTTTTTCAAGAGGATTCCAGAATGACTAAAATTTGTCCGAGATTCCTCCGTTTTTGCCCTGAACGGCCACATAGGCCATTTGGGCCTACTTGAGGTCAGAAGAACACGAACTTTTTCAACGTCTCGGAATTAAGTGGAAACTCACCCACCCTCCTCAATTTTCAAGAGGATTCCAGAATGCCTAAAATTGTTACGAGATTCCCCCGTTTTTGCCCTGAATAGCCACACACATTTGAGACTTGAGGTCGAAGAACACGAACTTTTTCAACGTCTCGAAATTGGATGGAAACTCACCCACCCTCCTCATTTTTCATGAGGATTCCAGAATTCGTAAAATTGTTGCGAGATTCCTCCGTTTGAACCCAGAACGGCCACATAGGCCATTTGGGCCTACTTGAGGTCAGAAGAACACGAACTTTTTCATCGTCTCGGAATTGCGTGGAAACTCACCCACCCTCCTCATTTTTCAAGAGGATTCCAGAATGACTAAAATTTGTCCGAGATTCCTCCGTTTTTGCCCTTTTTGCCGGCCACACAATTGGTGGACACATTTTGAGGTCGAAGAACACGAACTTTTTCAACGTCTTGGAATTACGTGGAAACTCACCCACCCTCCTCAATTATAAAGAGGATTCCATAATGCCTAAAATTGTTACGAGATTCCCCCGTTTTTGCCTTGAATCGCCACACACATTTGAGGTCAGAAGAACACGAACTTTTTCAACTTCTCGAAATTGGATGGAAACTCACCACCCTCCTCATTTTTCATGAGGATTCCAGAATTCGTAAAATAGTTGCAAGATTCCTCTGTTTGACCCCTGAACGGCCACATAGGCCATTTGGGCCTACTTGAGGTCAGAAGAACACGAACTTTTTCAACGCCTCGGAATTGCATGGAAACTCACCCACCCTCCTCATTTTTCATGAGGATTCCAGAATGACTAAAATTTTTGCGAGATTCCTCCGTTTTTGCTCTGATCGGCCACACACATTTGAGGTAAGAAGAACACGAACTTTTTCAACGTCTCGGAATTGAGTGGAAACTCACCCACCCTCCTCATTTTTCAAGAGGATTCTGGAATGTCTAAAATTGTTACGAGATTCCCCGTTTTTGCCCCGAATAGCCACACACATTTGAGGTTTGAGGTCGAAGAACACGAACTTTTTCAACGTCTCGAAATTGGATGGAAACTCACCCACCCTCCTCATTTTTCATGAGGATTCCAGAATGCGTAAAATTGTTGCGAGATTCCTCCGTTTGAACCCCGAACGGCCACATAGGCCATTTGGGCCTACTTGAGGTCGAAGAACACGAACTTTTTCATCGTCTCGGAATTGCGTGGAAACTCACCCACCCTCCTCATTTTTCAAGAGGATTCCAGAATGACTAAAATTTGTAAAATTTGTCGAGATTCCTCCGTTTTTGCCCTGAATGGCCACACCACACATTTGAGGTCGAAGAAACACGAACTTTTTCAACGTCTCGGAATTAAGTGGAAACTCACCCACCCTCCTCAATTTTCAAGAGGATTCCAGAATGCCTAAAATTGTTACGAGATTCCCCGTTTTTGCCCCGAATAGCCACACACATTTGAGGTCGAAGAACACGAACTTTTTCAACGTCTCGAAATTGGATGGAAACTCACCCACCCTCCTCATTTTTCATGAGGATTCCAGAATTCGTAAAATTGTTGCGAGATTCCTCCGTTTGAACCCTGAACGGCCACATAGGCCATTTGGGCCTACTTGAGGTCAGAAGAACACGAACTTTTTCATCGTCTCGGAATTGCGTGGAAACTCACCCACCCTCCTCATTTTTCAAGAGGATTCCAGAATGACTAAAATTTGTCCGAGATTCCTCCGTTTTTGCCCTGAATGGCCACACACATTTGAGGTCGAAGAACACGAACTTTTTTCAACGTCTCGGAATTAAGTGGAAACTCACCCACCCTCCTCAATTTTCAAGAGGATTCCAGAATGCCTAAAATTGTTACGAGATTCCCCGTTTTTGCCCCGAATAGCCACACACATTTGAGGTCGAAGAACACGAACTTTTTCAACGTCTCGAAATTGGATGGAAACTCACCCACCCTCCTCATTTTTTTTCATGAGGATTCCAGAATGTAAAATTGTTGCGAGATTCCTCCGTTTGAACCCCGAACGGCCACATAGGCCATTTGGGCCTACTTGAGGTCGAAGAACACGAACTTTTTCATCGTCTCGGAATTGCGTGGAAACTCACCCACCCTCCCTCATTTTTCAAGAGGATTCCAGAATGACTAAAATTTGTCCGAGATTCCTCCGTTTTTGCCCCGAATGGCCACACACATTTGAGGTCAGAAGAACACGAACTTTTTCAACGTCTCGGAATTAAGTGGAAACTCACCCACCCTCCTCAATTTTCAAGAGGATTCCAGAATGCCTAAAATTGTTACGAGATTCCCCGTTTTTGCCCCGAATAGCCACACACATTTGGGCCACACACATTTGAGGTCAGAAGAACACGAACTTTTTCAACGTCTCGAAATTGGATGGAAACTCACCCACCCTCCTCATTTTTCATGAGGATTCCAGAATGCCTAAAATTGTTGCGAGATTCCTCCGTTTTTGAACCCCGAACGGCCACATAGGCCATTTGGGCCTTTGAGGTCGAAGAACACGAACTTTTTCAACGTCTCGGAATTGCGTGGAAACTCACCCACCCTCCTCATTTTTCAAGAGGATTCCAGAATGCCTAAAATCTTTGCGAGATTCCTCCGTTTTTGCCCCGAATAGCCACACACATTTGAGGTCGAGGTCGAAGAACACGAACTTTTTCAACGTCTCGGAATTGGATGGAAACTCACCCACCCTCCTCATTTTTCAAGAGGATTCCAGAATGCCTAAAATTGTTGCGAGATTCCTCCGTTTTGGCCCTGAACGGCCACATAGGCCATTTGGGCCTACTTGAGGTCAGAAGAACACGAACTTTTTCAACGTCCCAGAATTGAGTGGAAACTCACCCACCCTCCTCAGTTTTCAAGAGGATTCCAGAATGCCTAAAATTGTTACGAGATTCCCCCTTTTTTGCCCTGAATCGCCACACACATTTGAGGTCAGAAGATCACGAACTTTTTCAACGTCTCGAAATTGGATGGAAACTCACCCACCCTCCTCAGTTTTCATGAGGAATCCAGAATGCCTTAAATTATTGCGAGATTCCTCCGTTTGACCCCTGAACGGCCACATAGGCCATTTGGGCCTACTTGAGGTCAGAAGAACACGAACTTTTTCATCGTCTCGGAATTGCGTGGAAACTCACCCACCCTCCTCATTTTTCAAGAGGATTCCAGAATGACTAAAATTTGTCCGAGATTCCTCCGTTTTTGCCCTGAATGGCCACACCACACATTTGAGGTCAGAAGAACACGAACTTTTTCAACGTCTCGGAATTAAGTGGAAACTCACCCACCCTCCTCAATTTTCAAGAGGATTCCAGAATGCCTAAAATTTTTACGAGATTCCTCCGTTTTTGCCCTGAATAGCCACACACATTTGAGGTCAGAAGAACACGAACTTTTTCAACGTCTCGAAATTGGATGGAAACTCACCCACCCTCCTCATTTTTCATGAGGATTCCGGAATTCGTAAAATTGTCTCGAGATTCCTCCGTTTGAACACTGAACGGCCACATAGGCCATTTGGCACTTGAGGTCAGAAGAACACGAACTTTTTCATCGTCTCGGAATTGGGAGGAAACTCACCCACCCTCCTCATTTTTTAAGAGGATTCCAGAATGACTAAAATTTGTCCGAGATTCCTCCGTTTTTGCCCTGAATGGCCACATAGGCCATTTGGGCCTACTTGAGGTCAGAAGAACACGAACTTTTTCAACGTCTCGGAATTAAGTGGAAACTCACCCACCCTCCTCAATTTTCAAGAGGATTCCAGAATGCCTAAAATTGTTACGAGATTCCCCGTTTTTGCCCTGAATAGCCACACACATTTGAGGTCAGAAGAACACGAACTTTTTCAACGTCTCGAAATTGGATGGAAACTCACCCACCCTCCTCATTTTTCATGAGGATTCCAGAATGCGTAAAATTGTTGCGAGATTCCTCCGTTTGAACCCCGAACGGCCACATAGGCCATTTGGGCCTACTTGAGGTCGAAGAACACGAACTTTTTCATCGTCTCGGAATTGCGTGGAAACTCACCCACCCTCCTCATTTTTCAAGAGGATTCCAGAATGACTAAAATTTGTCCGAGATTCCTCCGTTTTTGCCCCGAATGGCCACACATTTGATTTGAGGTCAGAAGAACACGAACTTTTTCAACGTCTCGGAATTAAGTGGAAACTCACCCACCCTCCTCAATTTTCAAGAGGATTCCAGAATGCCTAAAATTTTTACGAGATTCCTCCGTTTTTGCCCTGAATAGCCACACACATTTGAGGTCAGAAGAACACGAACTTTTTCAACGTCTCGAAATTGGATGGAAACTCACCCACCCTCCTCGTTTCTCATGAGGATTCCAGAATGCGTAAAATTGTTGCGAGATTCCTCCGTTTGAACCCCGAACGGCCACATAGGCCATTTGGGCCTACTTGAGGTCGAAGAACACGAACTTTTTCATCGTCTCGGAATTGCGTGGAAACTCACCCACCCTCCTCATTTTTCAAGAGGATTCCAGAATGACTAAAATTTGTCCGAGATTCCTCCGTTTTTGCCCCGAATGGCCACACACATTTGAGGTCAGAAGAACACGAACTTTTTCAACGTCTCGGAATTAAGTGGAAACTCACCCACCCTCCTCAATTTTCAAGAGGATTCCGAATGCCTAAAATTGTTACGAGATTCCCCCGTTTTTGCCCCGAATAGCCACACACATTTGAGGTCGAAGAACACGAACTTTTTCAACGTCTCGAAATTGGATGGAAACTCACCCACCCTCCTCCTCATTTTTCATGAGGATTCCAGAATGCCTAAAATTGTTGCGAGATTCCTCCGTTTGAACCCCGAACGGCCACATAGGCCATTTGGGCCTACTTGAGGTCGAAGAACACGAACTTTTTCAACGTCTCGGAATTGGTGGAAACTCACCCACCCTCCTCATTTTTCAAGAGGATTCCAGAATGCCTAAAATTTTTTCGAGATTCCTCCGTTTTTGCCCTGAATGGCCACACACATTTGAGGTCAGAAGAACACGAACTTTTTCAACGTCTCGGAATTGGATGGAAACTCACCCACCCTCCTCATTTTTCAAGAGGATTCCAGAATGACTAAAATTTGTCCGAGATTCCTCCGTTTTTGCCCTGAATGGCCACACCATTTGGGCCTTTGAGGTCGAAGAACACGAACTTTTTCAACGTCTCGGAATTGGTGGAAACTCACCCACCCTCCTCATTTTTCAAGAGGATTCCAGAATGCCTAAAATTGTTACGAGATTCCTCCGTTTTTGCCCTGAATAGCCACACCATTTGGGCCTTTGAGGTCGAAGAACACGAACTTTTTCAACGTCTCGAAATTGGATGTAAACTCACCCACCCTCCTCATTTTTCATGAGGATTCCAGAATTCGTAAAATTTTGCGAGATTCCTCCGTTTGAACCCTGAACGGCCACATAGGCCATTTGGGCCTACTTGAGGTCAGAAGAACACGAACTTTTTCAACGTCTCGGAATTAAGTGGAAACTCACCCACCCTCCTCATTTTTCAAGAGGATTCCAGAATGCCTAAAATTTTGCGAGATTCCTCCGTTTTTGCCCTGAACGGCCACACACAATTGAGGTCAGAACAACACGAACTTTTTCAACGTCTCGAAATTGGGTGGATACTCACCCACCGTCCTCATTTTTCATGACGATTCCAGAATGCCTAAAATTGTTGCGAGATTCCTCCGTTTTTGCCCTGAACGGCCACATAGGCCATTTGGGCCTACTTGAGCTCACAAGAACAAGAACTTTTTCAACGTCTCGGAATTCGGTGGAAACTCACCCACCCTCCTCATTTTTCATGACGATTCCAGAATGCCTAAAATTTGTCCGAGATTCCTCCGTTTTTGCCCCGAATGGCCACACACCATTTGGGCCTAGGTCGAAGAACACGAACTTTTTCAACGTCTCGGAATTAAGTGGAAACTCACCCACCCTCCTCATTTTCAAGAGGATTCCAGAATGCCTAAAATTTGTTACGAGATTCCTCCGTTTTTGCCCCGAATAGCCACATAGGCCATTTGAGGTCGAAGAACACGAACTTTTTCAACGTCTCGAAATTGGATGGAAACTCACCCCCTCCTCCTCATTTTTCATGAGGATTCCAGAATGCCTAAAATTGTTGCGAGATTCCTCCGTTTTTGAACCCCGAACGGCCACATAGGCCATTTGGGCCTACTTGAGGTCGAAGAACACGAACTTTTTTTCAACGTCTCGGAATTGGTGGAAACTCACCCACCCTCCTCATTTTTCAAGAGGATTCCAGAATGACTAAAATTTTGTCGAGATTCCTCCGTTTTTGCCCCCGAATGGCCACACAGGCCATTTGGGCCTTTGAGGTCGAAGAACACGAACTTTTTCAACGTCTCGGAATTAAGTGGAAACTCACCCACCCTCCTCATTTTTCAAGAGGATTCCGAATGCCTAAAATTTTTACGAGATTCCTCCGTTTTTGCCCTGAATAGCCACACACATTTGAGGTCGAGGAAGAACACGAACTTTTTCAACGTCTCGAAATTGGATGGAAACTCACCCACCCTCCTCATTTTTTCAAGAGGATTCCAGAATGCCTAAAATTGTTGCGAGATTCCTCCGTTTTTGAACCCCGAATAGCCACATAGGCCATTTGGGCCTACTTTGAGGTCGAAGAACACGAACTTTTTCAACGTCTCGGAATTGGTGGAAACTCACCCACCCTCCTCATTTTTCAAGAGGATTCCAGAATGCCTAAAATTTTGCGAGATTCCTCCGTTTTTGAACCCCAACGTGAATGGCCACACAGGCCATTTGGGTCTACTTGAGGTCAGAAGAACACGAACTTTTTCAACGTCTCGGAATTGGGTGGAAACTCACCCACCCTCCTCATTTTTCATGAGCATTCCATAATGCCTAAAATTGTTGCGAGATTCCTCCGTTTTTTACCTGATTATCCACACACATTTGAGGTCAGAAGAACACAAACTTTTTCAACGTCTCGGCATTGGGAGGAAACTCACCCACCCTCCTCATTTTTCATGAGGATTCCAGAATGCCTAAAATTGTTTCGAGATTCCTCCGTTTGAACCCTGAACGGCCACATAGGCCATTTGGGCCTACTTGAGGTCAGAAGAACACGAACTTTTTCAACGTCTCGGAATTGGGAGGAAACTCACCCACCCTCCTCATTTTTCAAGAGGATTCCAGAATGACTAAAATTTGTCCGAGATTCCTCCGTTTTTGCCCTGAATGGCCACACCACACATTTGAGGTCAGAAGAACACGAACTTTTTCAACGTCTCGGAATTAAGTGGAAACTCACCCACCCTCCTCAATTTTCAAGAGGATTCCAGAATGCCTAAAATTGTTACGAGATTCCCCGTTTTTGCCCTGAATAGCCACACACATTTGAGGTCAGAAGAACACGAACTTTTTCAACGTCTCGAAATTGGTTGGAAACTCACCCACCCTCCTCATTTTTCATGAGGATTCCAGAATTCGTAAAATAGTTGCGAGATTCCTCCGTTTGACCCTTGAACGGACACATAGGCCATTTGGGCCTACTAGAGGTCAGAAGAACACGAACTTTTTCAACGTCTCAGAATTGGGTGGAAACTCACCCACCCTCCTCATTTTTCAAGAGGATTCCAGAATGACTAAAATTTGTCCGAGATTCCTCCGTTTTTGCCCTGAATGGCCACACACATTTGAGGTCGAGGTCGAGAACACGAACTTTTTCAACGTCTCGGAATTAAGTGGAAACTCACCCACCCTCCTCAATTTTCAAGAGGATTCCAGAATGCCTAAAATTGTTACGAGATTCCCCGTTTTTGCCCCGAATAGCCACACACATTTGAGGTCGAAGAACACGAACTTTTTCAACGTCTCGAAATTGGATGGAAACTCACCCACCCTCCTCATTTTTCATGAGGATTCCAGAATGCGTAAAATTGTTGCGAGATTCCTCCGTTTGAACCCCGAACGCCACATAGGCCATTTGGGCCTACTTGAGGTCGAAGAACACGAACTTTTTCATCGTCTCGGAATTGGAATGGTGGAAACTCACCCACCCTCCTCATTTTTCAAGAGGATTCCGAATGACTAAAATTTGTCCGAGATTCCTCCGTTTTTGCCCCGAATGGCCACACCATTTGAGGCCATTTGAGGTCGAAGAACACGAACTTTTTCAACGTCTCGGAATTAAGTGGAAACTCACCCACCCTCCTCAATTTTCAAGAGGATTCCAGAATGCCTAAAATTGTTACGAGATTCCCCGTTTTTGCCCCGAATAGCCACACACATTTTTGAGGTCGAAGAACACGAACTTTTTCAACGTCTCGAAATTGGATGGAAACTCACCCACCCTCCTCATTTTTCATGAGGATTCCAGAATGCGTAAAATTGTTGCGAGATTCCTCCGTTTGAACCCTGAACGGCCACATAGGCCATTTGGGCCTACTTGAGGTCAGAAGAACACGAACTTTTTCATCGTCTCGGAATTGCGTGGAAACTCACCCACCCTCCTCATTTTTCAAGAGGATTCCAGAATGACTAAAATTTTCCGAGATTCCTCCGTTTTTGCCCTGAATGGCCACACACATTTGAGGTCAGAAGAACACGAACTTTTTCAACGTCTCGGAATTAAGGAAACTCACCCACCCTCCTCAATTTTCAAGAGGATTCCAGAATGCCTAAAATTTTTTCCGAGATTCCTCCGTTTTTGCCCCCCCGAACTAGCCACACCAATAGGCCATTTGAGGTCGAAGAAGAACAACACGAACTTTTTCAACGTCTCGAATTGGATGGAAACTCACCCACCCTCCTCATTTTTCAAGAGGATTCCAGAATGCCTAAAATTGTTGCGAGATTCCTCCGTTTTTGCCCCCGAATAGGCCACATAGGCCATTTGGGCCTACTTGAGGTCGAAGAACACGAACTTTTTCAACGTCTCGGAATTGGTGGAAACTCACCCACCCTCCTCATTTTTCAAGAGGATTCCAGAATGACTAAAATTTGTCCGAGATTCCTCCGTTTTTGCCCCCCGAATGGCCACACCATTTGGGCCTAGGAGGTCGAAGAACACGAACTTTTTCAACGTCTCGGAATTAAGTGGAAACTCACCCACCCTCCTCATTTTCAAGAGGATTCCAGAATGCCTAAAATTGTTACGAGATTCCTCCGTTTTTGCCCCGAATAGCCACACACATTTGAGGTCGGTCGAAAACACGAACTTTTTCAACGTCTCGAAATTGGATGGAAACTCACCCACCCTCCTCATTTTTCAAGAGGATTCCAGAATGCCTAAAATTGTTGCGAGATTCCTCCGTTTTTGAACCCCGAATAGCCACATAGGCCATTTGGGCCTACTTTGAGGTCGAAAGAACACGAACTTTTTCAACGTCTCGGAATTGGGTGGAAACTCACCCACCCTCCTCATTTTTCAAGAGGATTCCAGAATGCCTAAAATTGTTACGAGATTCCTCCGTTTTTGCCCTCAACGGCCACACACATTTGAGGTCAGAAGAACACGAACTTTTTCAACGTCTCGGAATTGGGTGGAAACTCACCCACCCTCCTCATTTTTCAAGAGGATTCCAGAATGCCTAAAATTGTTGCGAGATTCCTCCGTTTTTGCCCTGAATGGCCACATAGGCCATTTGGGCCTACTTTGAGGTCGAAGAACACGAACTTTTTCAACGTCTCGGAATTGGGTGGAAACTCACCCACCCTCCTCATTTTTCAAGAGGATTCCAGAATGCCTAAAATTTGTTACGAGATTCCTCCGTTTTTGAACGGCCCAATAGCCATTTGGGCATTTGAGGTCGAAGAACACGAACTTTTTCAACGTCTCGGAATTGGTTGGAAACTCACCCACCCTCCTCATTTTTCAAGAGGATTCCAGAATGCCTAAAATTGTTGCGAGATTCCTTCGTTTGGGCCCTGAACGGCCACATAGGCAATTTGGGCCTACTTCAGGTCACAAGAACACGAACTTTTTCAACGTCTTGGAATTGCGTGGAAAGTCACACACCGTCTTCATTTTTCAAGAGGATTCCAGAATGCCTAAAATTGTTGCGAGATTCCTCCGTTTTTGCCCTGAATGGCCACACCAAACATTTGAGGTCAGAAGAACACGAACTTTTTCAACGTCTCGGAATTAAGTGGAAACTCACCCACCCTCCTCATTTTTCAAGAGGATTCCAGAATGCCTAAAATTGTTGCGAGATTCCTCCGTTTTTGCCCCGAATAGCCACATAGGCCATTTGGGCATTTGAGGTCGAAAGAACACGAACTTTTTCAACGTCTCGAATTGGATGGAAACTCACCCACCCTCCTCATTTTTCAAGAGGATTCCAGAATGCCTAAAATTGTTGCGAGATTCCTCCGTTTTTGCCCCGAATAGCCACATAGGCCATTTGGGCCTACTTGAGAAGAACACGAACTTTTTCAACGTCTCGGAATTGGAGTGGAAACTCACCCACCCTCCTCATTTTTCAAGAGGATTCCAGAATGCCTAAAATTTTTTAGATTCCTCCGTTTTTGCCCCGAATAGCCACACCATTTGGGCCACTTTGAGGTCGAAAGAACACGAACTTTTTCAACGTCTCGAATTGGATGGAAACTCACCCACCCTCCTCATTTTTCATGAGGATTCCAGAATGCCTAAAATTGTTGCGAGATTCCTCCGTTTTTGAACCCCGAACGGCCACATAGGCCATTTGGGCCTACTTGAGGTCGAAGAACACGAACTTTTTCAACGTCTCGGAATTGGGAGAAAACTCACCCACCCTCCTCATTTTTCAAGAGGATTCCAGAATGACTAAAATTTGTCCGAGATTCCTCCGTTTTTGCCCCGAATGGCCACACCATTTGGGCACATTTGAGGTCGAAGAACACGAACTTTTTCAACGTCTCGGAATTAAGTGGAAACTCACCCACCCTCCTCAATTTTCAAGAGGATTCCAGAATGCCTAAAATTGTTACGAGATTCCTCCGTTTTTGCCCCGAATAGCCACATACACATTTTGAGGTCGAGGTCGAAGAACACGAACTTTTTCAACGTCTCGAAATTGGATGGAAACTCACCCACCCTCCTCATTTTTCATGAGGATTCCAGAATGCCTAAAATTGTTGCGAGATTCCTCCGTTTGAACCCCGAACGGCCACATAGGCCATTTGGGCCTACTTGAGGTCGAAGAACACGAACTTTTTCAACGTCTCGGAATTGGTGGAAACTCACCCACCCTCCTCATTTTTCAAGAGGATTCCAGAATGACTAAAATTTTGTCCGAGATTCCTCCGTTTTTGCCCCGAATGGCCACACCATTTGGGCACTATTTGAGGTCAGAAGAACACGAACTTTTTCAACGTCTCGGAATTAAGTGGAAACTCACCCACCCTCCTCAATTTTCAAGAGGATTCCAGAATGCCTAAAATTTTTACGAGATTCCTCCGTTTTTGCCCTGAATAGCCACACACATTTGAGGTCGAGGTCGAAGAACACGAACTTTTTCAACGTCTCGAAATTGGATGGAAACTCACCCACCCTCCTCATTTTTCATGAGGATTCCAGAATGCCTAAAATTGTTGCGAGATTCCTCCGTTTTTGCCCCCGAACGGCCACATAGGCCATTTGGGCCTACTTGAGGTCGAAGAACACGAACTTTTTCAACGTCTCGGAATTGGTGGAAACTCACCCACCCTCCTCATTTTTCAAGAGGATTCCAGAATGACTAAAATTTTCCGAGATTCCTCCGTTTTTGCCCCCGAATGGCCACACCATTTGGGCATTTGAGGTCGAAGAACACGAACTTTTTCAACGTCTCGGAATTAAGTGGAAACTCACCCACCCTCCTCAATTTTCAAGAGGATTCCAGAATGCCTAAAATTGTTACGAGATTCCCCGTTTTTGCCCCGAATAGCCACACATTTGGGCATTTGAGGTCGAAGAACACGAACTTTTTCAACGTCTCGAAATTGGATGGAAACTCACCCACCCTCCTCATTTTTCATGAGGATTCCAGAATGCCTAAAATTGTTGCGAGATTCCTCCGTTTGAACCCCGAACGGCCACATAGGCCATTTGGGCCTACTTGAGGTCAGAAGAACACGAACTTTTTCAACGTCTCGGAATTGCGTGGAAACTCACCCACCCTCCTCATTTTTCAAGAGGATTCCAGAATGACTAAAATTTGTCCGAGATTCCTCCGTTTTTGCCCTGAATGGCCACACACATTTGAGGTTCGAAGAACACGAACTTTTTCAACGTCTCGGAATCGAGTGGAAACTCACCCACCCTCCTCATTTTTCATGAGGATTCTAGAATGCCTAAAATTGTTGCGCGATTCCTCCGTTTTTGCCCTGAACCACCACACACATTTGGGCCTACTTGAGGTCAGAAGAACACGAACTTTTTCAACGTCTCGAAATTGGGTGGAAACTCACCCACGCTCCTTATGTTTCTTGAGGATTCCAGAATTCGTAAAATTGTTGCGAGATTCCTCCGTTTGAACCCTGAACGGCCACATAGGCCATTTGGGCCTACTTGAGGTCAGAAGAACACGAACTTTTTCAACGTCTCGGAATTGGGTGGAAACTCACCCACCCTCCTCATTTTTCAAGAGGATTCCAGAATGACTAAAATTTGTTCGAGATTCCTCCGTTTTTGCCCCGAATAGCCATTTGGGCACACATTTGAGGTCGAAGAACACGAACTTTTTCAACGTCTCGTCTCGATTGGATGGAAACTCACCCACCCTCCTCATTTTTCAAGAGGATTCCAGAATGCCTAAAATTGTTGCGAGATTCCTCCGTTTTTGCCCCGAATAGCCACATAGGCCATTTGGGCCTACTTTGAGGTCGAAGAACACGAACTTTTTCAACGTCTCGGAATTGGATGGAAACTCACCCACCCTCCTCATTTTTCAAGAGGATTCCAGAATGCCTAAAATTGTTACGAGATTCCTCCGTTTTTGCCCCCGAATAGCCACACACATTTGAGGCCTCGAAGGTCGAAGAACACGAACTTTTTCAACGTCTCGAAATTGGATGGAAACTCACCCACCCTCCTCATTTTTCATGAGGATTCCAAATGCCTAAAATTGTTGCGAGATTCCTCCGTTTTTGAACCCCGAAACGGCCACATAGGCCATTTGGGCAAATTTGATGACAGAAGAACACGAACTTTTTCAACGTCCCAGAATTGGGTGGAAACTCACCCACCCTCCTCATTTTTCAAGAGGATTCCAGAATGACTAAAATTTGTCCGAGATTCCTCCGTTTTTGCCCTGAATAGGCCTACTTGAGGTCAGAAGAAAACGAACTTTTTCATCGTCTTGGAATTGCGTGGAAACTCACCCACCCTCCTCATTTTTCAAGAGGATTCCAGAATGCCTAAAATTGTTACGAGATTCCCCCGTTTTTACCCTGAATAGCCACACACATTTGAGGTCAGAAGAACACGAACTTTTTCAACGTCTCGAAATTGGATGGAAACTCACCCACCCTCCTCATTTTTCATGAGGATTCCAGAATGCGTAAAATTGTTGCGAGATTCCTCCGTTTTTGAACCCTGAACGGCCACATAGGCCATTTGGGCCTACTTGAGGTCAGAAGAACACGAACTTTTTCAACGTCTCGAAATTGGATGGAAACTCACCCACCCTCCTCATTTTTCAAGAGGATTCCAGAATGACTAAAATTTGTTCGAGATTCCTCCGTTTTTGCCCTGAATGGCCACACCATTTGGGCCTACTTGAGGTCGAAAGAACACGAACTTTTTCAACGTCTCGGAATTGGTGGAAACTCACCCACCCTCCTCAATTTTCAAGAGGATTCCAGAATGCCTAAAATTGTTACGAGATTCCTCCGTTTTTGCCCCGAATAGGCCACAGGCACATTTGAGGTCGATTTGAGGTCGAACACGAACTTTTTCAACGTCTCGAATTGGATGGAAACTCACCCACCCTCCTCATTTTTCAAGAGGATTCCAGAATGCCTAAAATTGTTGCGAGATTCCTCCGTTTTTGCCCCGAATGAACCTGAACGGCCACATAGGCCATTTGGGCCTACTTTGAGGTCGAAGAACACGAACTTTTTCAACGTCTCGGAATTGGATGTGGAAACTCACCCACCCTCCTCATTTTTCATGAGGATTCCAGAATGCCTAAAATTGTTGCGAGATTCCTCCGTTTTTGAACCCCCGAACGGCCACATAGGCCATTTGGGCCTACTTTGAGGTCAGAAGAACACGAACTTTTTCAACGTCTCGGAATTGGGTGGAAACTCACCCACCCTCCTCATTTTTCAAGAGGATTCCAGAATGACTAAAATTTTCCGAGATTCCTCCGTTTTTGCCCCGAATGGCCACACCATTTGAGGTTTGAGTCGAAGAACACGAACTTTTTCAACGTCTCGGAATTAAGTGGAAACTCACCCACCCTCCTCAATTTTCAAGAGGATTCCAGAATGCCTAAAATTGTTACGAGATTCCCCCGTTTTTGCCCTGAATAGCCACACACATTTGAGGTCTGAAGAACACGAACTTTTTCAACGTCTCGAAATTGGATGGAAACTCACCCACCCTCCTCATTTTTCATGAGGATTCCAGAATTCGTAAAATTGTTGCGAGATTCCTCCGTTTGAACCCCGAACGGCCACATAGGCCATTTGGGCCTACTTGAGGTCAGAAGAACACGAACTTTTTCATCGTCTCGGAATTGCGTGGAAACTCACCCACCCTCCTCATTTTTCAAGAGGATTCCAGAATGACTAAAATTTGTCCGAGATTCCTCCGTTTTTGCCCTGAATGGCCACACACATTTGAGGTCAGAAGAACACGAACTTTTTCAACGTCTCGGAATTAAGTGGAAACTCACCCACCCTCCTCAATTTTCAAGAGGATTCCAGAATGCCTAAAATTGTTACGAGATTCCCCGTTTTTGCCCCGAATAGCCACACACATTTGAGGTCGAAGAACACGAACTTTTTCAACGTCTCGAAATTGGATGGAAACTCACCCACCCTCCTCATTTTTCATGAGGATTCCAGAATGCGTAAAATTGTTGCGAGATTCCTCCGTTTGAACCCCGAACGGCCACATAGGCCATTTGGGCCTACTTGAGGTCAGAAGAACACGAACTTTTTCAACGTCTCGGAATTGCGTGGAAACTCACCCACCCTCCTCATTTTTCAAGAGGATTCCAGAATGACTAAAATTTGTCCGAGATTCCTCCGTTTTTGCCCCCGAATGGCCACACACCATTTGAGGTCAGAAGAACACGAACTTTTTCAACGTCTCGGAATTAAGTGGAAACTCACCCACCCTCCTCAATTTTCAAGAGGATTCCAGAATGCCTAAAATTTTTCCGAGATTCCTCCGTTTTTGCCCTGAATGGCCACACACATTTGAGGTCAGAAGAACACGAACTTTTTCAACGTCTCGAAATTGGATGGAAACTCACCCACCCTCCTCATTTTTCATGAGGATTCCAGAATGCCTAAAATTGTTGCGAGATTCCTCCGTTTGAACCCTGAACGGCCACATAGGCCATTTGGGCCTACTTGAGGTCGAAGAACACGAACTTTTTCAACGTCTCGAAATTGGTGGAAACTCACCCACCCTCCTCATTTTTCAAGAGGATTCCAGAATGCCTAAAATTGTTGCGAGATTCCTCCGTTTTTGCCCTGAACGGCCACACACAATTGAGGTCAGAAGAACACGAACTTTTTCAACGTCTCGGAATTGGGTGGAAACTCACCCACCCTCCTCATTTTTCAAGAGGATTCCAGAATGACTAAAAATTTTCCGAGATTCCTCCACTTTTGCCCTGAATAACCACACACATCTGAGGTCAGAAGAACACGAACTTTTTCAACGTCTTGGAATTACGTGGAAACTCACCCACCCTCCTCAATTATAAAGAGGATTCCATAATGCCTAAAATTGTTACGAGATTCCCCCGTTTTTGCCCCCGAATAGCCACACAGGCCATTTGGGCCTACTTGAGGTCGAAGAACACGAAACTTTTTCAACGTCTCGAATTGGATGGAAACTCACCCACCCTCCTCATTTTTCAAGAGGATTCCAGAATGACTAAAATTTTCCGAGATTCCTCCGTTTTTGCCCCGAATGGCCACACAGGCCATTTGGGCCTTTGAGGTCAGAAGAACACGAACTTTTTCAACGTCTCGGAATTAAGTGGAAACTCACCCACCCTCCTCAATTTTCAAGAGGATTCCAGAATGCCTAAAATTGTTACGAGATTCCCCCGTTTTTGCCCCGAATCGCCACACACATTTGAGGTCGAAGAACACGAACTTTTTCAACGTCTCGAAATTGGATGGAAACTCACCCACCCCCCTCACCATTTTTCATGAGGAGTCCAGAATGCGTAAAATTGCTGCGAGTTTCCTCCGTTTGTACCCTGAACGGCCACATAGGCCATTACGGCCTACTTGAGGAGATGAACACGAACTTTTTCAACATCTCAAAATTGCGTGGAAACTCACCCACCCTCCTCATTTTTCATGGGGATTCCAGAATGCCTTAAATTATTCCGAGATTCCTCCGTTTTTGCCCTCAATGGCCACACACATATGAGGTCAAAAGAACACGAACTTTTTCAACGTCTCGGAATTAAGTGGAAACTCAACCACCCTCCTCAAATTTCAAGAGGATTCCAGAATGCCTAAAATTGTTACGAGATTCCTCCGTTTTTGCCCCGAATAGCCACACCATTTGAGGTTGAGGTCGAAGAACACGAACTTTTTCAACGTCTCGAAATTGGATGGAAACTCACCCACCCTCCTCATTTTTCATGAGGATTCCAGAATGCCTAAAATTGTTGCGAGATTCCTCCGTTTGAACCCTGAACGGCCACATAGGCCATTTGGGCCTACTTGAGGTCAGAAGAACACGAACTTTTTCATCGTCTCGGAATTGCGTGGAAACTCACCCACCCTCCTCATTTTTCAAGATTATTCAAGAATGACTAAAATTTGTCCGAGATTCTTCCGTTTTTGCCCTGAATGGCCATACCACACATTTGAGGTCAGAAAAACACGTACTTTTTCAACGTCACGGAATTAAGTGGAAACTCACCCACCCTCCTCAATTTTCAAGAGGATTCCAGAATGCCTAAAATTGTTACGAGATTCCCCCGTTTTTGCCCTGAATAGCCACACACATTTGAGGTCAGAAGAACACGAACTTTTTCAACGTCTCGAAATTGGATGGAAACTCACCCACCCTCCTCATTTTTCATGAGGATTCCAGAATTCGTAAAATTGTTGCGAGATTCCTCCGTTTGAACCCTGAACGGCCACATAGGCCATTTGGGCCTACTTGAGGTCAGAAGAACACGAACTTTTTCATCGTCTCGGAATTGCGTGGAAACTCACCCACCCTCCTCATTTTTCAAGAGGATTCCAGAATGACTAAAATTTGTCCGAGATTCCTCCGTTTTTGCCCCGAATGGCCACACACATTTGAGGTCAGAAGAACACGAACTTTTTCAACGTCTCGGAATTAAGTGGAAACTCACCCACCCTCCTCAATTTTCAAGAGGATTCCGAATGCCTAAAATTGTTACGAGATTCCTCCGTTTTTGCCCCGAATAGCCACACACATTTGAGGTCGAAGAACACGAACTTTTTCAACGTCTCGAAATTGGATGGAAACTCACCCACCCTCCTCATTTTTCATGAGGATTCCAGAATGCGTAAAATTGTTGCGAGATTCCTCCGTTTGAACCCCGAACGGCCACATAGGCCATTTGGGCCTACTTGAGGTCGAAGAACACGAACTTTTTCAACGTCTCGGAATTGCGGAAACTCACCCACCCTCCTCATTTTTCAAGAGGATTCCAGAATGACTAAAATTTGTCCGAGATTCCTCCGTTTTTGCCCCGAATGGCCACATAGGCCATTTGGGCACATTTGAGGTCAGAAGAACACGAACTTTTTCAACGTCTCGGAATTAAGTGGAAACTCACCCACCCTCCTCATTTTTCAAGAGGATTCCAGAATGCCTAAAATTTTTACGAGATTCCTCCGTTTTTGCCCTGAATAGCCACACACATTTGAGGTCAGAAGAACACGAACTTTTTCAACGTCTCGAAATTGGATGGAAACTCACCCACCCTCCTCATTTTTCATGAGGATTCCAGAATGCCTAAAATTGTTACGAGATTCCCCCGTTTTTGCCCTGAATAGCCACACACCATTTGGGCGTACTTGAGGTCAGAACAACACGAACTTTTTCAACGCCTCGGAATTGCATGGGAACTCACCCACCCTCCTCGTTTTTCATGAGGATTCCAGAATGACTAAAATTGTTGCAAGATTCCTCCGTTTTTGAACCCCGAATGGCCACACACCATTTGGGCCTACTTGAGGTAAGAAGAACAAGAACTTTTTCAACGTCTCGGAATTGCGTGGAAACTCACCCACCCTCCTCATTTTTCAAGAGGATTCTAGAATGTCTAAAATTGTTGTGAGATTCCTCCATTACGCCCCTGAACGGCCACACACATTTGAAGTCAGAAGAACACGAACTTTTTCAACGTCTCGGAATTAGGTGGAAACTCACCCACCCTCCTCAATTTTCAAGAGGATTCCAGAATGCCTAAAATTGTTACGAGATTCCCCCGTTTTTGCCCTGAATCGCCACACACATTTGAGGTCAGAAGAACACGAACTTTTTCAACGTCTCGAAATTGGATGGAAACTCACCCACCCTCCTCATTTTTCATGAGGATTCCAGAATGTAAAATTGTTGCGAGATTCCTCCGTTTGAACCCCGAACGGCCACATAGGCCATTTGGGCCTACTTGAGGTCGAAGAACACGAACTTTTTCATCGTCTCGGAATTGCGTGGAAACTCACCCACCCTCCTCATTTTTCAAGAGGATTCCGAATGACTAAAATTTGTCCGAGATTCCTCCGTTTTTGCCCCGAATGGCCACACACATTTGAGGTCGAAGAAGAACACGAACTTTTTCAACGTCTCGGAATTATTGGAAAACTCACCCACCCTCCTCAATTTTCAAGAGGATTCCAGAATGCCTAAAATTGTTACGAGATTCCCCCGTTTTTGCCCTGAATAGCCACACACATTTGAGGTCAGAAGAACACGAACTTTTTCAACGTCCCAGAATTGGATGGAAACTCACCCACCCTCCTCATTTTTCATGAGGATTCCAGAATGCCTAAAATTGTTGCGAGATTCCTCCGTTTGAACCCTGAACGGCCACATAGGCCATTTGGGCCTACTTGAGGTCGAAGAACACGAACTTTTTCAACGTCTCGGAATTGGTGGAAACTCACCCACCCTCCTCATTTTTCAAGAGGATTCCAGAATGACTAAAATTTGTTGCGAGATTCCTCCGTTTTTGCCCCGAATGGCCACACCATTTGGGCCATTGAGGTCGAAGAACACGAACTTTTTCTACGTCTCGGAATTAAGTGGAAACTCACGCACCCTCCTCAATTTTAGAGAGGATTTCAGAATGCCTAAAATTGTTACGAGATTCCACCGTTTTTGCCCTAAATGGCCACAAACATTTGAGGTCAGAAGAACACGAACTTTTTCATCGTCTCAGAATTGCGTGGAAACTCACCGACCCTCCTCATTTTTCATGGGGAATCCAGAAAAATGCCTAAAATTGTTGCGAGATTCCTCCGTTTTTGAACCCCGAACGGCACGGCCACATAGGCCATTTGGGCCTACTTGAGGTCGAAGAACACGAACTTTTTCAACGTCTCGGAATTGGTGGAAACTCACCCACCCTCCTCATTTTTCAAGAGGATTCCGAATGACTAAAATTTGTCCGAGATTCCTCCGTTTTTGCCCCGAATGGCCACACACATTTGAGGTCAGAAGAACACGAACTTTTTCAACGTCTCGGAATTAAGTGGAAACTCACCCACCCTCCTCAATTTTCAAGAGGATTCCAGAATGCCTAAAATTGTTACGAGATTCCCCGTTTTTGCCCCGAATAGCCACACACATTTGAGGTCAGAAGAACACGAACTTTTTCAACGTCTCGAAATTGGATGGAAACTCACCCACCCTCCTCATTTTTCATGAGGATTCCAGAATGCCTAAAATTGTTGCGAGATTCCTCCGTTTGAACCCTGAACGGCCACATAGGCCATTTGGGCCTACTTGAGGTCAGAAGAACACGAACTTTTTCAACGTCTCGGAATTGCGTGGAAACTCACCCACCCTCCTCATTTTTCAAGAGGATTCCAGAATGACTAAAATTTGTCCGAGATTCCTCCGTTTTTGCCCTGAATGGCCACACCACATTTGTGGTCAGAAGAACACGAACTTTTTCAACGTCTCGGAATTAAGTGGAAACTCACCCACCCTCCTCATTTTTCAAGAGGATTCCGAATGCCTAAAATTGTTACGAGATTCCCCCGTTTTTGCCCTGAATAGCCACACACATTTGAGGTCAGAAGAACACGAACTTTTTCAACGTCTCGAAATTGGATGGAAACTCACCCACCCTCCTCATTTTTCATGAGGATTCCAGAATGCGTAAAATTGTTGCGAGATTCCTCCGTTTGAACCCCGAACGGCCACATAGGCCATTTGGGCCTACTTGAGGTCAGAAGAACACGAACTTTTTCAACGTCTCGGAATTGCGTGGAAACTCACCCACCCTCCTCATTTTTCAAGAGGATTCCAGAATGACTAAAATTTTCCGAGATTCCTCCGTTTTTGCCCCGAATGGCCACATGGCCATTTGGGCCTACACATTTGAGGTCGAAGAACACGAACTTTTTCAACGTCTCGGAATTAAGTGGAAACTCACCCACCCTCCTCAATTTTTCAAGAGGATTCCAGAATGCCTAAAATTGTTACGAGATTCCTCCGTTTTTGCCCCGAATAGCCACCATTTGGGCCTTTTGAGGTCGAAGAACACGAACTTTTTCAACGTCTCGAAATTGGATGGAAACTCACCCACCCTCCTCATTTTTCATGAGGATTCCAGAATGCCTAAAATTGTTGCGAGATTCCTCCGTTTTTGAACCCCGAACGGCCACATAGGCCATTTGGGCCTACTTGAGGTCGAAGAACACGAACTTTTTCAACGTCTCGGAATTGCGTGGAAACTCACCCACCCTCCTCATTTTTCAAGAGGATTCCAAATGACTAAAATTTGTCGAGATTCCTCCGTTTTTGCCCCGAATGGCCACACACATTTGAGGCATTTGAGGTCGAAGAACACGAACTTTTTCAACGTCTCGGAATTAAGTGGAAACTCACCCACCCTCCTCAATTTTCAAGAGGATTCCAGAATGCCTAAAATTTTTACGAGATTCCTCCGTTTTTGCCCTGAATAGCCACACACATTTGAGGTCAGAAGAACACGAACTTTTTCAACGTCTCGGAATTGGATGGAAACTCACCCACCTTCCTCATTTTGTATGAGGATTCCAGAAACCCTAAAATTGTTGCGAGATTCCTCCGTTCGACCCCTACACGGCCACATAGGCCATTTGTGCCTACTTGAGGTCAGAAGAACACGAACTTTTTCAACGTCTCGGAATTGAGTGGAAACTCACCCACCCTCCTCAATTTTCAAGAGGATTCCAGAATGCCTAATATTTTTCCGAGATTCCTCCGTTTTTGCCCTGAATGGCCACACACATTTGAGGTCAGAAGAACACGAACTTTTTCAACGTCTCGGAATTAAGTGGAAACTCACCCACCCTCCTCAATTTTCAAGAGGATTCCAGAATGCCTAAAATTGTTACGAGATTCCCCGTTTTTGCCCCGAATAGCCACACACATTTGAGGTCAGAAGAACACGAACTTTTTCAACGTCTCGAAATTGGATGGAAACTCACCCACCCTCCTCATTTTTCATGAGGATTCCAGAATGCGTAAAATTGTTGCGAGATTCCTCCGTTTGAACCCTGAACGGCCACATAGGCCATTTGGGCCTACTTGAGGTCAGAAGAACACGAACTTTTTCATCGTCTCGGAATTGCGTGGAAACTCACCCACCCTCCTCATTTTTCAAGAGGATTCCGAGAATGACTAAAATTTGTCCGAGATTCCTCCGTTTTTGCCCCGAATGGCCACACACATTTGAGGTCAGAAGAACACGAACTTTTTCAACGTCTCGGAATTAAGTGGAAACTCACCCACCCTCCTCAATTTTCAAGAGGATTCCAGAATGCCTAAAATTGTTACGAGATTCCCCGTTTTTGCCCCGAATAGCCACACACATTTGAGGTCCGAAGAACACGAACTTTTTCAACGTCTCGAAATTGGATGGAAACTCACCCACCCTCCTCATTTTTCATGAGGATTCCAGAATTCGTAAAATTGTTGCGAGATTCCTCCGTTTGAACCCTGAACGGCCACATAGGCCATTTGGGCCTACTTGAGGTCAGAAGAACACGAACTTTTTCAACGTCTCGGAATTGCGTGGAAACTCACCCACCCTCCTCATTTTTCAAGAGGATTCCAGAATGACTAAAAATTTGTCCGAGATTCCTCCGTTTTTGCCCCGAATGGCCACACACATTTGGGCCTTTTGAGGTCGAAGAACACGAACTTTTTCAACGTCTCGGAATTGGTGGAAACTCACCCACCCTCCTCATTTTCAAGAGGATTCCAGAATGCCTAAAATTGTTACGAGATTCCTCCGTTTTTGCCCCGAATAGGCCATTTGGGCATTTGAGGTCGAAGAACACGAACTTTTTCAACGTCTCGGAATTGGTGGAAACTCACCCACCCTCCTCATTTTTCAAGAGGATTCCAGAATGACTAAAATTTTTGCGAGATTCCTCCGTTTTTGCCCCGAATGGCCATAGGCCATTTGGGCCTACTTGAGGTCAGAAGAACACGAACTTTTTCAACGTCTCGGAATTAAGTGGAAACTCACCCACCCTCCTCATTTTCAAGAGGATTCCGAATGCCTAAAATTGTTACGAGATTCCCCGTTTTTGCCCCGAATAGCCACACACACATTTGAGGTCGAAGAACACGAACTTTTTCAACGTCTCGAAATTGGATGGAAACTCACCCACCCTCCTCATTTTTCATGAGGATTCCAGAATGCGTAAAATTGTTGCGAGATTCCTCCGTTTGAACCCCGAACGGCCACATAGGCCATTTGGGCCTACTTGAGGTCGAAGAACACGAACTTTTTCATCGTCTCGGAATTGCGTGGAAACTCACCCACCCTCCTCATTTTTCAAGAGGATTCCAGAATGACTAAAATTTGTCCGAGATTCCTCCGTTTTTGCCCCGAATGGCCACACACATTTGAGGTCGAGAAAGAACACGAACTTTTTCAACGTCTCGGAATTAAGTGGAAACTCACCCACCCTCCTCAATTTTCAAGAGGATTCCAGAATGCCTAAAATTGTTACGAGATTCCCCCGTTTTTGCCCGGAATAGCCACACATTTGAAGGTCAGAAGAACACGAACTTTTTCAACGTCTCGAAATTGGATGGAAACTCACCCACCCTCCTCATTTTTCATGAGGATTCCAGAATGCCTAAAATTGTTGCGAGATTCCTCCGTTTGAACCCTGAACGGCCACATAGGCCATTTGGGCCTACTTGAGGTCAGAAGAACACGAACTTTTTCATCGTCTCGGAATTGCGTGGAAACTCACCCACCCTCCTCATTTTTCAAGAGGATTCCAGAATGACTAAAATTTGTCCGAGATTCCTCCGTTTTTGCCCCAATGGCCACACACATTTGAGGTCGAGGTCGAGAACACGAACTTTTTCAACGTCTCGGAATTAAGTGGAAACTCACCCACCCTCCTCAATTTTCAAGAGGATTCCAGAATGCCTAAAATTGTTACGAGATTCCCCGTTTTTGCCCCGAATAGCCACACACATTTGAGGTCCGAAGAACACGAACTTTTTCAACGTCTCGAAATTGGATGGAAACTCACCCACCCTCCTCATTTTTCATGAGGATTCCAGAAGTCGTAAAATTGTTGCGAGATTCCTCCGTTTCAACCCTGAACGCACACATAGGCCATTTGGGCCTACTTGAGGTCAGAAGAACACGAACTTTTTCATTGTCTTGGAATTGCGTGGAAACTCACCCACCCTCCTCATTTTTCAAGAGGATTCCAGAATGACTAAAATTTGTCCGAGATTCCTCCGTTTTTGCCCTGAATGGCCACACCATTTGGGCATTTGAGGTCGAAGAACACGAACTTTTTCAACGTCTCGGAATTAAGTGGAAACTCACCCACCCTCCTCAATTTTCAAGAGGATTCCAGAATGCCTAAAATTGTTACGAGATTCCCCCGTTTTTGCCCCCCGAATAGCCACACACATTTGAGGCCTACTTGAGGTCGAAAGAACACGAACTTTTTCAACGTCTCGAAATTGGATGGAAACTCACCCACCCTCCTCATTTTTCATGAGGATTCCAGAATGTAAAATTGTTGCGAGATTCCTCCGTTTGAACCCTGAACGGCCACATAGGCCATTTGGGCCTACTTGAGGTCAGAAGAACACGAACTTTTTCAACGTCTCGGAATTGCGTGGAAACTCACCCACCCTCCTCATTTTTCAAGAGGATTCCAGAATGACTAAAATTTGTCCGAGATGCCTAAAATTTGAGGTCGAAGAACGAGATTCCTCCGTTTTTTAAGTGGAAACTCACCCACCCTCCTCAATTTTCAAGAATTCCAGCCACACGAGATTCCATTTTTGGAATAGCCACACACATTTGAGGTCGAAGAACACGAACTTTTTCAACGTCTCGAAATTGGATGGAAACTCACCCACCCTCCTCATTTTTCATGAGGATTCCAGAATGTAAAATTGTTGCGAGATTCCTCCGTTTTTGAACCCCGAACGGCCACATAGGCCATTTGGGCCTTTGGGACTTTGAGGTCAGAAGAACACGAACTTTTTCATCGTCTCGGAATTGCGTGGAAACTCACCCACCCTCCTCATTTTTCAAGAGGATTCCAGAATGACTAAAATTTTTCCGAGATTCCTCCCTTTTTGCCCTGAATGGCCACACCCATTTGAGGTCAGAAGAACACGAACTTTTTCAACGTCTCGGAATTAAGTGGAAACTCACCCACCCTCCTCAATTTTCAAGAGGATTCCAGAATGCCTAAAATTGTTACGAGATTCCCCCGTTTTTGCCCTGAATAGCCACACACATTTGAGGAGGTCGAAGAACACGAACTTTTTCAACGTCTCGAAATTGGATGGAAACTCACCCACCCTCCTCATTTTTCATGAGGATTCCAGAATGCCTAAAATTGTTGCGAGATTCCTCCGTTTGAACCCCGAACGGCCACATAGGCCATTTGGGCCTACTTGAGGTCGAAGAACACGAACTTTTTCATCGTCTCGGAATTGCGTGGAAACTCACCCACCCTCCTCATTTTTCAAGAGGATTCCAGAATGACTAAAATTTGTCCGAGATTCCTCCGTTTTTGCCCTGAATGGCCACACACATTTGAGGTCAGAAGAACACGAACTTTTTCAACGTCTCGGAATTAAGTGGAAACTCACCCACCCTCCTCAATTTTCAAGAGGATTCCAGAATGCCTAAAATTGTTACGAGATTCCCCCGTTTTTGCCCCGAATAGCCACACACATTTGAGGTCGAGGTCAAGAACACGAACTTTTTCAACGTCTCGAAATTGGATGGAAACTCACCCACCCTCCTCATTTTTCATGAGGATTCCAGAATTCGTAAAATTGTTGCGAGATTCCTCCGTTTGAACCCTGAACGGCCACATAGGCCATTTGGGCCTACTTGAGGTCAGAAGAACACGAACTTTTTCATCCTCTCGGAATTGCGTGGAAACTCACCCACCCTCCTCATTTTTCATGAGGATTCCAGAATGACTAAAATTTGTCCGAGATTCCTCCGTTTTTGCCCTGAATGGCCACACATTTGAGGTCAGAAGAACACGAACTTTTTCAACGTCTCGGAATTAAGTGGAAACTCACCCACCCTCCTCAATTTTCAAGAGGATTCCAGAATGCCTAAAATTGTTACGAGATTCCCCGTTTTGCCCCGAATAGCCACACATTTGAGGTTTGAGGTCGAAGAACACGAACTTTTTCAACGTCTCGAAATTGGATGGAAACTCACCCACCCTCCTCATTTTTCATGAGGATTCCAGAATGCCGTAAAATTGTTGCGAGATTCCTCCGTTTGAACCCCGAACGGCCACATAGGCCATTTGGGCCTACTTGAGGTCGAAGAACACGAACTTTTTCATCGTCTCGGAATTGCGTGGAAACTCACCCACCCTCCTCATTTTTCAAGAGGATTCCAGAATGACTAAAATTTGTCCGAGATTCCTCCGTTTTTGCCCTGAATGGCCACACACATTTGAGGTCAGAAGAACACGAACTTTTTCAACGTCTCGGAATTAAGTGGAAACTCACCCACCCTCCTCAATTTTCAAGAGGATTCCAGAATGCCTAAAATTGTTACGAGATTCCCCCGTTTTTGCCGTGAATAGCCACACACATTTGAGGTCAAAAGAACACGAACTTTTTCAACGTCCCGGAATTGGATGGAAACTCACCCACCCTCCTCATTTTTCATGAGGATTCCAGAATTCGTAAAATTGTTGCGAGATTCCTCCGTTTGAACCCTGAACGGCCACATAGGCCATTTGGGCCTACTTGAGGTCGAAGAACACGAACTTTTTCATCGTCTCGGAATTGCGTGGAAACTCACCCACCCTCCTCATTTTTCAAGAGGATTCCAGAATGACTAAAATTTGTCCGAGATTCCTCCGTTTTTGCCCCGAATGGCCACACACATTTGAGGTCAGAAGAACACGAACTTTTTCAACGTCTCGGAATTAAGTGGAAACTCACCCACCCTCCTCAATTTTCAAGAGGATTCCAGAATGCCTAAAATTGTTACGAGATTCCCCGTTTTTGCCCCGAATAGCCACACACATTTGAGGTCTGAAGAACACGAACTTTTTCAACGTCTCGAAATTGGATGGAAACTCACCCACCCTCCTCATTTTTCATGAGGATTCCAGAATTCGTAAAATTGTTGCGAGATTCCTCCGTTTGAACCCTGAACGGCCACATAGGCCATTTGGGCCTACTTGAGGTCGAAGAACACGAACTTTTTCATCGTCTCGGAATTGCGTGGAAACTCACCCACCCTCCTCATTTTTCAAGAGGATTCCAGAATGACTAAAATTTGTCCGAGATTCCTCCGTTTTTGCCCCGAATGGCCACACCACATTTGAGGTCGAAGAACACGAACTTTTTCAACGTCTCGGAATTAAGTGGAAACTCACCCACCCTCCTCAATTTTCAAGAGGATTCCAGAATGCCTAAAATTGTTACGAGATTCCCCGTTTTTGCCCCGAATAGCCACACACATTTGAGGTCGAAGAACACGAACTTTTTCAACGTCTCGAAATTGGATGGAAACTCACCCACCCTCCTCATTTTTCATGAGGATTCCAGAATTCGTAAAATTGTTGCGAGATTCCTCCGTTTGAACCCCGAACGGCCACATAGGCCATTTGGGCCTACTTGAGGTCGAAGAACACGAACTTTTTCATCGTCTCGGAATTGCGTGGAAACTCACCCACCCTCCTCATTTTTCAAGAGGATTCCAGAATGACTAAAATTTGTCCGAGATTCCTTTTTGCCGTTTTTGCCCCGAATGGCCACACACATTTGAGGTCGAAGAACACGAACACGAACTTTTCAACGTCTCGGAATTAAGTGGAAACTCACCCACCCTCCTCAATTTTCAAGAGGATTCCAGAATGCCTAAAATTGTTACGAGATTCCCCCGTTTTTGCCCTGAATAGCCACACACATTTGAGGTCAGAAGAACACGAACTTTTTCAACGTCCCAGAATTGGATGGAAACTCACCCACCCTCCTCATTTTTCATGAGGATTCCAGAATTCGTAAAATTGTTGCGAGATTCCTCCGTTTGAACCCTGAACGGCCACATAGGCCATTTGGGCCTACTTGAGGTCGAAGAACACGAACTTTTTCATCGTCTCGGAATTGCGTGGAAACTCACCCACCCTCCTCATTTTTCAAGAGGATTCCAGAATGACTAAAATTTGTCCGAGATTCCTCCGTTTTTGCCCCGAATGGCCACACCATTTGGGCATTTGAGGTCGAAGAACACGAACTTTTTCAACGTCTCGGAATTAAGTGGAAACTCACCCACCCTCCTCAATTTTCAAGAGGATTCCAGAATGCCTAAAATTGTTACGAGATTCCCCGTTTTTGCCCCGAATAGCCACACACATTTGAGGTCGAAGAACACGAACTTTTTCAACGTCTCGAAATTGGATGGAAACTCACCCACCCTCCTCATTTTTCATGAGGATTCCAGAATTCGTAAAAATGTTGCGAGATTCCTCCGTTTGAACCCTGAACGGCCACATAGGCCATTTGGGCCTACTTGAGGTCAGAAGAACACGAACTTTTTCATCGTCTCGGAATTGCGTGGATACTCACCCACCTTCCTCATTTTTCAAGAGGATTCAAGAATGACTAAAATTTGTCCGAGATTCCTCCGTTTTTGCCCTGAATGGCCACACACATTTGAGGTCAGAAGAACACGAACTTTTTCAACGTCTCGGAATTGAGTGGAAACTCACCCACCCTCCTCAATTTTCAAGAGGATTCCGCCTAATGCCTAAAATTGTTACGAGATTCCCCCGTTTTTGCCCCGAATAGCCACACACATTTGAGAGTCGAAGAACACGAACTTTTTCAACGTCTCGAAATTGGATGGAAACTCACCCACCCTCCTCATTTTTCATGAGGATTCCAGAATTCGTAAAATTGTTGCGAGATTCCTCCGTTTGAACCCCGAACGGCCACATAGGCCATTTGGGCCTACTTGAGGTCGAAGAACACGAACTTTTTCATCGTCTCGGAATTGCGTGGAAACTCACCCACCCTCCTCATTTTTCAAGAGGATTCCGAATGACTAAAATTTGTCCGAGATTCCTCCGTTTTTGCCCCGAATGGCCACACAAATTTGAGGTCGGAAGAACACGATTTGAGGTCGAAGAACACGAACTTTTTCAACGTCTCGGAATTAAGTGGAAACTCACCCACCCTCCTCATTTTTCAAGAGGATTCCAGAATGCCTAAAATTGTTACGAGATTCCCCCGTTTTTGCCCTGAATAGCCACACACATTTGAGGTCAGAAGAACACGAACTTTTTCAACGTCTCGGAATTAAGTGGAAACTCACCCACCCTCCTCAATTTTCAAGAGGATTCCAGAATGCCTAAAATTTTTCCGAGATTCCTCCGTTTTTGCCCTGAATGGCCACACACATTTGGGCCTACTTGAGGTCAGAAGAACACGAACTTTTTCAACGCCTCGGAATTGCATGGGAATTCACCCACACTCCTCATTTTTCATTAGGATTCCAGAATGACTAAAATTGTTGCGAGATTCCTCCGCTTTTGTCTTGAAAGGCCACATAGGCCATTTGGGCCTACTTGAGGTAAGAAGAACACGAACTTTTTCAACTTCTCAGACTTGGGTGGAAACTCACCCACCCTCCTCAGTTTTCATGAGGAATCCAGAATGACGAAAATTTGTCACGAGATTCCCCCGTTTTTGCCCTGAATAGCCACACACATTTGAAGTCAAAAGAACACGAACTTTTTCAACGTCCCAGAATTGGATGGAAACTCACCCACCCTCCTCATTTTTCATGAGGATTCCAAAATTGTTGCGAGATGCCTAAAATTGTTGCGAGATTCCTCCGTTTGAACCCCGAACGGCCACATAGGCCATTTGGGCCTACTTGAGGTCGAAGAACACGAACTTTTTCAACGTCTTTCAATTTGGTGGAAACTCACCCACCCTCCTCATTTTTCAAGAGGATTCCAGAATGACTAAAATTTGTCCGAGATTCCTCCGTTTTTGCCCTGAATCGCCACACACATCTGAGGTCAGAAGAACACGAACTTTTTCAACGTCTCGGAATTACGTGGAAACTCACCCACCCTCCTCAATTTTCAAGAGGATTCCAGAATGCCTAAAATTGTTACGAGATTCCCCTGTTTTTGCCCTGAATAGCCACACACATTTGAGGTCAAAAGAACACGAACTTTTTCAACGTCTCGAAATTGGATGGAAACTCACCCACCCTCCTCATTTTTCATGAGGATTCCAGAATTCGTAAAATTGTTGCGAGATTCCTCCGTTTGAACCCTGAACGGCCACATAGGCCATTTGGGCCTACTTGAGGTCGAAGAACACGAACTTTTTCATCGTCTCGGAATTGCGTGGAAACTCACCCACCCTCCTCATTTTTCAAGAGGATTCCAGAATGACTAAAATTTGTCCGAGATTCCTCCGTTTTTGCCCTGAATGGCCACACACATTTGAGGTCAGAAGAACACGAACTTTTTCAACGTCTCGGAATTAAGTGGAAACTCACCCACCCTCCTCAATTTTCAAGAGGATTCCAGAATGCCTAAAATTTTACGAGATTCCTCCGTTTTTGCCCTGAATAGCCACACACATTTGAGGTCAGAAGAACACGAACTTTTTCAACGTCTCGGAATTGGATGGAAACTCACCCCCTCCTCATTTTTTCATGAGGATTCCAGAATGCGTAAAATTGTTGCGAGATTCCTCCGTTTGAACCCCGAACGGCCACATAGGCCATTTGGGCCTACTTGAGGTCGAAGAACACGAACTTTTTCATCGTCTCGGAATTGCGTGGAAACTCACCCACCTCTCCTCATTTTTCAAGAGGATTCCAGAATGACTAAAATTTGTCCGAGATTCCTCCGTTTTTGCCCTGAATGGCCACACCACACATTTGAGGTCAGAAGAACACGAACTTTTTCAACGTCTCGGAATTAAGTGGAAACTCACCCACCCTCCTCAATTTTCAAGAGGATTCCAGAATGCCTAAAATTGTTACGAGATTCCTCCGTTTTTGCCCTGAATAGCCACACACATTTGAGGTCAGAAGAACACGAACTTTTTCAACGTCTCGAAATTGGATGGAAACTCACCCACCCTCCTCGTTTCTCATGAGGATTCCAGAATTCGTAAAATTGTTGCGAGATTCCTCCGTTTGAACCCTGAACGGCCACATAGGCCATTTGGGCCTACTTGAGGTCAGAAGAACACGAACTTTTTCATCGTCTCGGAATTGCGTGGAAACTCACCCACCCTCCTCATTTTTCAAGAGGATTCCGAATGACTAAAATTTGTCCGAGATTCCTCCGTTTTTGCCCCGAATGGCCACACACATTTGAGGTCGAAGAACACGAACTTTTTCAACGTCTCGGAATTAAGTGGAAACTCACCCACCCTCCTCAATTTTCAAGAGGATTCCAGAATGCCTAAAATTGTTACGAGATTCCCCGTTTTTGCCCTGAATAGCCACACACATTTGAGGTCAGAAGAACACGAACTTTTTCAACGTCTCGAAATTGGATGGAAACTCACCCACCCTCCTCATTTTTCATGAGGATTCCAGAATTCGTAAAATTGTTGCGAGATTCCTCCGTTTGAACCCCGAACGGCCACATAGGCCATTTGGGCCTACTTGAGGTCGAAGAACACGAACTTTTTCATCGTCTCGGAATTGCGTGGAAACTCACCCACCCTCCTCATTTTTCAAGAGGATTCCAGAATGACTAAAATTTGTCCGAGATTCCTCCGTTTTTGCCCCGAATGGCCACACACACATTTGAGGTCAGAAGAACACGAACTTTTTCAACGTCTCGGAATTAAGTGGAAACTCACCCACCCTCCTCAATTTTCAAGAGGATTCCAGAATGCCTAAAATTGTTACGAGATTCCCCCGTTTTTGCCCTGAATAGCCACACACATTTGAGGTCTGAAGAACACGAACTATTTCAACGTCCCAGAATTGGATGGAAACTCACCCACCCTCCTCAGTTTTCATGAGGATTCCAGAATTCGTAAAATTGTTGCGAGATTCCTCCGTTTGAACACTGAACGGCCACATAGGCCATTTGGGCCTCCTTGAGGTCAGAAGAACACGAACTTTTTCAACGTCTCGGAATTGGGAGGAAACTCACCCACCCTCCTCAT